>VZTU01030673.1:1965-78870 GCA_013400835.1 Zapornia atra
TCCCGTGGCTCACGGGGTCCGGGGCCGGGGGCAGAGTACAAGGCCGAGATCGCCCGACAGTTACCTGCGTGCATGTGGTTCATAACTCGAGGCCCTGTGGCATGCCCGGGATGCTTTAGCGCCCTCTCAGTTTTTGCGCTAAAACTCTCTTTCAGGTTTATTTCTTTATTTTCACGTCAGTGGGTACATCCCGTTCCAGCCACCCAGGCACCCGTCGGTCACCTGGAACTACAGAGACAGCATACATCAACCTCCTTTGCTGCCAAACTAAACTGAATTCTCTCTCCAGGTGTCCGCCACAGAAAACAAATTAACGACACAGAAAAAAAAATGAGCATACATCCACGTCAGCCGTTCTCCTGCAGGAGCACCACCGCTCTGCTTTCAAACCACCACAACTCTGAACAGAATCAGCTGTGGACAACCCATTCTTGCATACTCTGCTGGGTTGTCTTCTTGTTACCGTCCTTGGCTTGAGAGAACATGACCAATCTCAGTTAAATCGATGTAACTGAAGCTTTCCCTGAGCTGTCTCTGAAATTAGGGCACTCCAGAAAACATCTCAGACTCTTGCTGGTGACGTGCCAGCAGCGTGCAGCATGGTGATAGCTAGAGCAACCAAGTTGTGGCGAGCAGCTGCTCAGCAGCCGGGATGTGAGCTTCACCCCTTCACACTTTCCAGGAATGCCTGGACAGCAAAGACCAACAGGATTTACATACAGATCCAAATGGCTTCGCCACCTTCTGAAAATGCTCCTCATGGATCTCTAGCACTGAAGTTTAAATACCAGAGTGTTCAGTACCATAAAAATAACTGGGTTGATTTCTGGAGAACAGTCACTCAGCTTTAGCTCCCCATCTTGGGGTCACAACTCCTGCAGGTGTTACGGGGTCACAAAAATGCTCCCTATGTCATCTCGCTGACTAGAAGGAATGTTCTGGATATCCCCAGCACTTCTCCAGCATGAAAAGAGGATTTGCAATCTAGAAAAACAAACAGGAACATTTTAGCTATTTATAATTTTAGCTATTATATTTAGCTATTACATTTATCTTTTATCGCCCATCTGAAAAGTTCAGCGTATTTGACATAAATGAAAGGGGGTCTATTGGCATCATGAACCCCGCTCTTACAACAGGAAGTCCAAAGAGGCTTATGGTCCTCAGGTACATAGACACAACAGTGCTGGCTGTGACTGCAGCATCAGGGAGTGCGGTGTGCAATTACTGAATTTGTCTTCATCAGAATAATTCTGTTAGCAAGGCTGTGGCTTGCAAGCTCTTTAATGAGGTTAATGAGGCTATCGCATTCCCAAACTCTTTCTATGATCTTCCTTCACGCATTGCTGATGTGTCAGATTATAAAATGAGGGAGGTACTCAGAAGGGTCATGTAGGAAGGGAGAGGCTCTGACATGAAGCGCTGGCCCAGAGTACATGCTATGTGAGATGAGGCTGCAATGGAGGCCCACACCCTTGGCTGCAGCCCAGCACTGGATCCGGCTCCTGCTCTCAGGTCCCCACGGTCCTTCCCTGAACCCCAGGTCTTAGAGGTCAACATCTGGTAGTGCAGTGGTCCTGCTGTGGGGTCCAAGCCACCGTTCTCACCCCATTCTTCCCATGTACAGCATACAGAGCAACAGTTAGGGGAGCAGCAGAACTGAGGAACAATACCTGTTCTCACAAGTCTCAGGATATCCCAAATTTATTTATTTACTTCATGTGGAAGTGCAAGCATTTTTGTACTTTATAATTAAGTAATATTAACTAAGTTGCAGGGGGAGAATTTAGAGCTTACCTATATAAGAAAGTCATCATAATTGCTTATCTAGAATAAGAGGGGGTTTATTCCAAGATAATTACCTTGCCTCGATAATGCACAAGAAATTCCACAACAAAAGAACTCTTCCCTTTGATAGCGTGCGCACACGTTGGCCTTTGCTTGACTAGCTGTTATGGAAAGAAGGATGCACGGTTGTTGCTCCAGTCAGTTTCCCTGTGGAGACAAGCCCCGAGAATTTCTGCCACTAATTTGCTCTGTTACCCTAGGCGAGTCACTTCATTTCTGTTTTAATGTTCTCTTTTAAACAGAAAGGGAAAATGATACAGTTATTTACCTCAGGGGAGCGAGGTGAGAGTAAATTAATTAACATTTATGTTGCTCTCCAAGGGTTTGGCTTTATGAAAGGGTAAGTTGTAGGACTGTTTCTGATTAGGGCTGGCCAGAGCTCCTGGAAGCACAGGGAAAATTTGACTAAGAATCTGAACCGCCCTGAAACAGAGCACATAATTTATTCATTGATGAACAATGAACACACATATGAAGGTTTGTGCACAGCACACCCTTCCAAGAAGCATTAGAATACAAAGCACCAGGAAAAAAAATAATTCGCATAAAGATGATTTGCTAAAGCCCAAGATCAGTGAGTTTCAGGATATGGAAAAGATCCATGTTTGCATTCAGGGTCTCAGGAAGTCAGGTTTTAGGGTCTTGGGAGTATTTTCTAGCATTATGAGCTCGGGGGTTTTAAAGGATTGTCTTTAATACAGATCATTTCAGTGATCTGGTTTATAGCACGTGAGCCAGTTATACTGCCATAAAGAAAAGGCTAGTTTTGCTTTGGGGCACTGTGGACAGAAAGAAGAGACAACTTCTTTAGCCAGCTTTGGCAAAGTCTTGTGAAGTATAACTTCTGTGCTCGTGTTTTCACCCACCAACAAGCCTTTTCTCATATGAAGTAAACTGAGTTCACCTGTTACAACTCTGTGTAACTCGTAAGAGTCATCTTTGAGCTCTCTAAGGGACTTCACAGGCACTCCAAAGCAACCCCCTCTGCAGCTTACAAGAATTCACCCTGAAGTAAATCTGTTCCATTTAATTGGTATGGGTAATTACTAATTGGGCATAAAGTATTTTAAGTCATTAAAACTCAAGATGAGAAATAAACATTAGTTAGAAGTGGGGAAAATGTATTTTCTAAATAAATACTAAGAAACATTTCTGGCTTCAGTATATTTAACTGGGTAGAAATATTGGAGAATTTAGCTGAAAAAGGAGTTTGAAAAGAAAAGCTGCAGGAGTGTGTGTAACAAAGCAGCAGCACAGAAGAAATCGTGCGGGTGAGGCTGGAGGCTGGTGCACAGGGATCATCAAGTAGGAAGTACAAAATGTAATGATGGGTGTCAAGGCTGACAGGCTAGAATTGTGACCTCTCTATTGCAGATGGGCTCACAGAGGCATCTACCCACGTTGCAGTTTCCTCCTGCCAAGCCTGTCTGTCCTGCTCTGCAGTCAGTAGGCTCTTTCTCATCATTTGCAAGGATCTGCTTTATTCTTCTGCGTTTCAGTGGACTAAAGAAAGGCCCAGAAACTGTACTAATAGGAGCCACATAGAGCCTAGAATACTATATAATTCTCACAAAAGAAATTGCAAAACACACACTGGAACATGTCTCAAGTCTGCATGCACAGGGGCACAATGCACACAGGCATTAACTTTATGAATCAAGAAGACTTTCCAAGAGTAAAGGCACAGTTAATAACCTTGATGAATGTGACAAAAAATCCCCCACATTTTATTTGGATGCACATCAGGATACTTAAGATTATTATTTTGGTGTTACCTTTTCAATTCAGTACCTGGAACAAGGATACATGTGGTTAGACCAATGCTCACTAATCCCATGTAACGTGGCGAGTAGTTGTAGTGCTAGAGGCTGAAGAGAAACTGCAAGAAAAGAGAAGGAAAAGTAGAAATTTTCCTTACTGGAGACAAAGGTAATGCATAAGGGACATTTGTGGAGAGAGGGGTCTTCTGCTTCAAATTTTCCAGCAAAGTGATATGTCAGCCATAATATTCAACATCAATATAGTCATCAAATCATAATACTCAAGTACCTTAAAACAACGTAAGTAGAATTCCAACGTGCTTCTGTAGACTGTATTTAACATAGAACTCTCTTCCCGTGCATTAAATGATTAGGGGTGAAAAGTCAAACGCCGAAAAGTAATAAATACCAAATGCCATCTGCTTATACTTTTATTTCTGATTTCTTGGGCATGCAGACTCTATAAAATAAATGGCAATTACACGATTATACAACTTTCCCCATGGTTTTTCTGAAGCCCAAGGGATAGGAGCAGCACAGCTCCACACATACCTCTCTGCACGCTGTTGCCCACCAGCTCTGAAGATGAGCAGATGTATTGCCATCTAGGTTGTCTACAGTGTTTATCAGAACAGACTGTTTGACAAACAACAACAAATGCATCTGTATCCCTTTCCTGTAAGGTGACGTTATTTTACAGATGGAAGAGCCAGCACCTGGTTTTCTAGCACATTTAGCAATGAGTAACTCTTCAAGGAAGCACATCACCCTAGGAATTCAGTTGTAATTGTGAATGCTCCTGCAAACCAGTCCCCAGGCACGCTGGAGTAAGGCTGTGGCTTAAGTGACAGTTCCGGACAGCTTACCCAGGCACTGCTAATGGAAGAAGTAGATCTGTCAGCTCCACTCCCTGCTCCTTATCCCTCCTGGCTGCCTGTTCGTCCTGCCCATGTGCTGCCCCAACCTTTGTGCTGCACAGATGTTCATGTGACTCGGCAGCAGACTGACTCAGAGGACTGCTCTGGCTAGAAACTAACCCAGCAGGAAAAATGCTGCTCGCTTTCAGCCAGATGAGCTTCCTGATCCAGCTTACAGTGTGGCCTCATAAATACTTGTCCTGGTACAGGAGAGGACACAATATGGGAACAGAAGCAGACAGTCAGGAAGGGAGATAGGCAGGATTCCTTTGCACAGCGGTAGCATCAGCTTACTCTGGATACGAGTGTGTTGAACTGTAGCATGAGGGGCACAAAAACTTTAGTTAAGGAGTTTGGTTCAAGGATTAGACCTAGAGAAAACACACAGAAGCTAGAATGGAGCGTGGTGGGGGTGCAAGAGGTCACCATTCCAGCTCAGTTGCCCTTTTATCTTGAGACTACCGAACTCTGCCCAACTGTTACTTAACAGTCTGCTTCCCCTCACATCTTGCTTCTTTGTGCTTCTCTGGACTGCTCTTCACCGATGGGACTCGCACACTGAGTTGGGGGGTTGGACTCAATGATCTCTCGAGGTCCCTTCCAACCCCTACAACTCTGTGATTCTGTGAAATGTAATAGCTAAATTGGCAGTTCTGTCAGTGCCTCAGGACAGACTTTTGTGCTCTTTCTCTGGCACCAGAAATCCTGTCTTCTTTTCTAGGAAATGGCAAAATTGCAGCAGAAGTCACGGAGAACATTCCCCCCCCTCCCCCAAGAACAGCACACAACAGCCTGCTTATGGCATATATTCAGGAAGTGGGAGATGTAGCTGGATATTCATCTGGTCCAGAGAGATGTGTAACCCAAGTGCCCAATACTCAGGGCAAGTTTTGTCCAGGCAAAAGAGAGCAGCACCCCTTGGCCGGTGACATCTCAAAATGAAAGAGTGACCTCTCCTTTCCACTTGTAATAAACGTTTATCTTCAGCAAAGAATTCCAGGCTCAGAATGCTAAGGAACAGAGGCATCTCCTAGTCTTATCTTGATCTTTAATACTAGCCTCATTTAAAAAGAGAGGGAAACAAAAAAGTGTTCTTAGCAGTGTCTAGTAAGTTTGAGCAGAATTCTTAAATGAACTTGAATGATTCATTCTGAAGAAAATATAAAAAGTCTCCAGATGCATTTTGGGTTTGTATGTCCATAATTCAAGGTGACTATTTTCTAAACTATTTTATATGCAATTAGCTTGAAATATGGTTTTCTAGCTCTTGGATTTCTGAGCAAAATATAAAATGACACAGCTATTAACCTTTGAGAAACCTCTCCTACACGCACCAGAATTAAATTCTACAGAAAACTGAATAGCATTGGGAGAAATTCCAAATTACTTACCACTCATTTGTTTGATGGATAGTTGGGCTAGCTATTGCTTTTTACAGAGCTGCCAATCACAGGGATTTCTGGGATATATTCTGAGAGCGCTCTTAGAAACCCAAATTGCAGTCACTATGGCTTAAATTGTTATGGAAGAAACAATTATTTTGCAGAGGGGATGGTCCTGTTACCAAGAGAGGGTAATGTTGTGGTATCAGTGGGTTCGACTTTTCAGCAGAGTTGCTTCTTCTAATACAACATTTAAGAGATGCTGTCTTTTTGGGAATCTGTACTGCCTGAGGATTTCTGTCCTGATGTTGAAACTCGAAGTGAGATCACCATAATAGATAGAGAAGGGGAAATTGTTATATCAGTTTGTTTATTCTGCATTTGGCAACTCTCTGAATATTCAGTTTCATTCTTTCCATAGTAAAGGGCATTAGTCATTCTGTTGTTTGTCTGAGAATTTCATATAGAGGGAGGAAGAGGGAAAAACGTTTTGTGTTTCTTGAAATCCCAAAACTGACAATAAGGTTCTGGAGCACGGCTAAAAGGTGAAATTCTTTTCCACACGTTTTGGAAAGAGTTGAGCCACATATAGTTACTGTGTATATAATAAGAGCATGTTTATACTCACAGAGTACATTAAGTCACCAAAGCAAGTTGTATGAAGTAGCTATACTTCTGGTTTGGTTATTCAGCCACATATGGCTTGTCCCAGATCACCATGGGTGACCAGATTTTTCTGTAGATCTCAGGCTGGCATCCCACCTTTTCTTTTGGGAGACTTCCCATCTTGTGTCCACTCTGTCACCACAAGGATACAGGGGGGATGGGAGGGGGGGAAAGGACAGGGACACCATTAGATTTCCTCACCCCCAATATCCATCCCATAGGGTTTCCATAAACCGTGAGACTTTGCTCTAGCCACCACCTTTGTACCCACAGGTTCCAGGTGGCCTTTCTGCCTCCACAGGATCTGAAAATCTTACTGCAGGTTTTAGGTTGCCTACAAGATGTTGATAAATTAAGTTCTCGTACCATTATTTAGTGCAGTCCAAAACTCAGCATCCACTTTCCTCTTAACTTGCCATGTGTGCATCAGGCTCCAGGTGCGCTGAAGTTACCTGCCAGAGATTTTGCCAAAGAAGCCTCCACTGAAAAAGGAGCATGTTAGAACTGCAGTTGCAATTCAGCTTACAACTGCAATTGGAATTCAGCTTAGGAACAAGTAGGAAACTGAAGTAATTTTTGAAGGATGAGTGCAGGGACCTGTAGAGGAAAAGTCCCAGGTTTACACACAGGTTTTTTCCTTTATTTTTTTTCCAGAGAATCACAGTTTCGTCTTGTGCCATAGAACTTCTTCATCATAAGACTCTTCAAAATGCTGTAAGGTCACAAATATGTCTTACAAAATTTTTATTAATTAGTTATGCTGTAATAACACTTATATTAACCTATACCAGTGGCCAGTGTAATTGCAGAAACTAAGGAGTTATTTAGAGTACATCAGTGAGCGTATACTCGTGATGTGTTACTTTTCAGTAATACAAGTACACTAATATAGATTTATTTTTGTGCTAAGGGAGAAAACAGAAGGGTCTGGCCTAGCCCAGAGCTCCTCCTGCTCTGCTGAATCATGGAAGCTTTCAAAGTACCCTGTGGCCTGAAAACAAGATCCTCTTGCTACTTAATAAACTTTCTCTTCTCAAGGGTCGAATATGCAGTCTTGCCTATCCATCTTGAATCAAAGTTTTACAAGCAGAATCAAAACATTTTTTAATTGTAAATTGTGGTTTCAGGCTGCAGAAATCTGGTTAGTTGATCCAAATAATCATTCAATGCTGAACGTTTTTTAAATTAGCTTGTACAATCATACAAAAATTATTTACAGGAGGAAGCTTGAGTATATTTGAGTAAACCTTAGATGGATGTGGCTGTGGCCTGTTGAGCATGAATGTTAGGCTGGGGCTTTGTGAGCCTGAGGTACTTACATCATTTTAAGACTATCAAACCCCAGGGGTATCAGAACCTCAGGGAAAAAAAATACACAGGAGCTTTTAAAATGGGATCTCTGGCAATTACCTGGGGGAGGGAGCTGAGAAAAAAATTACCTGGAGATCCCATTTTGAGAAAAAAATTTTCTGCAATTGCCAAGGGACTAATGAACTATATCTCAGAATGGCAGCCAAAGCCCTGCTGCCAAAACATACATTTTATATCGGTAGAAGTTGTTAAGAAATGCATTTCAATCTTCTCCATTTTCAAAACTGGAAAACAATGGGCTTCGAGAGTCAAAGGTTTTGCAAACTGAAGAAAAGGTTATCGTTCAGTTTAATTCAAGAAAAGGTAGAAGCCCTTCATAACGCTGTACAAAACCTATTCAGAAACTAATTGGGCTATTTTACATGTATGTATATATTCCCCTCAATCGAAATTCGGAGGAAGAGTTCATGATATTCTTAGCAGTTCTGGTCTAGAGCAGCTGCCATGCTTGTACTTCAGGCTGTTGTCATAACTGTAGAATTCCCTGTCCCAGTTTCTGGTAAATAAATCCTTATGTTTCTCAGTTTTCTGAAAGCCCTCTTGGGATTAAAAATCTAAGCTGTTTTAATGAGACATCTTAGTGACATCATTGTGCGCACACACCCTTCCACCCCCTCATCTCCAGGCTTACTTTGCATTTCTCCTCATGTTGAATGGCCTGAAACACCTAAGATTTTAGCACTGGCTATGGAGGTATTCTGAGTTTTGACAAAATATTATCCCTCTTTTCCAAATTTCAAGCTTTTGCATTTAAAAATCAGGATTTCACATGCCCTTTAGCAGAACAACATATGTTCTTTTAGTCACTGTGCCCCTTAAGTCACCTAATGACACAGATTAATCTGCTGACCTGTGTTGCACATGGATTGCAGGACTTCCTGTCTTGACAGTTTCCTTACAAGTTTCACAACTTTTGCCTTTAAGAAATTTTAATTTTTTATGGTGCATTTCTGTACTTGAAATACAAATAGAGCTTCTATACTTGCCCAGATAGGGAGATACTTAAGTTAAATTTCTGGCAGTTGTTCTCTTATGATTTTGGGCAGTGGAGTTGGGTGGGTTTTTTTCCTGAAAAAAACAACCCCACAAACATAACCAAAGTCAAATCACAGTAGCTATGACTCATCCAAGACATCTGTTGATAACCCCTGAAGTCACTGTATTTCAACAGTGCAACAATTCATAATCCTTACACAAAAACAGGGAACATAAAAGTTACTAATCCATTAATGTTCTGGCCTCCTGTGATCTCTAGACTCAATAGAAATGTAATCATATTGAAAAAGTGAGGTTAAGTGTTAGTTGTCTAGACATCCTATGCGTGGCCATTCTCTGTGGTAGTTGCCCTGGGGTAGTCATTAGAAAATCTGTATTTAAACAGATTAAAGTTCCTTGTAAGTGGCATCGTTGGCAATGCCCTGCAAACTGAAGGACTCAGTTGTAAATGCAGCAGCTCATTTTTCCTAGCTTGTATTTCTTGCTTAATTACTTAAATGGCCTTTACTGAAATTGGACTTTGTCCTGGTTTCTGCTGAGATAGAGTTAACTTTCTAGTAGCCAATGTAGTGCTATGGCTTGCATTTGGGATGAGAATAATGTTCATAACACACTGGTATTTTTAGCTGTTGCCAGGCAGTTGTAGTGCCTTGACACTAAGTCAAGGACTTTCCAGCTTCTCACGCCCTGCCAGGTGCATAAGGAGCTGGGAGAGCACAGCCAGGACAGCTGGGCCAGACTGGCCAAAGGCATACTCACAAACATTTAGCATCATGGTCTGGGGAAGCCAGCCGGAAGGTGGGATCGCTGCTCAGAAACACACTGGGCACTGGGGGGGTGGTTTTGGTTTTTTCCTTCAGTTGTGGCGAGGAGTTGCATTTGTGCATCACTTGTATTAATATCATTGTTATTATTATCTTCCTTTGTTATCCTATTAAACTGTCTTTATCATCTCAACTCACAAATTTGGGGTTTTTCCTTTCACCTCCCCATGCCCCAGGGTGGAGGGGTGAGGGAGTGTCTGCATGGTGCTTAGCTGCTGGCTGGGCAAAACCACGAACACTTGCAAAATGACAAGGAATTAATTCCATGTGCAAATACTTTTTGACCCATTTTCCAATTTGCTTTCCACTCTCCATTCCCTGCCTTTGTAACTCCATCAGAATTTATTGACAGCATAAGAAGTATTATTTTTCTATTTGCTCACTGCTTGAAAATTCACTTACCTTAATACTTTTAAGTCTTGATGAGACAAATATAACAATTATGTAAGGAACAAATAATACCACATATTTTTGCAAGCAATAAAACAGTTTCTGATTGTACATGATCATCATAACTGAAAATGTACATGCAATAATTTTGCAGGTTTTTATTGCTGCAAATCCTCCTGCATTTTTGTTATCATCTATCTTCATTACTTCTAAGAAATGCGGGGACAAAAATTGTTCAGTGAAATCCATCACCAACATAAAATTTGACTGACGGAGGTTTTGGAGATTTACACTGGTTTAACAGAAATCAGATTCCTGCTTTAATGTCAGAGAAACGCCTTTGGTTAGGAGTAAGATGTGATTGCCAATGGAGGATTCTTTCCTGTCTGTTTTTAGATGGGGCCCTGCAGGCCTTGTAAAAATGTAAACACGCAATTAATGCAAGCACATAGAGTGAAACATTCCTGACATTATCTTCCAGGTGAGACCTGCAGTGCTGTGTTCTGTGTGGGTATTAAACTTCCCATAACACTTCTGACTGTCTTCACTATTTGCATTAATGTTCCTGGCTCCAATTTCCTCTGTCGCTTTATGTGATACTAGCTCCATATCAGTCCATACCCTTCATTTTGGAAGTGGCTGTATGGATCTAGTCCCTTTTTGTGTCAATAGGTACATGTTGTCACAGCTTAAAACATGTGACAGCTCAGTTCAGCAGGAGTCACTGCTCACCTGAGCCTGGCAGGAATAGGACCAGGTTCGTACAGGCACACCTTTATTATTTACAGTAGTTTCTTCTTGCCAGAAGAAGGATTTCCATGTAAAATGGTAAAGCTATATGACACAAGGGACCTTGCTGTTGAACCTACCCAGAAACTAGTCTCAGCTCTGCCAGGGTATTTCATTTAAACTACATGCAACCCTCAAGTACTGCATGCCAGTCACTCCAAGATCAAAACCCAGGACCAGGCTGAAACAAGATGCTCTCTCACTATCTGCTATTTTTTCTCTTTTATGGGTGGAGGTTTTAAAAATTACATTTAAAAATAATCAAATCTTGTCATTAACTCTCCTTTTATGGATTGCTCTCCTGATCTGGGGGCAGCATTCTGTGCAGCCATTGCAAAAATTTGGTTTCGGTTATTTGATTTTAAGAAAGCTCCCTCAAGAGCAGCCACTGTGTAGCTACTTTTGTTTGGCTGATCAGATACCGGTTCTTGTGATAGGATATCCTCTCCCATCTCCTTCCCTAGAGAACATGCTTAACTTGAATCTTCATCCTACAGCTTGCATGCTCTGGGTTCAAGTCACCGTGTGATGCTGAAATGGGAAGACTCACCTTGAGGATTGCTGACAGACACATGTGAAGGAGCAATGACTTGTATAAACCTTTTTCCCTGGACTAGCAGAAGAACAAACCCCAAAAGCTTATGAACAAGGGAAACAATACTTACTCTAGGTGATCTTTAGAAGTCTGAGAGCACTACTAGCAGGAATCAGCCTCTGTTCCAGTGGAAAGAGCTGCAGCTGTTGCCATCACAGCAGACTTTTTTTTGCTGGCTAGCCTGGGTGGTTGTGCAATCTCCTCAACGCTGCTTTAGCAATCAGCTAGCTGCAGGCACTTACCATGAAGTGCCATGTTAAATCACTTGTCTTCCCTGACGAGCCTGGCTTCCCACCACTCTGAAACTCAAGTCTCCCCAACATCCCACTTTCCTGCATGGCAACCCAAAGTATTGCTGATGTGACACTAGAGGAGCCAATATTTACTCATTCTGTTTGATGTTATTTCTGTTATCATACTCCTAAAAACACAACTGTTGCCAAAAGGATCTCACGCCTGGATTTATGGGCCCTGATTGTTGCTTAGACAAAGGTGCCTCTGCCTCTGACAACCTGAAAAGTGGGAATAAATGACATTAGCAGAGCACTGTAAAAGGGGCGGTTCAGGGTTTGCAAGGAGCCATGTCCATAATGTGCATCTGATGCCGTGGCTTAAAAAAATACAGGAAAGCAGGAAAGTGAGCGGTGGGATTTGAAAATTTTGTAAGACCTAACTGGAAAAAAAAAAAAATCGAACCCAAATTTAGAAGGGAGAAGCAGGACTAGCAGGCTATCACAATAAAAGATGTCAACCACCTCGAAATATCAAAGCAGCAAACGTAAACAAACAGGGTTTTGAAAGTGTATATTACAAGCTGCCAATAGGAAGGTTTACCCAGTGATTATTCATTTGGCATCTTTGCCATGTACTATGTCATCAGCAAATGAGACATTCTGTAACATGGAGTTGGATTAACAGAAATCCCATTCATCTTGAAGAAAACCTCTTGTGGGCATCACATTCCTGAAGAGCAGTGCCATTGACCACAGAAGATTGTTATAAACAGACATCTGCATAATGTATTAGTGGAGGCTTTAAATATCTCTCAGCAGGTTCTCTAGAGGAGATAGCATTTCATTTCCTCTGCCACTTGAATCTTCACAAGTAGTGCAAGTAAAAACCCCTCAGTAGATGTTTGTGTGGGGCATCTTTAAAATCTTCCACCGCACCATGCGCTTCAGCAACGACTGAAGTACACAAGCGGCTCTTTGCAGTGTGCTGCCTACTATGAGTTATAGCCACAGGTATGGAGTTACATGGCTGTCAGCTAGCTGGGAGTCCTGTTACAGAACCCACCGCCACATAAAAGTGCCGTATCTGAACTCCTCCTTTGTTTAGAGAGGTGCAGCCCCATTTACTGCAACCTCCACATCTGGCTCTTTTACAGTCCACTGTCATACGTATTAGAGGACCCACAACAGAAATCAGGAACGGGAGCTCTTTGTGCAGAAACAGCCTTTCACTCCTCGCAGCGCACAGGCAGGAGGCAGAAGTGAACCCTGCCAGTAGCTCGGTTTATTCCATGGTATATCTGAAGCGCTCTCCCACATCAATACCACTGAGTGAATTACTGTTATGAAGTCAGCTTGTGCCAATTCTTCCCGCATACCTGCTTAACTCCCTCTCAGTTCTACCTCTCTCACCACTGAGCGTTTCTTTTTCAGCAGACGGCCTCATTGATTTTGCTAGGACATCTCCTGGGATCAAACCCTCCCCACTTTAAATAAGAATGGCAGGCGCCATCTCTAAACATCTGCTGGCTGCTGGAATGGCTCTCTGATTACAAGCAAGCAATGCCAATGAATGTAAAATTACTTACCAGACACAAAAAGAAAGAAAGAAAATATTTGAAGAGAGTTACACTAGGGTTGGGGGAAGGATGGGAATGCATTTTGGAGAGATCACAAAGACAACACTGTCAAAAATTGATTTAGCTTATTCATAGCACAGAGATATGCGATTGTGGGAAATTGTAAGATTTCAATTTCCCTATTCAGCTTACAGTTTCTTTAGATTCTAATTACCACAGCTTAGAAGAAAAGAATGAAACTAACAGATTTTTTAAAATGACCTTTTATGGAATCTTGGCACTTAAATCCAGTAAGGCTTGAGAATGTTATTATAAGAGTTTATCATATAAAATAACACTCATAGCATATTACATTAAGCAATTAGGACTAAATTCTCCTAACTGTGTCAATGGATGTCACCACTGAACTGCCTCTGACCTCCAGGGCCACTTATGATCTTGGAAAACCATGTGCTTTCAACTGGAGACAAGAAATATTACATTCTTATTACGAAATCGCAACACATCCTTGGACTTTCTGATGACAGTTTTGAAATGCATGATTTAACCAGCCCTGTCACTTCATCAATGTGCTGGAGATGTGGAGTCCCTCACAAAGATCCACCACCACCAGAGCAGCCAGGACATAACCCAGCAGGGCTGCAGGCCGGGGCTGTTTCATGCTATAGCTGGTTCCTCATGTCCCCACAGGCTGCTCTGTTGTGTCTCCAGGGAAGTGGAGGCAGCAGTGATGGATCAACTCAAGTGGTTGCTGCCCGCACAGTGCCAGGAGGCCTTACAAAAAGCAACACGGAAACTCAACTGGTTCAGTCTGCAGCAAGGGAAATACTTTTCCCATGGAACCACCAAGAGAAGGAGCAAGGGAAGGCAAAGAGAGGACAATTCCTCACTGCAGACCTGGCCCTGAGCGGCTGAGCCACACCAAACTCATCCACAGTGGTCCCACAGGGCTGTGCATTAACCAGGGCTGGTGCGGAACACAGCAGGGATGCCATCAGAAGTACAGCATGCCCAAACCAGCCCTTTCCTTCACCACCTGCCCATGAAGGGCAGAAAACCAAGGACAGTCACAAGCATCAGCTGTACAAGTTCTCCACTGTACCCTGAGAACACTACTCATGGTCTCCCAGACGTTTTCTCCGGCCTGTGCCCCTAAAAGGGAGTGAGAGAAGGAGCCTGACCCATGGTATTGACCTTACAGCCTTCTCACCAACCCAGCACTTTGTTGCCATTCTGAAGTGGTTTCCACCCATAACACACAGCTGGAGTAAGTGCTCCCTCTGCACAGCAAAGCTTCTCCACCCGGCACACGGGTGTTAGGACTCAGACCTGTGGCTGTCACACACCAAAGGGCTCCTCAGCCCTCCCATGACAGGGCAGAGACCTCAAAGGGTACTGAAGTGCAGTTTGCTCTCTCACATGACAGAGGAACTAATCACTCCCTCCAGCTACCTCAAAGGAGGCTGTGGTGAGCTGGGGGTCAGCCTCTTCTCACAGGTAAGTAGCAATAGGACAAGAGGGAATGGCTGCGAGTTGTACCAGGGGAAGTTCAGGTTAGAAATTAGGAGAAACTTCTCAGAAGGAGTGGTTGGGCACTGGAACAGGTTGCCCAGGTAAGTAGTGGAGTCTCCATCCCTCAGGGTGTTCAAGGAAAGGTTGGATGACATATTTAGGGACATGGTTTAGTCAGTAACAGAGGTGGTAGGGGGGTGGTTGGACTAGATGATCTTGGAGGTCTTCTCCAACCTTAATGATTCTGTGACTTGCAAAGACATGCTAACCTTTGACCAGAAGGCAGAGGTATTGCCATTTGAGATAAGACTTTTTGCCCAAATGTGTGTTACTTGGCTGGATTACTGCCTCCGTTGCAGCATCTGCAAAGTTTATTATCTTCTCCAATAAAGAAGGGCAGACAGCTCTGGAGACTTCACCTCTAAACCCCCCAAATACTTCAAACACCAGCCCTACACCCAGATCAGTGCAATGGAAACAGCCTTTCTCATTGTACAGGGCATTTGAAATTCATATCCAGATTCCGTGGCTTGAACTCATCTCAAGTTATAATGCACAACATAATAGACTAACATGTACTGCTCTGTCTTTCCTTTGATAAAAGAGCAACAAAAAAAGTTAAAGAATGCCTGGTTGAATCAGGCATGAGCTTCCCACAGGATAAAATTAAACAGCATTCTGCTGGCGCTGCGAAGGGAAACACAGCAGTCACCGTTGTGATGATTGAATCGCACAGCATCGGGAAAAGGATCAGCAGAGTATATGCCACAGCAATATTAACAGAAAACCCAAAGATTAGAAATACAAGGCTTTTGGTTGCATAAAGAGGCATTCACCTTTCCTTTTCTGGCTGAACTCAGAGATTTCTTTTTGACAAGACAGTTTTGTTTGGGTTTTTGGTTTTTTTTTTGGAAACAGGAGTTGATGAGGTGCAAGAAGTTATAAGGAAAATCTGACTGTTTCTGTTCCTTTGGCAAAGCCCTGCATTAACTGAGAAGTCAGCCTGTTAGTTCCCCTATCACCGGCTTGCAGAAGTTCATTACTTAATTCCCATTCATATCGCCTCTGCGGAGAATAACAGGCCGATGACATTTCAGTTAATCATAATCTTCCCCTTCAGTGACAACCTGCCAGCAGCCTTTTTGAAAATAAACTTGCCGCATGAAATTTTTAAAAAGAAGGATTTTTTTCTAACCCTCATGGAGAAGAGACAACTGACAAGATGCACACATGAGAATATTTCACAAATGAAAGAAAAAAAAACCCAACACAAAACCCCCTAAACCAAACCTCTTCTGGATTTATTACCATTTCCCTCTCAACATCCAATGCCAATCGTTACTGACACAAGTTTACCCTTTTTCCTTTATTTCCTGTAGAATATAGGGGCCCCATTGCCCCTGTACGATGCTTACCAGCAAGATGGATACCTTATCACAGAATCACAAGGATGGAAAAGACCTTTAAGATCATCAAGTCCAACCTTACTAGCAAGACCTTACGTTTCCATGGACTGACTTGACCATCAGGGAGCTGTAGAAGTGAAAGTGAGATTATGCTTTTATGGGTATGTGTGCCTGGAGAAAATCCAGTGTAGGACAAAAGAAAGCAAGACGATTTCAAGCTATTATTTCTAGCCAACCTATGTGTCACGCAGTCTGACAAATACGGCCATTTTAACCCAGTTCATGTATCGGTGAAGGAATGGGAAACGGAAAAGTGAATTGGAAAGAACCTGGGAAGGCTCAGAGGGTTTGCTGGCAGCAGTGAGCTCACAGAAGCCATCACCAGCAGTTGAACTTAGGTCATGGCAGGTAGAAAACTTGGGTGGAGGCCACTGAAATGCAAGCTGGAGGCAAACCATAAGCTGGAGACAAACCCACAGGCATCACTGACAAACAAAAAAGTCAAAGGCAATCTCAGCCACAGCCTTCATGGAAGTTCAAAGCCACACAAGTGCCAGCACCATTTGTTCATGGCAACAAAAGCCAGGGTGTTGAGCTACCTGCAAATAGCCTGTCTTGCAAACAGCTGCAGTGGCGTCAAGAAGAAGAGTTTCTATCAGCAGCTGCATATTGCCAGTTTAAAGCCAGGAAGAATATCCATGGGCAGGTAAAGTGAACAGCTCTTTCATTAGCACTGCTATTTAAGCTATGACATCTGAACAGAGTGCTTGGCTCTTTCCTGAACGCCAGTCTGCAGCTGCTCTTCATAGAGGTTAAAAAACCACCTTTGGAGGTAGCCTAATTTTTAAGGGAAGCTATGCCCAAGGGGATGATAAGATACTCAGTGCTAATTCAGGCTAATTATGTGTCTCTTGTAGATCTAGTCAATCCCCAACTCCAAAAGTTCCTGTGACGGTATGAATAAAATTGAGATTGGCTACAGCAGCAGCAGGAGGTGGGGAGACAGATGGATGCATTAACTGGGAGAGGGCATTGCAGTATGGACCACATCAATCCAGGAGCCTCACAGAAAGTTTTCTGTGCCTCTTTGCTGCACATCCAGCCTCAGCAGGGCTGGTGGGCAATGCCAAACAGACTCGAACAAGCTTTCCTGTCTGTACAGTGCCAGATGGATGGCAGCAGTACCCTTGCCCAGAGAAGCACTAGACCTTTGTCAGCAAAACAGTCAGCTGTTTATGACCAGAAGAACCAGTATAGATGATTATACACATTCCAGCAGCCTTGGACCAATTACAGTGAGAAAAAGTGAAGGGCGGTTGTTGCAGAAGTGGTAAAAAAAGACCTAATCATGGTGCAATGTCACATCTTTGTGACATGCAGATTCTGGGGGCTGAGATCCTGAGCATTCTACAGTAACTCCAAAGGCTCCAGGAGTGCAGACACACAGCAACATTAGGAACTCCGACAGCACTGAGAGGAAGTTTGCTTTAGCCTTTCTGTAAGGGACAGCTTCTCTGTGAAGACACAGCCATTATGGTCTCCTGGTCCTGCAGCATACACCTTGATATGCAAAGGTCTTACAGTGCCAACTGCAGAAAAATTCAGTCTTCTACTCTACGGTAAAGACTGTAGTCAGATTATCAGTGAACAGTTATAGCTGTAACTGTGTCTTACATCTAGGATGGCAGCTACAGCATAGATTTTATACGCCTCATTGCTGGGGGTCGGCTGCACACATTAGTAGGTAAGAAGTCCCTTTGGACACATTGCTTCATACCTTTTCCTGTGTGAGAAGAGCTATTTCATTAGCTCTTTTGGAAAGGTACAGCTGGCTAAACCAAAGAGTACTTTCTGGCAAGGGAAGGAACAAATGAGAAAAATGAAATCAGGCAGGTTCACAGCAAGCCTCCTGTGATGTCTGTTACTTCCCTCCAGCATTCAGTTAACATACAGGACTGGCAGTTAAGGGAACTACTTATTCAGCCTGAATGGTGGAAAAACATACATGGTAGAAACTCCAGCAAGGTCATCGTACCATCAAATGCATAAAAAGGTCAACCTCTATTTGTATTAATTGCAGGAGTAATTGGTAGTTCATTCACATCTGTTTGCTACCTTCCCCCCCTCCCCCCGCCCTTAGAAGCAACAGAACCATCGAAGACAGTTACTTTATAAATGCTTATGCAGTATCAGCATGGAAATGTATTTATTTCTGAGAGCTTTCACTCCAGCTCCCACTGCAGTGGGTAAGAAACTCACACCCACCACACCCCCCCCAAGGTCTATCTGACTTCTTCACACAATGTACAGTATAATCACTCTGTACTTCCACTACAGAAGGTGGCCAACCTCGTGACTGGTAACCATAGCAGCTACAATAACAAAAAAAAAGAAGCCATTGCTGAATGTATGCACAAGTCTGTTACTTGAGCATCACTTGCCATGAGCAGCATCACAATGTCCCCATATTTGATGAGGAAAACGACACTGTTCGTTGCCACGTGGAAAACAGGTCTCATTCAGAAGAATGTTTTCTGTCAGCCTCTTGACTTTTGTAACATCTAGAGATGTTTTTCTGGAGCTGTAATATGAGGCATTTGGGCTGGAATGTCTCTTTCTTCTATGGGAAAGATCAGTCCTGGAGATTTTCCATGCTGGAATCACTGGTCTTTTTCCTGTCATGTGCTGAGCATTGCCTGCCAGGGACAAGAAGCAATGACAGGCAGTAACATCTGATTCTTTCCCAATAACCATGTCAAAACACATTATCACAATGACACTGGGTGTCTCAATGCTATTAACTCTTAACAGAATCCGTGAACTTTCCACAGATGGCCCACATGTGTAAGGAATTCCACACTTTCCACTCCCTAATGGTCACCTTCCAGCTGATCTGAAGTTTGGGTCATGCCTTGGATAAGGTTGCAGCAGGATGGGGCTCTCCTAGACCATCCCACCTCATGGAATCTACCTTCCCAAGTACCTACAGGTCCTTCCTGACCAGATACATGCAGCAGCTTTGGTCTGCCTGCTTTTCTCTCTCTGCTGCCCAAGCAATGACATGGATACAATGGCACACTAATGCAGAGTGAAGGAGGAAGCAGAGTAAAGGCAAGATCAAAATGAAACCAAGTAGTGTCTCCATAGCACAGTGAGGGGCTAAGGTCATTGTAGATACTTTGACAGAACATCCTCCTAGTTTTGGTAAAAATTTTACTACCTTGGGCATTTAGAAGCCTGTTAGTATTATGGAGCTGGTATACCATCCACTATTGAAAGCATTCAGTTCTCAACACAGTATGTCACACTTGGACATAATCCAAAGCCAGTGATAGTCGAAGACTTGTGAGTTATAAAGCCAATCCCTGCATGCTTGTTTATATTAGAAAGCTCACATTTCAACCCAATGCCTGAAAGCTAGAGATACCTCAACATGCAACAATTTACAGATGACTCATGAAGTCTGAGTTCAAACATTTTGGACCAAAACAAAAAAAACACCACCTAAGCAGCTGCTTTCATTTCTTCTGCATCTCTTTAAAAAACAGTGCCCTTAAGAACATCAGGAGCCTCAGAAAATTCAGTCTGATATTTTCAACATATTTTGCTTAAACAGAGGAAACACAACAAGCACAGGTTACTTAGCAAGCTAATTTAAAACAAAAATTAATGCTGCAAATATGGCCTTGGCAGAAATCTGGAGTGCTCAGGTAGCATCTTTACAAGACAGACCTGGTTTGTTTTCTTATAAAACAATGGAGACACATGAGTACATTTGCCAACACAGGGAACAGCTGATCCACACGCACCCAGAAATAAAAGCGTTAGAGGCTAGGGCTTGGTCAAGGTGCTCTAACTATGAGTTGCAACAAATACTCATCTTTGCAGACTAGCATAGAAAAAGCTTACCCATTGTAACCTCTCCTTTAGCTTGTCACCTCCTCTACCAACATGTAGCTTGCTCACAGGAAACAAAGACAGAAGCATGCAGGAAAACATAAGGACTACTACCACCTCCTTCCTTCCCAACAGCAAGGAAAGGGTAGGCTCCCACAAGCCCCCTACCCTGTTAAGCAGGGCACCACAGGCAAAAGTAATCAAGGGCATCAGGCTGGAAAGGGCTACTGGAAGAGCCCCACACTTATGTTTACAAACACCTCATTATTTAATCCGCTCACTGGAGCAATCAGCTGTGGAATGGTTAAGTCTCTTGCTCATCCTGGGAACTCCCTCAGAGCCTCACCTGAGCAACTCATTAATGAATGTCAAACCCTTCGAAGGGTCTCTGTTTTAGGCAGAGAACTAGCCATGCCTGAGCCTACCTAGTCTGTTAAAGCTTGAGATGAAGACAACCCATGCTGCTGTGGCTGAAAAATTCATTTTACTGTTACCTTATATTTTTCAGTATTTCTATAGTGTAATAATTGCACTGTAAATGCCAGCATTTTTATGTGTCTACAAATAACTGTAGACAAACAAAAGATTGATTACCTTATTACATGTTTCCATGACTCTTTTCTGTAAGTGCTTCTATTCTCACAGAACAACAGGCTCTCAGTTGTTTTTTTTTTTTATTTTGGGGAAACAATTAACTCAGCATACCATCTTCTTTAAGAAATTTAGCCAAACCCAAGTCCCTTATTAAAATTAGATTTCCAGTCAAGAGAATTATAATTATGTCTCTTCTACCCAGACTTTTTCTATTAAGGCATGACTCCTTTTATTTTGCTGTCTTTCTTCCACACAGAGCAATAATTATTGGGACAGTAAAAAAATAGGTAGTTTAAAGTTTTTCCTTTTATTGAAAAATTTTCTTACTCTACTGGTACTTCTTCAGTACCAACTTTATCTTGTAAAATTGCCAGGATTTGTCAGTATAAGTAGTGTTGCTAAGAAGTTTACACGTAGTTAGACAAAGTTGGTAACAGATGTGCTTACATCAGCTCTGATAACATTAGTAAATTCATTTAACAGATACTTCATAATGTCTGCAAAGAGATATTCAAAAGTAATTACTTCCCTTGCAGCATTCAGTCTGTCTTGCCATTGAATGTAATCTTCACATATTAGTATATTACACATTTGGAGAGGAGTTGGTAAAGTAATTGCTAGTACAGTGAGGAGTGATTGTCATTCATCTTACACTACAGCCTTGCTTTAAAAGCCTGGCTTTTAAAAGGACTAGCCAAAAAAAGGTAACCCACATGTTAAAAAATGTGCAAGAGCTTCAGATATTTTATAATTTGGCCAGTTATGAATAAGGAGTAGGCTTTCTATTTGTAACAGCATACGCAGCTATGGGAAATGATGGCACCATGCCTTCCTTTAACTCGATGTTGCTGGGAAGGGCTGTGGAAGTTGGCTTAGCATCGATTTTTTCAACATTCCAAAGATTCAATAGACATGGCTACAAATTTAGGGAAGCCAGGGGAAATGCCTGACTATTCAAGCTCTTGCTGAGAGGAAGTGTCGGCAGTACGGAGCAGTGGAACGCTGCATCTGGCAATGAGTTTGGGAGACCAAACCCTCCCTTAGTGGCTGCGACCATTAAGCTGCTCTTCTACCTGCATCTTATCTCCTCTTCCCATACACACCCTGTGATAAAATGTAGCAGGGCTGATGAGGATGAAGAGCAATGGAATCGATTCTTGCTCTTTAATATTTTAATGGGGAAAAGCCACTTGTAACTGTAACTCGCTCTGAGGTGCAGTGACTCACACGGAGCGTTCTGTTGGGTTGACTCAACCACCGGCTCTGAGTAAGACAAGCCAGCTCAAGCCCATTTCCTTCAGAGGAGAGAACAGGGTGCAGAAACAAAACTCGTACCCCTGCGCACAGAGCAACAAGCTGCCTGCACTCTGCCATGATGCCTGTTGGGTACAGGAGGCTGGGGGGGGCCATGACCTTAGCAAGATCACAGGGGTCACCTGTTTCTTTAAATAGAGCATCACTTGGAAACGGGGAGTGAGAGAAAGCTGTACAGCCTTTGTAGCCTTTACAAAACATTTAATCTGATTTCAGAGGGCTTTTTGTTGTGGTTTTTTTTTTTTTTTTAATTTCAGTGGGCTTTTTGGTTTTATAATCTATGAACCCTTAGGAAAAAAACCCATAAATTACTGGTTTAGCTCTGGTGCCAGTTCCCACGCATGAAGGTTAGAAAACTAAATCCTGCTCAGCCTTCCTTTCACTGCAAGGACCAGCCTTCAATTGCATGCCACTAAAAAGTTTGTCATCACCCTGTTTTGCTTTGCTCTTGATTATTGGATATCGATCGCATTGCTTTTATAGCCTATCCTCTTCAGTTCTCCGAGTTGTATTTTCTTCCTTCTGTGGGTGTATTCCCCCTCCCCCTCCCCTTCTTCTTACACTGCAGGAGGATTTGCATGCTGTTACTGTTATTTTTAGTACGTTTCTCCTTGTTCCCATTTTAAAAATAATGTTTGCTACAGAGAAAGTATCTTACAAACCGACTGGATTTAAGATGTAGTCCTGGTTTCCAGACCATTATTCACATTCGCCTATAATCCCGTTCCCATTGCCTACAGCAATGAGGAAGGTAGAACCGTGGTGGTCAGGCAGAGGTTCTTGGAGACTTCCTTCATGTCTCAAGCGTGCAGCATGGTTTGGAAGCCCTGAGGGTGCTACATGCAGCCACCTTCCTTGGGTCTGGTCCAGGAAGAAGTATACAGGATCCCCAGTCCCTGTTGCTGCACATCAGCAGGAAAGCGGGATGAGCAGGAGGATGAACTCCTCCAGAGCAGGAAGTGGGCTCAGCTACCACCTCTCCAGCAGTGGGACATTTAATCACAGCCCTGGCTGGCTTTCTGTGGGTGGGCTTGTAGAGCATGGAAAACTTCAGGCATCTTCTCTCTAACCTTTTTGCTCACTTACAGACAGGTAGGATGGAGGCCACAGAAGGAATCAACTCTGTTTTCACTGTACAAGGACATAACACACTGTCCTGGGTTTCTCAGCAGAAAATTATTTGCCTGGTGAGCTGTCTCCAAAGCTGTTTCCAGCAGCCAGGCTAGACTGCTTCCTGCAGCCACACAGCTCCGCTCCTCCCCTCGCCCATCCCTCCGCTCACTCAACATGCCAGAGAGTATTTAAACATCCACAGAGAACCTCATGTTTGAGATTTCATCCAAAATACACCCTTCTACCACCCACTCAGAGCAAACTCATTTTATTTGTCTAACAAGAACAAAGGGCCAAGCGAGTTAACTCTGCTAGGCTTACAGCCGGGAATCCAGACCTTCACATCCCATTTATAACACCCAAACCCACCCATTCCGCTAATCCTTACACAACCGTGATAAATCATCCTGTGTCAGAGGCATTACAGGAGCCAGCAGGGCTTTTACCACCTTAAAAAAAAAAAAAAGAGAAGGAAGGAAAAACAGCCAGCGAAGAGAGGTAGAGATGCTTTTCCTTCTTTGCATCCAGAAAGGTGTATTCCAGCAGGTGTAGGAGATGTATAAAGCAGGATGTGTCAGATTAATGAATACACTCACTCTCCAGATTACTAATTACATAGCCAAGGCATTTCAATTTAAGGAATAAAAAATAATAAAGGGACATCATTTGTGCTGTTAAGTCAGAGGGAAAAAAAGAATTCCTTGTGGAGAGGTGTGAAGGAGAATGCCCGTTGAGCCCCAGTTTAAGGTGTATGTGCAGTTGTGCGTCTGTTGCATGCTGCAATGCCATCAAAATCATCTTCCTGCAGCTGGCAAACCTATATATCCCCGAGATTTAAAGCAGGGCATCAGAAGCATTGTAGTGGAGGAAGAACTGTGGAGAGCAGCTCTGGAGGCTGGCAGACCTGCTGTCAGCACGCTGCCTGCTGTTCCGTGGGTATCAGTCGTCACTCAACTCAATAAATCTCCTCCTAGAAAGATCGAATAAAGATACTGCCAGTTCATCTGTCTATTTAGACAATGTGCCTACAGGTATCCTCCAAATCTATTAATAATCTCCTGAACTTTTAATCATCTGTAACACTCTCACACACATCAGCTTACGTAGCTCCGTGCTGAAAGTAGGGCACTCTAGAGTAATAGTTTCCAAATGCAAAGGGGGAAACACATACTTCCAGATCAGATGATTTACTGTGAGTTAACAAAAGATGTAAGAATGGAGAGAGAAGTAAAATACGAGCCTGGATGAGAAGAAGCAGTGCCTCCATCTTGAGTCGCTGCGCAGGCCCGTCGCTCAGCAGACAGGCAGGCAGGTTTTTCATTTCAAGAGACCGTGCACCATTCCCACGCAAGGATGACTAAGACCCTGACTGTTCAGTCTGCCAAGCCCCTCAAATAATCCTGCTTTCCAGAACACCCTCAAGGTAAAAAATTTCACAGAGCCTCCCTCCTTGGCCTATTGCTAGCTGATTTCCTTCCAGGAGAAATCCCGTAGCCACTCCAACAATTTTTTTGTCCAGCTGATTCTACAACTTCAAGGGGGTTATTGATATTTATGTGTCCCTGGGACCAGTTCCCTGACTGGCACATGTTAGTTATGATTTTTCCATGTGTAGAGTGTTTTAAACGTTAGCAATGCACAGAAATTGTTTACAGAAGTAAAGACGGGTGGTAAGGAGAGCATTTGCAAACATGCTGCAATTGACAGTCTTTTCTGGCCTTTTTCTTTTGTTTGGATGAGTGGGTGGGTGATGAATATTAAGGAAAAAGAAAATAACTTGCAGGTTTATGTCAGCACTGATGGCCATGCTGTTTCTGCTACAGCCCTTGCTGCGTTTGCCTGTGCTGTGCCGGCACTTCTAACTGCACTCTAGGTAGCCTCTTTCTTTAATCATTTTGCTCTTTGTGGTAAATTGGTTTCAAATCCATGTTTTTCATTCGCACACCCAGAAAAGTGGGACTAGTTCTCATTCCTGCACTGCTGATTGCTTCCAGCTCCCTGCCCATCTGCTTGGCTTCTGGCCCAAGTAGGTTAGAGCACAGCCTGTGCCTGCGGGTCCCTTCTTTGTCACCGGTGCACCACAGCTATAAGATTCTGCTGTAGCAATGAGCCCTTTTTTTTGTCACCAGAGAGATCTGCAAGTGTGTACGGTCATAGGGAACCCCAGGTTCAAAGCTGGGAAGCATGTCCTCATGAAGAGACCTTTCCAGCACTCCATTCCTGCCACAGGATGAATGCCAGCACAGGAACCTGAATTGAAATCCAGCCTAAACTTTCCTGGTGTTGCTTGCCGATGCCAAGGGATGCTTGCCGATGGGGTTTTGGCGTAGTCCATTAGGGAGAGAGTATGCCTTTTCTTACAAAGAGGGAAACATCCTGAGAGCCTAATCGGCAGGACCACAAGGTTGTCTTAAAATTTCTGGTAAATTCATTTTGGTACTGGAGGAAGTACACAAACTCATCTCTCCTGAAGGAAACTATCTGTTAGGATTGCACATGTAGTGCTTACACTCTCTCTCCTGGGAGGAAATGCGGGGTTTCTTTTTCCCACTCATCCTGAGGATATCTTCATTATGTTCTACTAAGAGCTCAGCAGTACACAAGGACATTGCTAATGAATGCCTCTAGGCTTCAAAGGGCAGAGTCTCAAGAGCTCTATGATTAAATATAATAATTTGCAGTTCTGCAGTACCTTCCATCTGAAGATCTCATCTGTTTGTACAGATTCCTGTGAATTAAGCTCTGTCTCTCACAAGCTAGGTATTTCTGATAAATACCTGATAGCAAGGACACGTTCCTGAGAGGTCAGAGTTTGGATCATTTCTGACTGGGGTGAGAAGTGAAGCCAGGTGCCCAGTGTTCTGGGCAGGTCTCTCTGCAGCAGCATGCACTGATGGGGGAAAGGAGATACCCCACCTTGCCTTCTGGGGGGTTGGAAAAGGGTGACCTCTTCTCAGACCTTTCAGAGAAGGCTGTAGATAGTGGATCCCAAACAGACGAATATGCCTCCTGATGGACTACCAAGGAGGTAGTGAGAGGTTTTTAGTAGCAGTGAGGTCATGTGTCAAGTGGGTCAAGTGGATGCGTGTTCATACTGTCAAGCTGAGATCCCTGTTTGTTCAGAGTTTTAACTGTACTAATTTTAGCTGTTTTGATCAGGAAATCCCACTGATCTGCAGGTTGTGGAAAAGGCTAGAGAAGCAGAATTATAGCAATTAGTGGGTTAGCTTTAATTAACAATGAGTTAAGTAATACAATAAATCAATAGAACATACATCAGCCTTAAAGGCTTTTTCTTTTTTTTTTTCCTTTCCTTTTTTTCTAGCACTGCTTGATATATGCTGGAGGAAAAATAATAACATTTATTTCAGCAAGATGAGAAGAGAAACACATGGTCGAGGCAGGGCAGCTGATGAAATCCTGCCGGAGGGGGAGGTCTGAGACACGTCCACATCCAGGCAGCTGGAGGGAAATGCAGTCACTCAGCCAATGAGAAAGACTATCCAAAGGTCAGGGGGTAGTTAAGCAACAGAAAGGGAAAAGTCCCCCATCACTTGCAGCTGGAAGTAAAGCAGAAAAATAAAATGAGGGTGGCAGAGCCCTGGGACAGGCTGCCCAGAGAGGTTGGGGAGTCTCCTCCTCTTGAAGACATACAAAATCTACCTGGATATGTTCCTGTGTAACCTAATCTAGGTGATCCTGCTCTGGTGGGAAGGTTGGACTAGATGGTCTTTCAAGGTCCCTTCCAATCCCTAGCATTCTGGGATTCTGGAATTTCTGGGATTTAATGGCAGTGCTGCCCAGTGGGTAGGTAGCATAGATGTGGGAGTAGGCTAGTTTTCCCTCTTTTTGAAGAGCTGCTATGTGACATTAGACATTAGACAAATTAACTATATTTTGGCCTCAGTTTCCCCACATAAAAATGCATGTGGTATGTCTCAATGCATATAATACACCTTACCACCATAGGAGGGCTGGGAGGTCTACATTTCTCCACTGCTTTAAGACCCTCACATATAAGAAGCTGCAGAAGTTGAGACTAATAGAGTTATTTTCTGTTTATTTCTAATAGGTAGACACACAGTAGGAACCATTTTGACATGTGTTAGTGTAGGTGGAAATGACTCATTTGGCTGTGCTGGAAGCTAGCTGCTGTAGACTGGCTGCTGCTGCACTCCTAAATAAATCCCATAGAACAGATCCTGAAAAATAAAGTGAATCTTGCTGCTCTGTTACTAATTAATATATTTAACATGTGTACATATGAGCACGTCTTAATTTATACACGTGATCATACATACACTCCCTACAGTGTATTCATTCTTTAAATTACTTGTGTAACAATGAACTAATGCCAAAGAGGGACCCAGTGGATTTTTCCCCCTGTCTTTACTCATATCATAAGATGACCTAGAAAATACTATACAAAAATATCCTGAACGTTGACTACATGCTTTTTAAGAGATTTGTTATATCCAGAAGGGGTTTTAGAAACAAATGTATGGTAACAGTGTGGACAAAAGCATAAGCAGCAAAACTAAAGCTCAGACTAAGACCAGAAAAGCTAACAAATTAAGATCAGAGTTTAATTCCCAGTCCCATCAGGGATACTCTAGCTTCCCGAGGGAGACAGGAGAGCTACAAACCACTGCTGGGCCAGGTCCCAGTTGGGACAAGCTTCAGAGCATGTTGTACCCCCACAAAAGGCTCCTGCTGGCTGCTTCTCAGAGCATCTCTACTTCCTTGCCTCTCTGCACAGTGTTGGTGCATGCACTGTGCCAAGTAGCTATCAAGTACCTACCAGTGTAATTTGTGTCTTTTGACCTGCATCTTTCTCTGTAGGGTTGGGGTGTATCTTTACGTGCTAAGCCATAGTCACCATTTCTTCCCATTGCAACAGGGACATGTGTCACTGCTTCAAAAAAATGGATGTGAACTACTCACAACATTTCCTTCCTGCCTTGATAGCTCTCAGCCAGCACAGCACCATAGGAGAGATACAACATCTAGCAGCACATGTTTTTTTTATGGATGTGGTAGTTTCAGCCCTGGCTGGAGGCCAGATGCCCACCAAAGTCACTCCATCACTCCCCTTCTTAGCTGGACATGGGAGAAAATATATATTGAGAGGCTTAGGAGTTGAGATAAGGACAGGGAGAGATCGTTCCACAATCAGTGTCATGAGCAAAACAGACTCAACATGGAATAAACTGCATCTAATTTATTACACATGCCCTTCACCTCCTCCCCCTCCACCCCACCTCCCAAGAAAGTACCCAATGAAAACAGAGTAGGATAATGAGAAATAAGACCAAATCTTAAAACACCTTACCCCACCCCTCCCTCCTTCTCAGGCTCAGCTTTATTCATGATCTCTCCTTCCTCCCCCTCAAGCAGCACATGGGGAGATGGGGAATGGGGGTTTCAGACAGTTCATCATGAGTTGTCTCTGCTGGTCCTTCCTTCTCGAGGGTNACAAGTCCCCCAGCAAACCTGCTCCAGCATCAGCCTCTCTCTCCATGGGGTACAGGTCCTGCCAAGGACCTTCCTCCAACATGGGCTTCACACAGGGTCACAGCATCCTTCAGGTGTCTCCAGCCACTTGATTGTGGGGCCTCTCCATAGGCTGCAGGTGGGGTCTCGGCCTTTTCCATGGGCTGTGGGGGGGGACACCCAGCTCCCCCATGGGTTTCTCCACGGGCTGCAGGGGCATCTTTCTCTCCAGCACCTGGGGCACCTCCTCCACCCCTTCCCCAGCCTTGGTGTCTGCACAGATCCTTACATCTTCTGACTCCCTTCTCTGGAGGCAAAAAGCAGCTGTTTGCAGGGGTTTTTTCCCCTAAATGTGATTTGCAGAGGTGCTGTGACCGTCGCTGATGGGCTCGGCCTTGGTCAGCAATGACTCCAGCCTTGAGCTGGCTGGTGTTTGCTTTCTCAGGCCTGGGGGAAGCTTCTAGCTGCTGCTTGCAGAAGCCACCCATGCAGCACAACCCCCCCTCCCGCCAAACCTTGCCACACAGATCCACAACAATGGGCTAGCTCTGCTGGGCTCCATCCAGGTTCCCAGCACCACTGGCCCCTCAGACTGGGCAAGGTGGGGCAGCTGCCCACGGCCAAGAGGAGCTTGCTGTGTACCTGCCCACCTCAGGGAGCAAAGAGGAAAGGGCACATTGGCCCGCTCAGTTTCTGTTCACATCCCAGGCACGAGTCTTCTCTCACCCGCTCCCACACGCCAGTATGCAGTTGTTAAAGCAACTGCTAAGAGGCAGCTAGTCAGAGATCCACTGATTTATGTCATACTTAACGTTGGCAGAAACAAACTTGGAGGTGGAGGCAAGAACATTTCAGTGGCAGCATTTCAATGCCAGATTTAAAAATCAGGGCCTAATGTTTCTGTAAATTAAAATGACCTACTTAGTAAATGGGCTAGGAGAGCTTTCTGGCTAGGAAAGGGCTGAAAATGCAAAGCCCTGCTCTGAGGCCAGAGTTAGGGAGCTGATAATATCGACAAATCTCCCCTTACAGAGTGTCAGTGGGTTAAATACTGAGTAGTTCCTGCAGATAAAGCTGCTAAACCCTGCCCCAAGCTACCTCCTTCCACACATCCCAGGGGCATTGACTGAACAGACCTTCTGCTGTTGTCCTTGCCAGGAAGGAAAATTAATACTGTTAACTGTAAGCCTACAGTTACTTTATCTGTTTCACACTCACCTACTTTCATAGCCCTTCGTGCCTCCCATCAGAGCTTCACCTGCCTTGGGAAGGATCTCAGGGAAGCTCCTGAGCTGGGATTGTGATTGTATGTTGAATTTACATAACATATTTTTAGAGTTTCATGCCCCATAGTTCCTAGAGGTAACCTATTCAGCATGCCTAGAAACTTGGGGCATGAACTAGCATTTCCAGAGGCACCCAGTTCCCAGCTAAGTTGACAGAAAGGATGCATTTCTTTAACTCTTTCATACAACATACTTTGCCATACATTTTCAAATCCCAGATATCTGGAAGGAGAGGGATAGATGCACAAAATGGGTGTCCGAGACCCACCCTGAAGGCAAGGATGCAACAAGCAAAACCCAAAGGAGACTACAGAATTTGACTCTCCAGGAACTGAAGAACCACCCTACAGAAAGCCTGTGCCCAAGTCCTCTGCATAACTACACTCCAAAGTATTTTCTGTGGCCAATGGGTCACTCCCATTTTGGCACGTGAAGCAATCTGGCCCACCCGGTGCTGTGTGAACGGGGGGCAGCTCAGCATGTGAGCCTGTGACTTGCTCAAAGAAGACCTTAGCACTTGGAAACAGCTTAATATAATCTTTCAGTCAAGCTTTCTAATGAGAAAGTCTTATTTTTCCTTTGCATCTGGCCAGGACTGTGCTATTACTAATGATTTTTAAAAAATATATAGATCTTCCTTCACTGATTTGTCCTTTGGTAAGCATGCAGACAGACAAGATTTCAGGCACCAGTACTGTTTCCTCAGCCTACATTTGCTTTTTCTTCTCTAAGAGGATCAGGGAGAAAGTGCTGTTCACTCCAGTGATCTGGGAGGGATAAAGGGAGAAACAATTTAGAAACAAAACTATCCCCAGCTGGAAAGCAGAGGTTTGTCCCGAGCAAAGGCAATGTGAAGAGAAATTGCTAAACTTCTGCTGAAAATAATGAAAAACACCTGCAATGTAGCTGCCTAAGGAGGCTAATTAAGTGAGAAAGATTGGTGCTTATTCAAACTTACAGACTCTCAGCAAAATCTAAAGTCCTATCTCTCACGTGACATATTTGCTTGCTATTTTAAGGAAACATATTTTTCCTTTGTTATACTGATTAGATGACAAGATTGATTGACTTCCTATGTTACTTTGACTGACTCAAATATACCTATATCTTCCAAAGTAGGTACACACTAAATTATTTACACCTCCTGCACATCAGTGCCCAAAAAGCCCATTCCTGTGTTCAGCTGTGTATCCAGCCTGCCACAAGAGCAGGACTGTGCACTCACAGATGGCCTTTTTTCTTGTACAACCAAGAAATAAGCAATCTTGATAAACCTTTTTATTTTTTCCTTTTAAATAAGGCCCCATACTTTAATTTTCACTTTGTCTAAATTCATGATACTCACCTATCTCACAGGCTGTTCGAAGCGCTCTGAGCATATGCAGGGTGCTTTGCAAATATGGCAAATGACAGTCCTCACCCCAGGGGGTGTAATACAGAAGGAATTAAAACACATAATGGAGAAGAGAAACAGGAGTGATGTGCAAGCAAGCAGAGTCATCATACTGCTGATGCATACTGAACTGGCTTGTTCTGTAATGAAGGGCAACAAGGCTGGCGAAGGGTCTGCAATGCAAGTCTGATGAGGAGTGGCTGAGGGAGCTGGGATTATTTAACGTGGAGAAGAGTAGGCTCAGGGCAGACCTTATTGCTCTCTATAACTCCCTGAAAGGAGGCTGTGGTGAGCTGGGGGTCAGCCTCTTCTCACAGGTAAGTAGCAATAGGATATGAGGGAATGGCTGCAAGTTGCGCCAGGGGAAGTTCAAGTTAGAAATTAGGAGAAACTTCTCAGAAGGAGTGGTTGGGCATTGGAATGGGTTGCCCAGGGAGGTGGTGGAGTCACCCTCCCTCGGGGTGTTCAATGAAAGGTTGGATGTGGTACTTAGGGACATGGTTTAGTCAGTAATAGAGGTGGTAGGGGGATGGTTGTACTAGATGACCTTTTCCAACCTTGATTCTGTGTGTGTGTTTGCTTGCAACATTTATTTGGCAATACTTTCTTTTTTCAGTTCACTGTACTCCTGTGTGAGCTGACGCTTTCCTTGACCTGTATTCCATGGCAGTGCACCTAGAACATACGGTACAAGATGAATGAGCTGAGGGACTGGTAGGTGTCATGGGTAACATCAAGCTGCACAAACATACTGCCCCAGCCCGTGATACACCTTTTGTATGTGGCGTTAGTTAAATCATTAGTTAAGTCATTCCAACTTTCCAGGAAGGGTTAGGAGTTAGGTGTTCCTTAGTTCTAGGTGCTTGACTTGAGGCTTTGAAATAGCAGGAGCTACTGAGGAACTAAAGGCAAAGCAAGCTGGAGGCAGGGCATGCTGTGAGTCACCAGGCGCTGTGAAATGTGAAGCCCCACTCAAATATGAACACTTATAGTCAGTGACTTCTGCTCCCTATTCCTCAGCCCCTTATTCATGAAACACAGGTAGTGCCCTGCCGTCTTGGAGGGGAAGGGAGAAAACAGATGAGTTAGTCTGTGTGAGGCACACAGTTACTATAGTGATGAGCAGCACAGAAAAACTCATGAGGAAAGTAATTGCCTTCAACGCAGATAGTACGCAGTCAATAAGGCATGGAGACACACTCCAAACAACGAAGGGAAAAAATACCAAGCAGCTGCTCATTAACTGAGCACCATCCATCTTGTGCACTGGGTGAGGCCAGAGCTCTGCAAAGTGCTGTGTGATCATAAAATTTACAGTGCTCTTTTAACACATGCACACAGGCAACGCTAGCCCTGGCATTTCCAACTTCTGAAGGCCTGACTTTGAAATCTTCTTTGGTGAGGACAGAGAGGGTGTTGTATATACTTATCCAGATGATAAAGGTAGAAATTCCATGTTGTAGCATCAAGCTGATGTGTATTGGCTGGGACACGGAGGTCCCCTACACAGACCTCTGTTGCTTGGACCAAGGAAGTCGCTGACCGCAAAAGCAACTCCTCACCCTTCCAACGGGGAGCAATGGGAAGCCACAGAAATCTTGGCTTTCTTGGGAGAAGATTATAACTTACAGAAAAAAATTCTTTTTCCTCTGCCCCTTCTTTCTAAAACATACTCTTCCTCCTCTCCATCTCCTTGCCCAGAGTTCCCTCTGCCTTGACGTGTGCTCCTGAAGTCAGCTTCGTGCCCATGTTCTGGCTAAACGCCCAATTTCCCATCTAGGGCACCTTGTACAGTTTTGTTAGTCATCCCAGATGGTTTCTTAGTTGCCTTTTCCTAAACAATGAGAACTCTGCCTCTGAATCGTGGCTTCTTGTGAGTTCTGTCTCCCTAGCTCCTAGTACGTGCTATCTTTGCCAAGTCAGCTTCAGATTCCTCTTCCCCATCTCCTCCTCTGATTCAGTTTTCATGACCACCCTTTAGTGTCTATTTTCAGAAAATGGAGATTCTCTTAAGGAGCCAATTGTAGTGATTCTGGCAAACAAAATGAGTTTATTTAAATCTTGGTATTGAGAGATGAATTAAACGTCACGTGTACTGGCAGCACCACACACTTTCACAAACATATTTTTACATGCTAAAAATACACAAATAAGCCCTGAGATTAACTCCCATCACAGGGCATTGTTGCACATGCATTACAGCAGTTTCATGTGATTCTTCAATAGGATGCTTTGCATATCCTGAGTGTGAGGAAGATCAGTGCAAGCACTCAAGTAATTAGTTCTATGTGGCATTTCTTAAACACTTCCAGTTGCGAGGGAGAAGAGTGCTTTACTAAAAACTCCAAACAACTACATTTGGTTTTGTGTTTCCTGACAAAGAGTGTTTCCTGAGCTTGTAAGAGCAGTCTCCTAGTGAAGTGAAAGGGGGAAAAGTGTCCTTGTGACCCAAGCCTTCCTTCCACCTTCAGGATTAAAGTCTGAAGAAGGTGAGGGTAACCAGACAGGATGCCAGAAACGGCCAATCTCTCATGGCCAATAAGGGATGCTTAGGAAAGGGCAAGCACAGGGTTATCCTGTCCCCAGGATACTCTCTAGCAAGCTGCAGCTTAAGGACTTCTTGAGCTTTGCTGTACCTGCATCCACTGACCTTCCCTTGACAGGCCTTTCTACTAGAAGTACAGCCAAGAAATTGGTTTTGTTTGGTTGTGAGGGGTTTTTTTTTGTTGGTTTGGTTTTTAATATCCGTATCCAATGGTATCCTGGGCTCCATCAGAAGAGGGGTAGCCAGGAGGGACAGGAGGGGATTGTCCCTCTCTGCCATTGTGAGGCCTCATCTGGAGTCCTGTGTCCAGATCTGGGGCCCCCAATATAAGAAAGATGTAGAACTGTTGGAGAGGGTTCAGAGGAGGCCACGAAGATGATCAGAGGGCTGGAGCACCTCACCTACGAAGAGAGGCTGAGGGAGCTGGGCTTTTTCAGCCTGGAGAAGAGAAGGCTGTGGGGGGACCTCATTACATCCTTCCAGTCCCTGAAGGGAACAGAGAAACAGGAGGGGAATCAGCTTGTTAAAAGGGTAGACAATGGCAGGACAGGGGGATGGACTGAAGCTAAAGGAAGAAAGGTTTAGATTAGATATGAGGGGGAAGTTCTGTACAGAGAGAGGGGTGAGGTGCTGGAACAGGCTGCCCAGAGAGGTGGTGGATGCCCCATCCCTGGAGGTGTTCAAGGCCAGGTTGGATGGGACCCTGGGCAACCTTGTGTAGATCCAGGCCTGGAGGTTGGTGGCCCTACCTGTGGCAGGGGGGTTGGAACTCTATGATCCTTGGCATCCCTTCCAGCCCAGCCCATTCTATGATTCTATGATTTTTCTAGCATCCAGGGCAAACTAGAACTCACAGCCACAAACTAATGTGCTGTGGGAGAAAGCACTGCACTCTGTGCAGACTGGCTGGTTTCAGTGCATCATTGTACATGGTTAGTGAATACAAACCTGGAAACACTGAGAGGATCAAGGGGAGGGAGGATGCAGGGACCGTGATCTCACCCAGCTCTCCTTTTGCTAATGTTCTGCTCCCAACAGATAGCGGTCCTCTGACCTTAGGCTTGCCACTGTTTTGCTGGGAATTACTAATTCTCAAAGTGTTGTCTCTAGCCTGTGACTTATGGCTTTGTGCAGTCTCCAGGTCTCACTCCATCCTGATTCCCCGTGACCTTATATTGATCTTTCTTTCCCGGTCCCAGAGGCATTACAGTTACTGGCTGGACACTAACCTAAAGAGTGATGAGGATGCCCACTGTGATAACTGAGTAGTTCATTACAGCAAAAGAACAGAGAAAAAAAGGTGGTTGTGTGCACAGAAACAATCTTTTGTGAATGCTTCCAGCTTTATTTACATCCAGCACATCCAATCTAACGCCCCAGTCAGGGTGTTGGAGGAGCAACATCCAGAGTCTCGTGTAACTGTTCCAGCTGCCAAATTCATTTTTGCAGTTTACAGCTAACAATCAATCATACACCACTCAGTTGTTAACTTCTTTTGTTTAGATCATTTGGATAATTAAAGTACCACGAATTCCACGGTGTCAGCGGGTCTCAAACAGACCTCCTGCTGGCTCTGCAATCTCTTCCAGAGATCAGAAAATAAAACAATGAGCAATAGGAGAAGAAGGAGTCCAAGTACCTCATATTTTATGTTTCATGTTTTCCTAATGACAAGGTCATATAGTCAGCAGCGTGATCAATGCAAATACAATATGCCTTTGGAAAAAGGTCAGTGTCTGCCTGTGGAAAGGGCAATCAAGGGAACTGTTTTGTAATAATGTGCTTTATGGGTAGATAGCAGAGATCCCAAAGCTTTTTTTTTACCGAAAGGAGTGAAAAAATGGTGATTCAAATTGCCAAGTTAAGAAAACAAGTCAACGGCAAGTCCCTGGATATGTTTACATGGACACAATGTCCTACCCTTCAAACAGAGCTCCCTCCCAATGCATACTACACTTGTGTCAGCATCAGTTTGCTATGGCTCAGAAAGCCTGTCCTCAGCAAATATCTAGAGCTCACAACTGTTCTGCATTTTGTTGTCATGCACATGGCTGCAGTAAGCCTGGCCAATCACTCTGCTAAGAGGCAGGCAAAAAAAAAAAAAATCCACAGATGTTAAATTGTGTCAGCTTGCCTAACCATTTGAAGTAATTAATTCTGCAGACTATTTTTGACTAAGTCTACAAAAACAACATCATCCCTTCCTTTTACTCGCTCTTTGCTTGTTTTCTATAGCGCATCTTTCAAAATCACAGCTCACGTGACACCCTCAGCAAGCAATGCCCCTAATTTTCTTAGTCCCCTCTGTGGCTTCTCATGCTTATGAGAATGAGTAAGAAGCTTCTCTTTGTTACCAGGAGCCCGTCCATGTGAAGAAGGCTTTTGAAAGCGGGTAAGATTCACTTTTTCCAAATGTAGATAAGGTGAGAACAGGTGATGGCAAAGGTAAGTTACGGAAGAATAAAGCAGGGATGTATTTGAAATGGCATGCACCAGTGAAACACAGACTGCAAAGTCCTCCAGAAGCAAATTAGGAGTCTCTGATTGTTTATAAGATTGAGCAGAGGGACATTGGTTGGGGGTTTTTTGACTCTCATATTGGCATTAACTCTCAGTATTCTGCTCCTTTTTTCTGTCCTTATGGCACACAGGACCCACAGAAAATATGAGGAAGCAGGAGCACTCCAGTGGGACCAATCTCAGGTGATCTGGTGACCTTAAAAGAGGGATTTGATATAAAGGCATTATAGACTTTGGAATCAAAACTGCCCATGTAGTTTGCCCATGGAGAGGGTTCAGAGGAGGCCACAAAGATGATCAGAGGGCTGGAGCACCTCCCCTATGAAGAGAGGCTGAGGGAGCTGGGCTTTGTCAGCCTGGAGAAGAGAAGGCTGTGGGGGGACCTCATTGCAGCCTTCCAGTCCCTGAAGGGAGCAAAGAAACAGGAGGGGAATCAGCTTGTTAAAAGGGCAGACAATGGCAGGACAAGGGGGATGGAGTGAAGCTAAAGGAGGGAAGGTTTAGGATTAGATATGAGGGGGAAGTTCTGTACAGAGAGAGTGGTGAGGTGCTGGAACAGGCTGCCCAGAGAGGTGGTGGATGCCTCATCCCTGGGGTTGTTCAAGGCCAGGTTGGATGGGGCCCTGGGCAACTTTGTCTAGATCCAGGCCTGGAGGTTGGTGGCCCTACCTGTGGCAGGGGGGTTGGAAGTCTATAATCCTTGGGGTCCCTTCCAACCCAGAACACTCTATGATTCTATGATTCTGTGTAGACAATATTTGTTACCAGATACGCAAGCTCCTGGCTGTACCACTGCCTGCAGGCCACTGGAGTGCCATCATATGTTTGCATGCTACCACAATCAGTATACTTTCTCTCTAAGGGTAGGCCCAAAAGCCCAACATTTTTAGAGCCTTGGTGGCCTCAGGGCCAGCCAGCCACGTGCCTGTGCAGCACAGGTTCCTGGGTGCTGTGGGGTGAGCTGAGCCAAGCTTCCAGCCTCAGCCACAGCAGCTACTGCTGCTCTCGCTACACTGCTGTTTGCAGAGCCTCATGTGCTGCCACAAGACACTGTGCTCTGCTCTTTGTAGCTACTGAGTGATTAAGTAGTTATGGGCATCTGCAAGCTGCAGGTAAAGCGGTTACAGACCTTGGAAGCAAAGGATCAGAAAGAAAACAACCACTGGTAGTTTGTTACGCTTTGTCATTTTAAGCTGAGATCTACAGTCACGTGGTTTTAGTTGGGTTAAACATAAAATCTTCATTCTCTGTCCTCAGAGTCATGAGGACAGACTGGGTAACATGGATTCTGAAAGCTTGTATGCAGAAATTGAAGGCAGATAATTTCCCTCCCTTTTCAAAGTCTCCTTTTTTTGTTGTCTTTTTTTTTTTTTAATTCTAAATGTTTGACACTGATGAGAGTTCTACTCAGTGGACTTTTTCCCTAAATGCCAGAAGGTTAAACTAACCACTCACTGAGCTGGAAATGGATGTAAAGGCCATAACTGATGCCAGAAAGGTAAATCAGCGTGACAGTAATAGTTTGTGGTCACGATGCAGTGCTCACCTTGACTAGGCAAAGAGAGGATGCAGAAAGGCTCTTCCTTTCATTAAGTGTTGGGTTAAAAATCTTGGAACTAATGAAGAGTGGATTAAAATATGAAAAACTGAGGCTTGAGTTCAATTTCTGTTTGATGCTCTTCACTGTTTTTTCTGGAAAGCTAATTTCCAGTCTTCAGCTCCAACAGTACTGGTTGCCTTTCCCTGCATTATATACCCTTTAATCTGATTTCTTTTTCATATGGCTGTCTTCAAGCTTCAAAGCTGCTGACCCTGGTTCTCACATCTACATGCATTTGCATCTCATAAAGTGATATTGCAAGCTTGCATCACTCACTTTGGGCAGCTATAGAAAGAAAACAGGAGAGGCTGATGGACTGGATTGGTCTAAAGTATATTTACACATGCTTGTAAGTGTGTCAGGGAAATGTGGAAATTCTTTTGACCAGCCAACCATCAAGAGGTGGAAAAGCACCAAGAGATAGGTCTGCGTATGGAAGCACTGTGTAGTCATTGAACACAAAGCTTCACCACTCTCTAGCAGATTGCCATGCAGACTCCAATCAGAACTCACTCACCCTGTCATCCATCCATCCGTCCAAGAAAGGCCTTTCAAATTCCATACCTGCAGTAAACAAGACAGAAGCATTATATTCATCTGGGATGTAAAGCCTGGACTCTATGAACTAGTCCATATTAGATGCGTAAAGAGGCTGCAAAGCAGGGGGTGCTCAGAGCAGCTCCATAGCTAGGCAAACAGCAGAACACGTGAACACGTGTCCTTGCACACACCACACCCAGGTGCACCCCAAGATGCAAGCCTGAGGCTTGCAGCTTCTGCTAGTATCCTCAGAGTGACAGATTTTGCATTTTCTCTGGGGAACATTAGCAAGGACAAGATTTGTTGAAGAGTTCCCCCCACTGTAAACTATTAAATATTTATTTGGACCTGTCAGCATCGGGAAAGCACAATTCAGTCAGAGTCCCTGACACATAACACACGAAGCAGCAGATAACCTTGAAACTGTGGCCCCAGAGGCAGCCCTGCCTCGAGAACTGAAGTGTTCCCAGAGGATAGAAAGAGAACTGAGCAGGAGGAGGAGGGCTGGGAAAAAAGGCTTGGCAGAGCAAAGCAAGGCTTTGCAGAGAGCAGCAGCAGAAGGCATGGATTCCGATCCATGTAGGTGACCCTTCTCATGGCTGTGTCCTCTCCAAGGGCATTTTGGACATGGGGGCATTTTGGACATGCCAGTCCAGCAGACTGTGGGCCTGTGAGGCATGAAGCTCATCTTGCTGTAGCTTGTTTCCACTCTGTCCTTGTAAGTAGTGTGGAGGAGTGAACAGCTGGCACTGTGCTCTCCTTCAGGTGCCTTCATGGGCTGAGCCAGCTCTGCTCGTCACTGCTGCCAGGGAGAGACAGCAGAGCAGTGAACACATGGCAGCCTCTGAAGTAGCTGGGCCAAACATCCCCTTTTGTGTGACTTTAAAAGCACAAGCAGCACCTCACGCTCTGAACTGGCCGTGACCACTCAGCTGGAGGGCAGAGGAGAGTGAAGGGGGGCGGTCTGCATCAAGGAGGGACCAGAGAAAAATGAGTTCACGCAGGTTCAGCCGTGCAGCTGCTGAAGTTACAGGAAGTTTAGCTAGATACGTGGTTGAAATTCAGTGCTGAATTGGTGTGTGCACGCCTCCGACCTGGGTGTTTCTTGTAGCCATTGGCCATGTTTCTGTGCTATCCACCTTTCCCTCAGTGTGCCCATGTGGAACAGATCAGCATCTCCTCCTTGGGTTTCTCAGGACACCTAGTGCAGAGAGCTCTTTGCTGGGCACACAGAACCTTGAGTTACTGCTGCTAGGCCAGAGCATCCTTTTTTCAGTGGAAAAATCCACCAGGGAAGGCCAGGAAAACTGTGGTTTCTGCAATAGCTTTCTGTCTCGCTATTTTGAACCGTGGTCCCTCTCCTGAGGCTCACAACCCAGGTTTTCCAGGGGGGTGGAATTGCCATGAGTTCTGCTTCTGGCTGATTTTTGGGGGTCATTTTAACAGGAAAAATAAGTTGGTATTCATTTGAAGCAGATTCCCAACTGGTGTCCACAATCATTTGGCCCCACTTCATCATGGCTTCTTGCTTTCTTGAATCCCTTACGCTGCCCAGAGGGGCAAGGAAAAGGAGGGAAAGCAAATGTCCTGGCATGTACATAGCAGCTCAGACATCCACCATACGCTGTGAAGATGTGTCTGTCTCATCAGGAAGGGGACTGAGATCAAGGCTGAAGGGGATTGGCTTACTGCTATATTATATCTTGGTGCATCCGCAGCAGCTGTGTCCAGCTCAGGTCTCCATGCGTCAGGAAGGCCGGAGCAGGGCAAGTGGTGAGAGGATGGAGAAGGTGCCTTATGAAAAGAGACTGAAAAGGGTAGTACTCCCCTGTTGAGGCTGAATATGAGCAAGGGTTATACGACCATGGAGACGGTAGGTAAATCATGAGCATGGAGATGTTCACAAAACCCCACAATACAAGAAGTCAAGGGTGAGAGCACTCAATGAATCTGGTAGGAGATCTAGTTAAACAGATTTTTAAAACTCCATCTTCACACACAGTGGGCAGTGAACTTCCGGACCTTCAGAGGAGGTGGAATAAGAGAGCATCCTCAGGTTCAAAAAGGCATGAAAAAAATTAATGGACAGTAGGTTCACACTGGGATACCAAAAGGCATACACAGGTATATACCCTCCAGCACTCCAAATATAACAGCGGTGATTGCTGAGAAAGTTTAAAGGGAATAGAACTACAGAAAGTGGCCAGGTTCACACACTGACCCTGAACAGGATCTCCCACCATTGCCAGTGACTGGGCAGTGTGCGAGGTGGATCACTGGACTGACCTGGCAGGCATTTCTCATGCTGTATGTTTCAAAGGAGGGAGGAAAGGAGGGGGGACAGGAGGGGGAGAAAAACCCAACAGAAAAGAAAGAACCTCCATCCCATCCAGTCTGTAGCCTGCCCATCGAGACTGTCACCAGAAAGGACAAACATAATGTTGATTTCTGTCCTTCTGGAACCAGAATAAGACAATATAATATACACATAAGTAATTGCCATAACCAAGCCTACCTGAATTTTGACAGATGTCCTATAAATTAAATTGGATATTTTACTGTCAGTCCCCTTAAGGCTTTTAACCTTCCACCTCACAGAAATTTGTTTTGCATTCTTTTCCAACAAGTAGCTACATCAGTACATTTTAGCAGATGCCTTAACTAGTGTCTGTTCTTAATGGGAAAATTACTTGAATTAAAAAAATGAGGCTTATATAGGTAGGGAAAGATGCGATGGTATTAGGTTACTAGGTAAAATGGGATCATTCAGCAGTCAGATCTCAGCTGAAATCCTGCAGCTATGCAAGGTGAGGCTCTTTTGAAAGGTCTCAGAGGAAGGCATGCCATGTTCACCATGAAAATATGCTTCCAGCAAACAAATTAGAGCCTCTGCGTTGCTGTTGCTGCACAGAAAGGGAAATAAGTGGGAGTCCTTTTGGGGTATCAGTGAGAAAAGATAAAAAGGCAAAAAAAAAGAAACCTGAACACCAAAGTACATGCCCTCAGAGAGACTTGTAGACCAAACCCACAATCTCTATGAAGGAGCAGAATGAGAAGCAGGGAAGAGTGAATCAGCAAGCCCCTGGGCTCTGCTGTTGAAGCAGTATCTAGCCACACAGACAGTACAGCTGCAGGGCACCCTCACTGATCGACGCCGCTCTAGTCTGTACCTTGTATTAAAGTTTACTGCATCCTTTCTAATCACCTTCACAGCAGAAATCAGCGTTCCAAGCTGCTCATATTCACTCAAGACGTCCCACTGACTTGGGAGCATACAGGCTGGCCCTTCCAACTGCATGCTGCAGGGCAGGAGCTCATTGCTGCTACTTGTCTACAAAATGTCGTTCTTTGTTGTTGTCATGGTATTTTACCAGTTGTATGCGTAATTAGCTCCCTGTAGACATAGTATTGCCAACCCCAGCAATCTTTCCTGGTTTAATTATCCGAGTCTTAAAACAAGAAGCATTGTGTTCTTTGCTGTCTGAGACATTTTGTTTCGTCTTTGCTCTTGTCCACGCTCAGACAAACTTGGGAGCAAGCAGTCAAGCTGAAGGGCTCACCACATAAGTTCTCTGCAGAAAAACCTTAAGGAGAACCACCAAGCACAGCACACCTTGGTACAATCATAAGAGAAACTGTTGTTATAAGCACGGAGTCAGCCATCTCCTCCAAAACTTATTTATGGTCAACCTACTTGTAGCTGACAGGGGCTCCCTTCATCCCTCTGTGACTTCTCTCCCACTCCTCAGTCCTAAGAGTCAGCCCAGATCATAAAGGGTATGAAGAGTCTTGTCCAGACCCTGTGCAGAGACACAAATTTTGTCCTGAGAGCCTTTAGGAAACACAGTGTGATTCAGAAGTCCAAGCCTTCCTGATTCCCATATAAAGGTGATATTCTTTGGCAGGTTTAGTAAAAACAGAGGAAAATGTAAACTTCTGGATGAAAATCTGCAAGAAGCATCAGCACATCCGCTATCTCACAAACAAGCGATGCTTCCAAAAATACGGGCTCCATTCAGTTCTGTATTGCTGCCTCTGCCTTTCCAGGTAATAAAGCTCTACCCATTCAGCAAGGGTTTTCCTCTGCATAGCTATATTTTTTGTTGTTATAGAGACTTCTGTAAAATGCTCCCCCCTAATAATTTTTAGCTTGCTATCAGCATGCTCGTTACAAGCAGATTCATAAACAAATCAAAACAAAAAAGGGGGGGGAATGACACCAAACCCTGAGTCATACCCTTGTCCTCCTGACAGCACCAAATCCAGTGTTACACACCACTGCCGTAGCAAGGGGTAAAAGTAGTTAATCTGTCTTTGGACTGTGCAGCATGACATTATGTTGCTGGCCAGTTGATTCACAGCCCAGCAGAGAATCAGTTGCAGATAAAACTTAATAGACCCCCCCCTCACCTCCCTAATAAGCTCAAATGTCTGCACTCTTTTCCAGACAATTCATCTTTGTCTGCAGTAAACTACATGTCACCTGTACCCCACTCAGGAACAGTAAACACTTACTCATTGCAATGAAGAGGATTGCCTCTGGCAGATTAATTGCTCTGACTTTCCTCCTCCGTAAATAAAACACAGTTTCTCTTTTTTTTTCTGGATGCATTAATTCAGTACTTCATCAGAGACTTGGCAGAGGGGTAAGTGCCCTAGACACCCCTTAAAACAGCAAGACCAAGCTCCTCATTTTATTTAGGATTTCCATTGGCTCTGGTTAAATAAGTGCTTTACAGCACCATAGTCTCAAGGATTCTTCTGTATGATTTTTTTAAAAATAATTTTCCTTACTTGCCTTTTTTTTTTGCATTGTTTTGTTAAGGCAACTATGTAGCACAAACCCTTCATGATATTTCTGTTCCTGGCTGCTGCATTTTTGTGAAGCCCTCAAAGCAGAGGCAACTTGAATTACCTGTGATGGCTGTATCACTGATCTTGAGTGAGCCTGGCAACCCATGACAACAGAAACACTGCACGGCCTGTTCCAGCCCTGCGCTTATGTTTGCGTGATACCAGGACTAGCACAAATCACAGCCATGTAGCAGGACAAAACACACAATAAAGGCTTTTCACAGCACCATGGAAGAACCTGCTAATCCTTTGTGGATGCTTGGCAGGGAACTCTGGAAGGCCACGGGCTGTCTACAGCAGTAGCCTGCCGCCGCTCCTCAAAGCAGTGTAGTATGCCCACTTGGCCATCTCAGCCAACTGATCTACAGAAAGGCTTTACATGCAGATGGCAGCTGAAGTAGGGTAAGACATGTGCTCTAGCTCAAGTTAACATTGAAAAGAGAAACAGTCTCAAAGTAATAGCTACAGGAAGTTTGAGAAGCCATATGGTGGAATGATGACAAAAGAACTGGGTAGAGGCATTGGGACTATCTATCATCAGCCCCAAATGGGACATGCCTCAGTGAGTCACAGGTGAGCATCCATGTGGCTGCTTGTCTCACAGAGGGATTGGGAAGGGTAATTCAGCTGATTTGCAAACCTTTTTCTAACCTTTGGGTGGAAGGTGCGCTCTCTCACATGGAACATTTGTTTCCTGTTCTCAATATTGCCTACACACGTGAATGGATAGCCTCAATTTCATGGTTCTTTCTGCTTTCTCTGCAGTGAAAAATGTCAGTTCCATTTCATTGATGCAGGATGCCAGCACTACCTGTAACACAAATTCTCTTCCAGGCCATCTAGCTCAGCATGGCACCACAGGATCCATCATGAAAGACAAAACAACCCTTTGCCTCCAGTCCCTCACACCAGCACACCTATGGAGTCAATTGCCTAAGTGGTGGGAGTATGAAAGATAGAACTGCATCCCAAGACACTGTTCTTCCATAGGACATGAGACCAGAAGGAGAAGCTGGGGTCCTCCCTGATTGTACAGACAATCACAGGAGCTGGGGTAATGCTTATCCCTACCCTACTCTCTTATGCAACAGCATAACACTCATTTTGCTACCAGTTTCTTTGCTACTTGCCTTTTTGCTTTCACGATGGCTTGTAGCCATCTCCTGGGGAGATGGTCTGTATCCTCTGAGCTTCATGTGATTCAGTATAGCAGTTCTGCATTCCTACCCAGGACAGCAGAGACCATCACCCATGCACCAAGCTGGACCCCTTCCTGGCAGAAGGCACCAGCATCCCACATGTAGCGCAGAAGGCTGGCTCTGCCAAGGGAGCATATCTGGCTGTAGGGAAGGATGCCTCATATGTCTCTGTACAATGCACCTTCTGCATAGTCCAACAGCAGTATGTTTTCATTATATAGTGAGCAAAGGGATTGGGAAGGATGATTCCTGTGTCTTAAAGGGTGCAAGGAAATCACCATGTGCTATAGGAAAGTGTTAAACAAAGAGGCTGTTGGATGTGCAGGAAGAGAGGGTTCAGCTGGCCTGGCTGGGCTGTGCATAGCCCCGTGCCGCCTGTCAGTGCAGATGTTCCTGCCCTCCTGACAAAGAAACAGCCACAGCTGCCAAAACAGTTGAGGACAAAAAAAGATAATTTTTTTTAAAATATTACTTTGAAGTCTGAGGACTGCAAGATCATTTTGAGAAGATTCTACCCAAAGTGTGGCTGGTCTCTGTGAGGTTTCCTTCCAGTCCTCCCCAGGACCACTCATATAGTGCAGGCAGACCAGCCTGCTGCAGTAATGATGCTGCTCTCTGGGTGACTCAACTTCAAAATCTTAGCAGCAGTGCAATGACTAGCAGCATTAGCTCACAAATGCTGAATTCAACACCAGTTGGGGCTTCTATGTCATGGACAATGACACCTTCTGGAAGCAGGCAAGCTTCCTATGAACTTCTAAATGTTAAAATCCTCTTATAAAAACAAATAGGCTTCGGAGAAAGCCCAAGGGCATATTTCAGAGCACTTTGGATTTTAGCCTGGTTCAGCTTCTACTGCCAGCTATCCATCTGTTCTGCTAATGTACTTCATTATGCAGCTAGGTAATGAGCCTGCAGCTCCTTTACTGGTGGGATTATAATTGTGAGGGGACAGGGAGACAAACTTGTTACGTGGGACTTAAGTGGGAAGGACCATAGGGAGATTTTCTCATTTTTCATTCAAACACAGCATACCTATCCTTCCAGTGAAGATACCCCATTAAAAAGAAACATGTTCCTTTTCCTTGCCACGGGGAAGCTGAACTCTGGCTCAAAGGACTTGCCACAGGGGCTTTCAGAGGTGATGCTTCACTGACATGAAGTGCTGTCTCTGGATCTGGCCATGATGCCATAACAGAGCGTAGGAATGAGCAGGCCGATCGGGACAAGAGGAAATCATGTTTTTCTATTATGCTTTCCCTGCATGTTAAAAGGCAGAGATTTTAGATAAAGAGCTCAGAAGTGCTCCAATTTCAGCAGTCACAGCTTGTCTTTTGTTCATGCCTGGAAACTACTCAGTTGGCACAGGTGGCTTCTTAAGGTTCAGCCAGCATGGACAGGACACAGCTTTGGCCAAGTGCCAGCTGCTCTGCAGCTCCCTTCGCCTTCCACTCTTCACCTTGCTGCCTGAAGAGATTCCCTACAGGTCCCATGTACAGAAGTTAGCCTTCCTTGGGCTGCTTTGGGAATTTCTCCTTTTGCAAAGGAACAATAGCAGAAGGTACAGACATCCATTATAACCCTTTACAATCCTCTACAATGGGTAGAAACTGATCTTTGTCATGGTTTATTGCTTTAAAAGCTATTGTTCTTTCAGTTAATTCCTTGACTTTAGCTGTATGAGTCATTGATGACCTGACTGTTTTGATTTTAGTGGCTTTTATTTTGTCTTTCTTGGAAGGGCATGGCTCCATGGTAGGCAGTTTACCATCTAAAACCATGGTGGAAAAGAGATTTGTTTTATTTTTATGAGTAGTTTAAATATTTTTCTATCAGATTTTGTACTTTTGAATGCAGAAAGGGATGCCTTTGAACTCCACAACTGAGAAATGGCACTTCTGCTTGATGTCCTGATGGGGCATCATCCTCTACAGATTTCTAATAAGGTTTGGATCTGACCTACTGTGAAATTGCAGTGTCAGAGTAAGCTGACTCTTTTCAAGTACGTCTTGTGTTTGCCTTAGTTCAAAAACAAGAGCTAAACTGATATTTTAGTGACTTTAAGTTTATCTTTGATTATGAGCTTCTCATGAGTATAAAAGTCAACTGTAATATAGTCATGGGAGCACAATTATACAAAGCTGATATAGCCAAATATTTTTTTTTAAAAAAGGATTATATACATGTTATATTTCTGGAATCAGACAAGAATAATAGAAGTGGGAAATTGTCAGCAACTTTGACAATAGGAATCAGAGCCTTCAGGAGATGCATGCAAATACTGACATTTCCAAAAAGAGTTTACTCAGAAAAGAGCTTGAACCCCATGCTTTTCTTCAGCACAGGCTGACCTAGTGGGCAGCTCAGGTCTCTTGACAGTCAGCAGCACTCCAGTTTCAAGGCAAGAGTCTTTCTTTTGCACTATGGTGCTTCAAATGGAGTTGAGTTTCCTCTAAGCTTTATGCTTGATGGAGTGAAATAACATCCTAATTGTTGGAAGAGTAGTTATTGACCATAGTAATGTTAAAAAAAAAATTAAAAGGCTGAATTATAAAACAGACCATAAAAAAAAAAAGCTTATAGCCAGGCTGGCTTTAATGCCACCAAATAGAATTTGTGTTAGCTGTGGCTCTGCCTTTAAATATAAGATTGTGTCTGGCACTATCAAAGAAATCCCCCCCACCCCCTCAGAGAGCCCAATCCTCCAGCAGGACCACTCTGCTGAAGACAACATTAAAGAACAATGCTCAGCCAGAAATAGAAGGCCAAACTTCTGTGGCTGTGTCAGGGAAGACAGCAGGCCTGCCAGCGGCCTAGCTCTCTTTACCAGAGACATAGGCCCGGACAATATCCTCATGTTCCCATGAGACAGGAAAAGTTACTCATGCTGAGAGGATTTTGATAATTACATTCTCAAAACACAGTGACCTTGAAGACAGGGGTACAGACTGCCCTAAACCAAGAAGAAGTTATGGGAAGGCACTTGGGAGTAACGGAACATGTTAAGAACCAGCCATAATAAGATGGTCAAAACAGCAGGTGTGTGGCTGCTTTTAGGCATCAAAGGTAAACTAACAATATTTAGCTGTAAGATATGGTTATCAGAACTCATTATAATCACTAACCAATCAGTGGGGTGTAAACAGTGTGTGTAACCAATTAGCAGTTTTTTAGCTTGCCACGTTTGCAGTAACAAATGTCTATAAATCTGTGTGATTTCACCCAATAAATGGCTTCACCTGAAATTCATATCGAATTACGTGTTGCCCATCGCTGATCTCCGCGTGGCTGCATGGCTTGCAAAAGAGAAGCCCATGCTGAAAGAACAAGGGCTGCCTTGGACTGTTTGGACAGCCAGTATCATATTGATAGCAGGAGGCAAAGCTAAGGTACAATTCTGCCATCAGCTACCCAGCAAAACAGATTCCAGTGTCAATGACACTACTGAAAACCCATTTACACTGTATTCTGTTCTTCCATCAGGAGAAATACCTCAGTTAATTTTCAAGAAAACGACATTTATTGGGTCATTTAGTTCAGAAGTGTGGCATGCCATTTGGATGCACACTGAACATTTTCTCTCATGAGCTCACCACAAGTCCTTTGCACCTAGCTACTGCCTCATCCTTTGTACACAAGAAATCTGACATCTCGTGGCCATCACTTTTTAGGCAGATGTTAAATATCAAGCGCCATGACGAACAGTGACACAGGCACCCACAGACCCTGCATTTACAGACAGCCCCACCACTCATTCACCCTGGCTTGTCAAGCCTCAGAAACCAGCAACAGGTTGTTGACATCCCTGGGAGATCTCTCACACACAGCAGCATTTCTGTGTTGCCAGGCTGGCCTGGTAGCATGGAGGGTTTGGGATGCAACCCCCTACCACCACCCCCCTCCAGCAGAGCAGCAGCTCACAGGTACATTGCTCAACCCCTCCTGCAATTGTTGTGCAAGTTTTTTTTCCTCACCTCACCAGACCTTTGGGTGGGCTTTAGGAAGGGTCTCACAGCTCTGGTGGTCTTTGCACATTAAGAGAACTATCTTCACCTGGAAGGATGAAGCCTGAGACTCTAGCCTTCTGGATTTTCTTTTATATTTTTTGGCTCATTTTTCATAGAAAGAGTGAATGACACCCCCCCTCCCTCTTTTTTCCCTTGTTTTCCCTCAACTCAGGTTGTCCTTCATCCTGCCTAGGCTACAAACAGAATCAGCAAACGTGCTGAAGCAAGTTCCACCACCGTTTCCTTAATCCAACCAAGTAGAGTTTAGTCCTACTGAGAATAATCTAGCATATCTGCTTCAGGCTCGTGCCACAGGCATCAGTCACCCTCAGACAAAGCAAGAAGCTCCTCACTGCAGATCTGCAACAGATCTGCATCCTGCATCCCCTAGTTTACCCTCAAGCTTCCCCATGTCCCTATCCTGACCCTTCCTGTGGCGTACTGAAAACACGGACTCCGATTGCGGTGTATCGAAGACAACTTTAATAACAACTGAGCAAACTTTTATACCCTCTCACGGCAGCAGCCTCGTGTCAGGTTTCAGAACTTTTCATGAATACTAGAACCACAACATTCCTATACAAAAGGTTGTCCCAGGGGCTGTCTTTCCGTCTGCACCTTCCTTACCATGACAAAGCACACCGTGCCACCTCCCTGCTAAAGGACGCACAAATTCACATCTCTAAACGACCCTCTTTCCTGCTTTTTCTCTTGCTTTTGCAGCTTGTCTCCAACAAGCATAACTGTTTCTTTTCCAGAGCTGCTTTTCCACTTCCCACACCTTCCCAGTCTTTTACAAACCCTCCCCTTCGCACCCTGGCAAGGGCAGGCTGGAGAGGACAGCCGTGCCGGTGGGCTGGCTGGGAACTGCCCTTGGCACTGACCAGGGCTGAGTTATTGCTGCCTACCTGCCACCACTCGTGGTGGTGGTGGGGGTGCACATCCCTCCTCTCCCCACCGGCCAGTTCCACGAGTTACCCTTCACAGCCCAGAAACCTCTGCTCTCTCTCAAATTTGCTTAAAACTATCATATGGATGTAAAAGCTATGAGTGTTTGCATGTGAGGGGCAGAGAGGGTAGGGCTGTAGAGACAGAACTATGTAAGCATAACTCACTTAGGAAAATAGGCTAAAAACAATAAAGCCACATCATCACATTCTTTCACAATGCTTCAAAAGAACTGGAGCAGTGCTGCAATGAATCCCTAATAAAACCAAAGGGGAGTAGGTGAGGACAGAAAAAAAAAAAGCAACCTCTGCACCCTGCTAACTGCCAGGCATCACCACCCCAGGGTGCTGTAGCCCCTCACAGCCCCACTTACTTGCAAGCTGCAGCAGGAATGCTGAGCAAAACCCTCACCACACTGCTGTAGTCCAGACCAGCATACAAAAACCCCTCCCTAACACCCCTCTCAAACAAGGGGCTCCCCTGCCTTCTTAAGTAGGTTTTTGGAGACAGCTGGTCAGCAGGAATGAAGCCAGGTGTTAATCCGTGTTTTCCCCAAGCACACTGACTAATTAAAAGTTGACAGGCTGGTACTCTGGGACCTCTGCTTGCATTTGTTTGAAAGAGGAATACCACCATTCAGGAGAGGAAAGACTGTAGGAAGAGTAGGACTGCTCAGACCAAAGCTTTGCTGAAGCTTAGGTTAGATAAACACAAAATCATGTGCATATTCACCCCGAGTTCCATCTGTTTTAAACATCGCTCCCTTAGGTGGCTATTACTGTTAGATCTAACACCATGTTTTGTGGTTCAGGAGCCGTGGCTGATGGGGGTGGCTAGCATGTATAAAGAAGGCTCCTGCTGCAAGCATCTGACTTACTGAGGATAAGATAGGAAGAAGAAAAGAAGGCTCCAGATACGAAAGAGGCCCACTGCGAACTGCTGAGACTGTACCTGTCAGTGCAGCGGGCAGTGGTCTCAGCACACCAGCAGCTGAGTCACTGCCAAACACTGTGTAGCAGGGTGCAGATAAGAGCTAAGCAACATCATCTTCAGCAGAGCCTGCAGGAAGGGAAGAGAGTGGCTTTGGCCACAGGTACCTGGCTCAGCTTTATAGGAGAAAGTGCTTGGCTGAAAATAAAGAGCGATGGCACAGCGGGCAGTTCAGAGGTGGGAGTCAAGCTCGCACCGAGTGATGGATGAGTGGGGAAGAAAGGCCACTTATTTCTCTCCTCCCATTTTCTGTGTCCTTTGCATGCGTGGAGCCATCCTGGCACTGCCAAGGGGGGTGGGAATGGGACCGTGGCTGAGCTGCTCTGGCACCAGCTGTGGGACTTGTGCTTTGGCATTTTTGTTTTCTCCACCGAACATTTGATGAGCCTAAGGTGGGTAGGCAATTTTAGGACTGGCTACTTCCTTTTCTGAAGCTAGGGTTTTCTGTGGAGACACTCAGTCAGTCCCACCCCCTAAGCAATAAAGATGCTGTAGCAGAGGTGCTCCTGTCCCTCACTGACATCCATCTCCTGGGGGTGTCTTTATGCCAGGTTGGCTGGTGCAAAGGCCCCAAGCACCATGCTGTGTGTCTGTGCTACACAGGACCTGAAAGAAAACAGGACAGATGCTTTCTAGTAAAGAGAGGAAGAAAAGGCTGACAATTCATGTAGTGCAATGCTGTGAGGGCTGCAATGAAAGAGGAATCAACATTTCTTTTTGACAGAGCCACGTTCCAGTGGCTAAACAGGCTTTATAGTCAAGAAAAAGACACATGTACACTGCAGTAGCAAATAGTGAACGTACGCTTTTATTATCTCATTAACACCCTCTCTCACCCTCCTCAAGATCATTTGGCTCCAAGTTTGGCAACACAGTATAATAATGTTCCCAGCAGAAACAGCTGGTACAGAGACAGGATGTTGGTTGGAATGGCCTGAGACATTGTCAGGAGGTGGCATTTATCAGCTGTATGCAAACCCCTTGATTGAGGTGCTCTAAGAAAGGTTATATATATAAAAAAAAACCACCCAAAAAGATAAGTACAACTTAGCAAAGAGAGGATTTGTAGCTGAAACCTCCTTTTTGTTATAGATGGAAAGGGAGGGAGTAATAAACAGTTCTGTTGAGCTAGTCTGTTGGCTTTAAACCAAGGTAATGAGGCATGCGGGTGCTTTGACAAGGAGCCAGGAACTGCATTTTGCCACCGATTCGACTTCCACCTTTTTTGTCTCTCTTAAGCTGACAGTAAATTCCTCACAGTCCACTGAGCATATCAAAGTGGGGCTCAGGCTAGGTCTAATGCACTGTTAATTGGGGATATAACCTTTTAAAGTACTACTAGGAAAATAATTCACTTAATTAAATATTTCCAGTTGTGGAAACCACCCTCTAGGCAAATCACACCACCTCTCCCTGCTTTGTACATGTAAAATGTAGAGTAACAATTCCTGCATGCAGCATTTCCCACACCCATCCCTTCTCAGCTGTCCTCTCTAGGGCTACCTCTGCAGCAGGGGAGATCACTCCAGTGCTTGGCTCAGAGAAGCGGGAGGGTGAGCTCCTGGCTCTGCTGCCCACTTGTTTTGTAGCCCCGGCCAAATCTTAACCTCTCTTTGTGACAGCTTCTGCATCTCTTCAGCCTGGAGACAAGCAGTGTCCTTCCACCCCATCATTCTGCTCATCGAGTAAGTGTCCACACAGCAGCTTAGACCTCCTTTGGTAGGGGATATTAAACAGAAGAGGATTAAGAGTTTGCGCAGGCCAGGGCACTGCCGGACTGTGCCTTGGGTGGGACCTGGTTCGGCTCTGGGCACAACAAACAAGCCCTGCCTTTGGGGAATTGCAAGCAGCTTGACCCTCACTACTTGATCAAAGGTGTATGACTGTACCAGGGAGTCACCGACGGCACAGTCCACCTAGGGAGACAGAAGGACACAGGAAAATAGGCCCAGTTGTTTTGTACAAATCTGCCTGGCACTTTAGAGAACCTTACCATGAAAGAAAACTTTCTTTCTGTGAACAAGAACTTGGGTTTTGTGCAGAGACAAACCTTCTGAAACGAGACTATTGAATCTTAACCCATCATTGCAGGAGTGCTTTTTTTTTCCCTCCAGATGCAGTACCAACACAGCCAGACTGAGCACGTCACCACCGGGCTTCCTGATCCCTTTCATGAGATGAGCACAAAGTTCCTACTAGAGAACAAAGAACAAAGCATGTTAGTGATCTCTTAACAACCATCTCCAACTAACTTGTGGTACTTGCCCTGCAGTAGATAGGCTCCTTATATCTAAAAGGCGCCCTGCAGTGACAAGATGGAATAAAAACATCCCCCTGTCTTTGTGCACAGTAGCTGTTCGGTGTACAACCTGTACTAGGCCCCCAGGCAGCTTTGTGTTTTGTCCAAGTGCATGTCTACACTACTACTGCTACCTGCAACTATTTCTACTTTGCAGCTGGAAAAACCATCTCCATCTCTCTGTGTTTTCACAGAATCACAGAATTGCAGGGGTTGGAAGGGACCTCGAGAGATCATCGAGTCCAACCCCCCTGCCAAAGCAGGGTCCCTAGGACAGGTCACACAGGGAGGGAACCAGACGGGTCTTTAATCTCTCCAGAGGAGCCTCCACACGTCCCTGGGCAGCCTGTCCCAGGGCTCTGTCACCCTCACTAGGAAAAAGTTCTTCCGCATGTTGGTGCGGAACTTCCTGTGCTCCAACTTGAGGCTATTGCCCCTTGTCCTGTCCCCACAGACCACAGGGAAGAGGCTGGCCATATACCCCTGTGTCCCACACTTCAGATATTGATAAACATTAATAAGATCCCCTCTTGGCCTTCTTTTCTCAAGGCTGAACAGCCCCAGGTCACTCAGCCTGTCCTCATAGGGGAGATGCTCCAGGCCTTTGCCCATCTCCTGCTAGGTGCCACCATCAATATTTACAAATATTGGCTTGTAAGTGAGGAAGGTGCAGCAAGTTTGAGAAGATTAGATTTGCTGGTGCCACTCGCAGACTGAGCTTGCTGTCTCTGGCAAACCCTTCAAAGGCTGGGACATACTTTCTCCAGCATCCCCCATCGCGGCAGCGCAGAAGGCAGGTGGTGGGAGCCCAGCTTGGACTCGGGACATCAAGTGCACAGCACTGCTCCAGGGGTTGCTGAGCACACCAGGTTTTTAAGGTAGCACCAAAAGCACTTTGGGACATCCCAAGCTGTCAAAGGATGGTGACACTCACCTTAGAGTTTGTTCCCTTCTCACAACAAGGGAACTGGTCAGATGCAACGCAGAAACTGCATTTCAAACTTCCTCAAAACCAAGGAAGAAAGGAGGGTTTTTTTGGCCTGTAATGAAAACAAAGGGGAAGTAGGGAAGCCACATTTATGATCTGAAATAATAGAAATTTTACTGTGGTCTTCAGCAGGAAGGGTGTTTTCTGACAGGCTCTCGAGGACACCTGCCTTTGGCTGCAGCACACCTCCCAGCAGTGCCGGCTCTATCGCTCCCGTGAGTGTTTTGACAAGGAGCTGCATTCCTTCCAACATTATACACTCAGAAGAGGACAGAGTAATCTCCTTGCCTGACCTCCTGCCTCATGCAGGTCACAGAGGAGCCTGAGTTCGTTAGTATCTGTACTTATTCTGTGTGCAAATTAGTCTGGAATAACCACTGCAAACTCTATCTCTGACAGCCCTCAGAAAGACAATGTTCTGCTGTCATTGATGAGATGGACATTTCAGACCCTTTCATGGGCAGCTGTTATGAGTCCTCCTATCTGTGCCTGTTTCTGGGTGAGTTTTGAACGCATTAATTGATGCCACACGCTGCCTCCGTAAGGAAAGCACAAGTCCTTTGGCAGCTCACATGAAGCCAGTTGGTGTGTCTCAGCGCAGGTAATAGTGGAGAGACGTCAACATCACCGGGTGCTTCCAAGTGTCCATCCTGCAGCCTAAGTGGCTGGAGACACCCCACCACCACCACTTTAAAGAAGACCCTTATTACAGAGGCTTATGTAACATCTGGGTAGACGTCTCCGGTCTCTGGCTTTGTCGGTGTGATACCTTTCACTGGCAATAAGCTGGAGCTATTTTTAGGGTTCAATGGGGAAACAAACCTTCCAGTGGTCTCATTGCTTAATTGCTCTCTATTGCTTTAAGTACAATGGCTAACAGCTAAAATGGACTTTGGGGTGTTGCCTACAGAGCTTTGTAATGGTTTCCTGCTTTTTCTTTCTATTTGCAAGCTATTTTAAGTTGTCCTACCTTTCCTGGACTGCCCAAGAGGAGCGGCGTTGTGCACTTTCATCAGCTGATTCTGGGAAATGTCAGCTATGCTGTTCTTCTGTTAGTAATACATTTCTTGAACGATTTAAAAATAGCACAGTATGAAACATTTCCATCTTCTCTCTTCTGGAGGAGAACTGAGGGGGAGTTAACTCTTTTCTGCTGTTATGGAGCAAGAAGTCATGCAGCTTTCCGGTGCTTTGTGGCTGGAACCAGCTGCTGGTGGTGGCAGAAGCAAGAGGATGAGGACACCTGGTTGGAACCTGAGCTAAACCAGGCACTGCTGTTGTCGGAGCTGTCGGCAGCCCTGGCATGTGTGGCAGCTCTGTCACGTGTGGCAGCTCTGTCATTGCAGGCCACAGCAGGATCAGTGCTGCCCTGCCTCTCTGCTGCTCGCTCTGGTGCTGATCCTGTCTCTGTGAATTGCTCCAGCACTCCCTAACCGCAGAGTCTAAACCTAAGCTGGGAACTACATCTCACAGACATACACATCAGTCCTATAGTACCATCCCATTTTTAACCTTTGTTGGAGCAGCTTATCACTGGCTGTTTGGTCTGTGCCTTGTGTTCATTGGTGTCCCCTTCCTCAGCTGTTTTGTTTCTCGTTAACCTCTCCTCCCATTTTGTTTTGACTTTCCAGCATCTTTGTCCTTTCTTTTTTGGTCCTCCTTTCCCCAGCTTGTTCCTTTTTTGCTTCTTTATCTCCAACGTTTCTTCCAGGGGCACTTTCCCCTACACTTCCCGTCTGAAAACAGCTCAAAAAAACAGTCATGCTGCCCAGGGAGCTGCTTGGCAGCAGCCTGCTGTGATAAACCTGTACCTAGGCAGGTTAGAGGCAGCCAGAAAGCAGAGGGAGAAAAATAAATCCCAAGCACAGAAGCATATCCTCATCAGACCCATCTTCCCCTGTCCGTTTGCACTTGCCACGCACTTTTCCTCCAGTCTGTGGCCCCTTTGGGGACTACTCTGGTAACCACAAGGTTGGGAAATACTGTTTCAACCACAAAATGCAGCTTCCTCTTTCAGATGACAATTAACTTTTCCCCAATGCCCATGGACAGCCTAGAAACATTTAAACAACAACTAGTCTTGGCCTGCTTGTGCAAGCACCTCCAACATGCCCGCCCGCTCACTCGGACCTTTCCCCCAGTGACTTTCTCAGGACACTTGTCTCCCCCAAACCTTCCCTGACGAGTGCAGCCCTTCCAGCTTTACCTCCCCCTGGGTGTGACACAGATTTTCTAAGTGCAGTGGGTGCAACTGCATGAACGCAGATTGCCCACATCACCCAGGGCTGGAGGAACAGCAGAGGTCAGCAAGAGTTTACAGGCTGGTGGTGGTGGTGGTGGTGGTGGAGGGGTGAAGAGGAGAAACAGTGCTGCAGTTCCTTATAGAATCATTAAGGTTGGAGAAGACCTCCAAGATCATCAGGTCCAACTATCCCCCAAAGTTGACTTGTCCCGGTTCTGGCAGAGGTTCAGTGCCACCTTTGCTCTGTGCTGCAGGAAGGGATGCACAGGAGGGTGTTTGCTTTGAAGCCCACCATGTGGAAATATAGATATCCCTACCAGCCTCATGGGTCTGAGGGTTAAGGGCTGTCCCTTTTCAGCTGGTATCTAGAGACACATGGAGGCTTTAAACTGCTTCCAGAATGGTGCCCTTTCAATTTGTTTTCTGTCTTTTCTCATGGGTATTACTTGTGGTAGGTCACCCATGCTTTCTCTGCCTGCCCAAAACTGCTTTAAAACACTGATTAGATGGTTATAAATCACAAGGGATCTATGGTTTTTTTGAATCATTCTGAACTTTGGCATTATAACTGAGGTCTTGAGTGCACTCTCCAGCAAATCCACTCAATATTGGTTTCTGTTTATTCAGCAGTGGTGTCATATCAAACTTTCTGGAGCACTCTGACAGAGACTTAAGTTTATTAAAAGAAGTCTGGATAGAAGAGCCAAGTTTAGTTGCAGCCAAGTTATTCAGTAAGACAGCAAGTTGGGTAGCAAAGCAAAAGGATAACTCTCACCTCTGTGCTGATGGCTGGCTTGAGAGCTTGTGTCTGCTAATGCTGCCATGTGCAAGGGTCAGTCCTGGACAGGGATCATCTGCACCCATAGCCACCCAGGGTTCCAACCTGAGCTCAGGTGAAGACGACACCCATGTGCTTTACTTCTCTCCACTTGAAAATTACACCACCCAAGATGTATTTTTCTACCAAATGAAGGCCCTATAGACATGAAGAGAAATAGCAGTGACTTTTGCAATAAAATGTCTCCCAGTGGGAGAATACAAAGTTGCTTTATCTCTCAAAGTTGCTTATCTTTTAGAAACAACTTATTTTCCATGAATTCTCAAACAATGCCAAGGAAGGTTTCCAAAGTTGCTCGGCAAGCAGCATTGCACAAGCACCATGCATGGCTTTTACTGCAAGTTTCCTTGCTCCTCAGGAACCCACCAACACTGGCTCTTCCCCAAAGGTGACAGAATAGTTGGGAACACTGGGCTTTTACGCTCCCTGATAAAGTGTTTCCTGGGAGAAACAGACTTGGGAAGCTCTTGACAACTGCTGACTAAAGCCGGCGTGGTCCTTGTCATCTCCACCGCTCTTTATAGCTGAATATTTGCACTCAAACCTCTCCACTGTGATAGCAGAGATTGTGTCACCTCGAGCAGCAGCTACCCCAAGTCTGTGAAGCACGTTTCACCAAAGGGGGCAAAAAAAAAAAAAAAGACAAGTAGCTGCATCTGCAGTATGAATTTCCCCTGATTTCTGTTTCCTTGGCAATTCTGGAAAGAGCATTTTCATTTAAGCTTTGGAACAAACCCAAGAAGGTAGGCAGGAAGGGTAAAAATGAAATATTTTTAATGGCTTTCTGTAACGCACCTAAAGCAAAGTTGCTGGGACCAGCTGCAGCTGTGGATTTCTATGAGCGCAGCTTTGTTTGCTGGTAGCAGCAACTCGGGCCGCTCTGAAGGGCTGAAGTATGTCTCAAAGTGCTTCATACCCATTCAAAACCCCGGGCAACCACCATGGGCTGGTGGCCTTTCCACATGGCTGGGAAGGGACTAGTGGCTGCTGTGCTGCCAGGGTGCAGCACCCAGGCCAGGGGCCCTTCTTTCAGAGGTTTGGTGCACAGCTTTAGCCAAAGCACTTGGATGCTGCCTGCCAGGCTCTCAGGCTGTGCATTAGCAATAGCACAAGCTGCTTCAGACGGGGAAGTTGGGTGAAATTCAATGTTTATAGAGTACAAGCAGAATGTCCCAGGGCAGCATAAAATATTATCTTCATTCCTTTATTGGCACTCACGGGAACAGTTAATGCTTGGTTTGGATAGGGCTGACGACTTTGCTGTTGTTCATCATTTATCATCTCTGGATTATTGTGGCTGCAAATCATTTGGCTGATTTATCTTCTCTTGTGCTCCGCAGATGGCAGCGTCGGCGAAGCATCACACCCTCGCAGGCATCAGACCTACTGCAAGGCAGGAGGCTCAGGGACCTTTGGGGATAAAACCACCCTCGATATTAACTGACCCCCTAACATTCATGGACTGATGTGCTGGGAGCTGCATGGTCCTCCCTGATACAAACTCTGCCTGTGTCTCTGCTTGAAGGCTGTGTTCCTTTGCAGAGGAGACAGTGATGGGCCAGCACACGTGGAAGCGTAACTTGATGCTGTGCTACTTAACGTTCCTTCTTCAGCTCCAGTTCAACCTCTTCCAGCGAGGCGCTCATGCACTTAGGCTGTAGCTAGACCAAGGCAGCATGGAATAAACCCACTACTGAAATTTTACGTGAAAGGAAACATGCAGAAGCTGTGCTTCTCCAGCTGATGGCCTGTTTTTTCCGGGGTGGACGGCTAACAGAGCCGAGCAGCTCTCGCAGCTGCAAGCAGGGGGTGTTTCCAGTCCCAAGACACACTGAATCAGTCAATGTGCTCCTCTGCTGCCTTATTAGCAGATAAAAAAAACCCCTAAGAAAACACAATGCCTTCCCCAAACATCTGCCTCATTTGCCTTCCTCTCATCATAGCAACAGCTCCTGCTGTAGATGAACCCTCATTATGTCAGCTTGGGGGGAAGCGTAGGTCAAATTCTTCTCACATAACAAGCCTCAACCCTGTGATCTTTAATAGGATTATACTGGGGGAAAAGGACAGGACTCAGCCTTGTGATTGCAGAACAACTTATGATTCATGGACATCAGCGTGTCTGGGGACATCCTGGATGCTGCCTCCTCCTCCTCTTCCCATTAAGGTCTCTTTGTGCAGAGACACGGGGCTTGTTCAGCTGTTCCTGACCTCAGTCCCTGACCCTATGCAGCCAGCACCATCCAGCTGCCAGAGGCCTGGCCAAGTCCAGAGCAGCCTGACGAGCAACAGAAGTGACCAGGCATCCTCTAATGGGCTTTGTGCCTTTGGCTTCTGAACTGAATCACAGCACAATTTGGTCTTATCTTCTCCCATCCCTCTAAAATGCAGCTTCTTTTTGCCTTAGAGCTCACTCCTGGAAGAGTACTTTGGTGCAGGCCAGCATGGGCTGCGGCGCTGAGGACTCTGGGAAGCAAACTTGGGAATGATGCCTCCTCTCTTCCCATGTGCAACATTTTTCTGGTAAAACTTACAGGCCCCTTGCTATTTTTGAGCCCCTTCTTAGTTAAATTTGGTTGAAATTGGCTAACAGGCTCAAACATAAGGGTGACAAAACAGGTAGCCCAGGAGATCACATGAAACTTCCTTCCATGGACAACAGGTTTAAGACACACACCTAAAACTAGTTGGAGTGTGCCATGTTAGGAAAAGGGGCAGATTTACAGGAAAGAGCCCTCACCCAGGAGCATCCTTCTGGACCACCCTCACAGCCAGATAGCCCATTCCTACCCCAAGTTAAAAGAGATTTTCTCCATGTATGATGGTCCTGGACTGAAGGGTAAAGACCTAGGCAATGCTGAATCATGTGTTTGCCACCTCCTACCACCACTAATGCACCATACACCACTTAAGAATGAAGGTTTGAGGTTTCTAGAAATAGAGTGAAATAAAATATCATGTCATCTGCCTGAAGATTCAGCAGCCCACGTGTTCTCCCACACATGCTGCAGCAAAGGTACCATGCTGGTGCTTTGGGCAGTCCTCTGGCTGGTCCTTTGGTAGCAGATTAGATTAAATTCTGACTCACGAGCAGGACCGTGCTTCAGATGCAAGTGCTCACATCAGCAGCATCTGCCAGGGGCAGTCGTCCTCTCTGCACCAGGGTGTAGTACAGCCTTCATTTTCCTTTCACGGGAGCAGGATGATCTTACTGTAACCAAGCCTGAATACAAGCCCCTGTCTTCTCAATGTAGCCCACCCCTTCATTGCAAGAAAAAAAAAAAAAAGGTTGGTAAATAAAATTACTAACATATAACCTAGCAGGGAGAAGAATTTCTCCACAAAAATGTCTATTTATGTAACCTCTGCAGCACTCAGATACCATGGAAATGGGTAACGAATAATATCTTGGCGAGCCTGTTGCGTTGCAGTTTAAGGTGTTGTTCACAGCTACCAAGCTTAAACCTCTTGCAGGGTTTCTGCCCCGTCCTGTGCTGCTGTATTTTGGGAGCACACTGCATTTTCCACAGATTTCACTGTATAATTTCCAGGCATTTTTCCTTTCCCTGAGCCCAGAGTTCCTTCCTGTCCAGGACTTTTCCAAGAACAGCAGCAACATCATGCTTATTCCTCCACCTGGCTCCTGCACGGGGATATTTCTGAATATGGGTCGCAGACTATTTAACATCGCATATCTCAGCACCACCCCATGATTCTCTTGTGGTCTCCCTGGTACCTTGCTGCCAGCTATCCTTTATTAGCAGCACTTTGTGTAGCTTTCTGAATTGCAAAGTCTTTGTCAGAGCTGAGGCAACGTGAATGAGTTTTTGAGGAACTCTTTTTAAATGTTTTACTGAGACCCAAATCTATTCCACCTTATCATATGCCCTCTGAATCTACTAAGCTTGCAATTCCAGCTGGTGGATTCTTTTAAAATTCATTTCACTGGGACATATATACACCAGTTAGACTGCTCATCCCATATTCTGAGGAAGCTGCTTTTTAGGCGAGCTTCTATCGCTGGGAAGTCTAAAGACCAAAGTCCAAGAGGGTTTAGTTCACACCCAGCTCCTGCAGTGGCTCACTCATTAAAAGAGATTCCATCTCTGCCTGCAAACTTCATGTTGCCTTCTAATGGGTCACAGGCTTGTTAGAGACTCCTGTCTTCTGCTCATTTTATGTGATCGATTGCAACCTCCAAACCCTGACCCTCCTCTTGCCAGTGTCCTTCAGGAGTTCCCGATTTCTCCCTGGCTCTGGTGATTGCTGTGGAGCTCAAGTCAGGCAGATGGGCAGCATCCAGAGGACCCGCCTTGGGAAATAAAGACTAGGATACAGCTTTACATGGGTGGTTTACTAACATATTTCTCTGATGCCAGCGAGGTCAGACATCCTTTTCTTTAAGCACCTGGGACATTAGGAAAATGCTTTGGACTGCCTGTATATATGTGCAAAATATGAATTATTCAGCATTGCTGAAGATAGCTCTGTTATTCAGGGAGCAGCCCAATTCCAAAAGCTCTCCAAGTGTAAAGAGATATGAAAGACACACCAGAACAGAGAGGAATAATACACGGCTTAGGCTATAACCAGCCACATTAACAAAACACGTGACAGGTCTTAGCTCTGGGCCCACTGGCCATGGGCACATGTGTGTGGGAGTAGCAGCTACACACCCTCTGAGGAGACAGGGGTGGGTTTGCTTTGCATTTCCCAAGTGACATCATTGCATTTGGTCCCTGATCCTTGTAACCTAACCCATGTGCAGGATTAAGTTACTCAAAAAAAAAATCCACATTTGCAGGTTTTCTTGAAGCTGCATCTTTGTACCCAGCAAGCTCATAGTTTGTCAGACATGTGAGTAGCCTAGCTGGGAAGTGATGGAAAGACCCAGAGGATTGCAGAAAGGAAGGCATTTTATTGGTAGAGAAGAGCAGATTGCAAAATACTCAGGTCCTGAACGCAGTAAGGATGAGTAATGAGGGACAGAAGGAATGCACCACAGAGACAGCAGTTCTGATGTATCACAATCAATCATGGAAGATTACCTTTAAACCCCCCCCAAGTCCTCTGTCTGTCCTTCCTCTATGACAGTTTGGGTGCTTCTGTCTGAATAAGCAACTGTGTAGGTGAAGACCAACTCTCTCAGCCGACTACTTTGCTGAGCGGCCCATAGGATGGCTCTGGTCTCTACACTCCTGGTGTATCCTGCCTCAAGAACCAAGCCACATTCACCCCGCCAGGACATGTCCTCCAACATGTGCCAAAGGCATCTCCTTGCAGTGTTTACAGTGATCTCTTGTGGCTTCTCAGACAATAAAAACACAAAAGAAAGCTTTTGTGCTGTATGCAAACATGAATGCTGGATCAGCAGGGCCATCAACCCTCTCACTAGTGGGTACTGCAAACATTTGAAGACCTGCCTGGCCAAGCAGCCTTTCTTTAGCTCACACAGCCAGGAGTTAGTGCAGAGATATATGAGCAAACTAAACAAAAAGCAATGAGTGACTGCAAAGAAGACCTAAGTGGACCACTAACTGCAAAGTAGGCTTATTTTTCAAATAAGCCCCAACATTTTGATTAGAAATTCATGCACATGTTAATGAAATATATTATTCCTCAAAAGGAAGCATGGTGCTCTGTTCACGCTGACATTATTTTTCAAAGAATGATTTCTGCCCCTCTGCCTATTGAGCAGGTTTAAAGATTTGCAGGGTTGCCTCCTCAGGTCAGTGGCAAAACTTCAATTGCCTGCAAGGAGAAAAAGACCAAGGCTCAACGAGTTAATGCTTGTAGCACAGTCAAGTGATGACAGGGAAGACCTGAGAGGCTTTAAAGACTATGAAGAGCAAGGAACCAATTAGCAGAATGGACCAGGCTAGAATTAGCATGCATGGGTAAAGATGGGAAAGGAAAATGAATATCAGGAAGGACTTCAGGGCATTGAGATACATGAATTTATCTCCCAAAAATAAAGTGGCAGACACTACACTGCTTGGTACATTTAAAATTAGGTTGGACAAAGCGATAGTGAGTGAATGCAGGATAACAGTTGTGCTTTGGCAGGAAGACAGGCTCATCTTCAGTTCCTTGGAGCTGGCTGTTAGCATGATCGTTTCTGAGCAAGAAACTAGAAGCAGTCACACAACAGCAGGTAACAGAGAGCAATGCCGGTATCTACTACTAGCTCTAGGAATTTTAAGACATTTTGCTAGAAAGATCTATGAAGAACAGGGAAGAACACTGAGGGCTGAGACTGCTTTTCAACTCTGCTAAATCAAGAAAAGTCCAACACACACAAAAAAAAAAAAAATAAAACAGTGTGAGAAAGAAATTCAGTAGTATATGGAAAAGAAAACAATAGGATATATATACATACATAGTGATCTGATCAGTTTACCTCATAATAGAAGGTTGTTACAGCATCCTAACTAGAATTTACACCCTTGAACTAGTGATGATACTCCCCTAGTGCGACATGTAAAAGAAATGCATCATCAATATTCTCTGGTCCCAACCTAAATTAGGAATTTTGTACATTTTTGTGGCAATGGGGGCATCAGGGTTGGGCCATGATGGGTTCTACCACTGATTTCCTGCATGACCTGAAATTGCTTTCTCCCCCTTTCCCGGGTGTAACCCTGATTACATGACAGCAGATGGGATTGCTTCACCTTACGTCTTGTGCTCAAATCCTGCTGAAGACAAAACTCTCCCAACTGTAACTAAATATTAGAGTCATGCACATAAACAGGGACTGCAGTGAAGCGTAGCTAGCAAAAATCACAGCCTACCATGGTGAGAACATAACACGAGCATTTGAACTCCCAAAGATTAAACAGGCCCCTTGCAAAGCAGCTGAGCCAGGTGCTGAGTTGTGGGCAGCCCTAACAAGGGCTGAGCCAAGAAGTCAGGTAAGAGGTGGGGGCGGGGGTTGCAAACCTGTTTGGTGGAAAGGCTCTAGGGCCCCTGATCCAGCGTTGCAAGAGAGAGTCAACCCTTAGGAAGAAAGGAAATCGTTGTGAAAAAAGTCTGCAACCTCTTGCAAAGGCAGCAGGCAGCTTTGAACTGATCCCCCATAGTAAAAGCGGCCTACTCATTTAATGCATTTCCCTCAACAATAGCTGGGAGCTGTAAGGCCCAGCTCTGCAGCACAACACACAGTTGTACTGCCTATAGATCTATAGGACACCTATAGATCTGACTTTAGCAAGTTAAGCAATCCATTTACTGCCTGTATTTCTCTACTACTGAGGTTTGCACACAGGCAGCGTACGAGGGGAAAGCAAAGACATGGCGAGTTAGACTTGTGCCGCTGCCACTGTCTGTTATCACAGCAGAGAAGAGCATTGTTTAGATAAGAGTCTGGGTCTTGAGCTCTTGGCCAGAGTCATCCTGAAGCTGCAGCTCTCAGGGACCAACTAGGCTGATGGCATCTCCACCTGTACAGTGGAAGGACCGTCTGGATGGAAATCAAGCCCAAGGTATTCTATGCTTGGCAAACATCACCATTACCAGTGATCACGGCTGTTTTTCCATCCACCTGCACTTTCAAGTCTCAGACAGGCATTGCAATCTGGTTGACGCTCGGAAGGGAGCACGAGACGTGCACACTCACCCCGGGTGGTTTTCTGGGAAGGGTCACAAGGTTGTAACAGGGAAAATGGGATAAAACCAGAACACTTCTTGGCCACAAAGCCCTGGCCAAGGAGGGAGAACTGTTGAACTGTGGGGCAGTTTCCGGTCAGAAAGGACACAATCTGGTCTAACACTTCACTCAAAATTGGGCTACCAAGAGCACTGGGGACTGCACTATAAGCAACAATCTTGAGGGGGCTCCAGAGGACAAACAGAAACTCAAAAATTACCCATAAAAACACTCCTATTTCAGTTTCCTAAAGCTCCACAAAACCATATGCAAGGAAAGCTGGCTCTCCCAGTAGACACAATTTTGTCTATACAGTATCTGTGCCTGTTGGCCTGGAAGTCCACCTGGAAGCAGCTGGTACGATGTTCTCCAGTGGGCTTTCATGGCTGAAGGATTAGAAATACTTATTTGTCACATTTATCGACATTCGTATTACTTCCACCATTAATCTCATTACTTCTCCTGGCTAAGTGACTGCTTTCTTGAGCAGCTGACTGTGCCCAATTAAGGAGCAAGCATATCAAATCACATAGGTCAGACTTTCCTTCCTTCTCTCAGGAAAGGTGATTTTGAACAAAAGTTTCTATTAAGTGAGGTGGGAAAGAAATTCATCCTGGCTTTTATCTTAATGGTCTTTCGAATGTCACCTTTCCATTTAGATCCTCTAGTGATAATCAGGGGCTTCCCACTGACACACACAAGCTTTGGGAGCTCTTTTCATAATACCTGTCCCTTCAGGCAGCACTCTAATTCAGGGAACTTGAGTGTCTATAGAAAGAAAAGCAGTCCTTATTAAAAAGAGCACACAAACTTCATCCACTCCGAGCATCGCACATTATTCCCCAGTGAAAAGGATTTCCAGTTCCTCTTCATGGAAGCAGAGCCTCATGAATACAGAAAACCCAGTGGACCAGTCTGTTAGTCATGCCACATCCCCCTAGCCTTCCTCTAGGACAATAGAGAGCCTCAATTAGGTTCAAAAAGAACTAGTAAAATATCAGCACAAACGATCAGACAGCAGGTTCCTATGTGATACCTGGTAACACAGCACAAAGGATTACTTTTTGTCTAGAAGGGTGTATCATGTTATGGTTACACAGCATCACTGGGCCTGTCTGAAGTGCCCTCTCTGGACCTTCACAAACTGCACTTAAATCTCTCTTGAAAGTAATTTTCTTTCTGTCCTTTCTGCAAAGAGAAAACAGCAGGTACTGGAGGTTTTTTGTGGGTTTATATATATACTAATATTTGTGCTACAAGATCCGTTTAAAAAAAAAAAGCATCCTCACTGACAGGGTCAAGGTCAGGCTTGATAGGGCTCTGAGCAACCTGATCTAGTGAAGGTATCCCTACTTACTGCAGGGATACCTACTTACTGTAGGGATGCCCTACTTACTGGACTAGATGACCTTTAAAGGTCCCTTCCAATATAACACATTCTATGAGTGGTAAGGTTCTGGAACGGGCTGCCCAGAGAGGTGGTGGATGCCCTGTCCCTGGAGGTGTTCAGGGCCAGGTTGGATGGGGCCTTGGGCAACCTTGTGGAATTCTATGATCCTTGGGGTCCCTTCCAGCCCAGACCATTCTATTCTGTGATTCTATGACAATAACCAATCTCTTCCTTCATCCTACCTTAACAAACCTCTTCATCATCAAATACGACAACTTCTGAAAAACACACACAGGGAAGGGAAGGCAGACAGCAAATACTCCCACATCTCTTATCCAACTTTCTGCCATTACAAAAACAAGCCTCCAGGGATGAGTGCTTGCACCAAAGAGTTCAGCAGGACACCAGGAGAGGCACATACACATTATTCCTGCAAGAAATGGTGTGATCATCACGGCTTCCCCTTATATCTCTTCTCAGCCTCACCTGAGAGTGATCCCTTTGATCATTGCTAGTGCTGTGGGCAAATAATCTATCAGGGCCTGCTTTGAAGAACGCTGCATTTGCAGGGCCCTTCACCAGGCATAAACTGATGTAGCTCAGTTGCAATGTGATGTTCTGGCCTAATGCAAATAAAAGAAGTAAGCGTTGCGGCATGATGAATGGAAAGATCAAGCTGAATTGCAATGTAATCCTCATCTAGCACTGACACGGAGGCACAGTCACAGCTTCACAGGGTACAGACGACCAAGAGCACGGAGCTGCTGATTAAACAAATAAACCAGCTCTGATGAGCAGAGAAATGCTGAATGCTTCCATCAGCAGTTCAGTTAGGCAAGCTCTCAGCGCAGGAGTAAACAGATGCCAGGTGCCCCCCCCGCACACCCCCCAGAGCAGTGCAATGATATCAAGAAAAATTCAGGTGATGGATGGATATCTAAAGTGTTTTTAAAAAAAAAAGTCAATTTCCTTGCACCTGTTTAGAGCAATAAAGGAAGGAGATCTGACACAAAAACTGGCCAACGCCACTGGGAAAGCTGCTCTTCTGACTACTTTCTGCCCATTTCAGTTCATCAGCAAGATTTTCATGAAGGTCAATACATTTTAATAATGCCATCCTGGCCAGAGAATGGACAGTTTCCAAATCTGAGCAATTACTTTGGGAAAAACTCAGGCGAGCATCCCCATCCATTCACAAACTTGTCATTCTGTGGGAAAACCCGAAATTGGGTGGGAGGCTAGATGATAATCCTATGACAAAGACTTCATTAGACCCTACCCCCAACAAGAAAAGTGTTTCTCTTTGCCAGGAGAGCAGAGCATTTTCTGCCATTCCTGTTCAAAATCATGCCTGGAGCGAAGCTAGCCGTGCAGCAGGGCAGCTCTATGCTGCTGTAGCCCCGCAGCTCCTGGGGTGCGTTGTCTCAGGACGTGCTAGTGCAGCTCCAGCTCATCTTGGCATGTTGGCCATGTGGGCAATGAATCTATAAGTTTTGGTCTTGCACTTCTCCCTGTACTTTGTGGCATAAATTATGTCAGCATGTTGCCACCCCTCCCTATCTTGCTGTGCATGTCCTTTCCAGAAAGATCTATTGACTGAGGCTTTCCTTTTCTCTTAGTATTAACATGCTATAAAAACCCCTTTCTCAGAAGGTGGCAATGGCATTCGATCTAATCTCATGCTCCCCATCACCTTCCTGCCCTCTCCAAGAGACCTGGACTGAATATTCAGCCCGACAAGTTATTCTTTTGGGGACTGGAAAGGGTTTTTGTATGATTCTAGATATAAGGCCTGGGGAGACCTTATAGTGATCTTCCAGTACCTGAAGGGGCCTACAAGAAAGCTGGGGAAGGACTTTTAGAAGGGCATGTAGTGATAGGACAAGGGGAAATGCTTTAAAATTGGAAGGGGGTAGATTTGGGTTGGATATTAGGAAAAAATTCTTTGCTGCAAGGGTGGTGAGGCCTTGGCACAGGTTGCCCAGAGAAGCTGTGGATGCCCCCTCCCTGAAGGTGTTCAAGGCCAGGTTGGATAGGGCCTTGAGCAGCCTGGTCTAGTGAAAGGTGTCCCTGCCCATGGCAGGGGGTTAGAATTTGATGATCTTTAAGGTCCCTTCCAGCCCTAACTATTCTGTGATTCTATAAAACTCACAGGCACCTGTGGTTTTGGCATGATCTCACCCACAAGTGGCATAACCAGTTCAACAAGGCTAAGTGCAAGGTCCTGCACATGGGTCGGAGCAATTCCAAACACAACTTCAGGCTGAGAGTAGAATGGATTGAGAGCAGCCCTGAGGCGATGGACTGGGGTGGTGTTGGTGGACAAGAAGCTCAACATGAGCTGTCAGTGTGCACTTGCAACCTGGACAGCCAACTGAATCCTGGGCTGCATGAAAAGAGTGGCCAGCAGGTCAAGAGAGGTGATCCTCCCCCTCTACTCTGCTCTGGTGAGACCCCACCTGGAGTACTGCATCCAGCTCTGGGGTCCTCAGCACAGGAAAGATGCAGAGCTGTTGGAGTGAGTCCAGAGGAGGAAGGAGGAACATGAAGGTGATCAGGGGGCTGGAGCACCTCTCCTACAAAAACAAGCTGAGAGAGTTGGGCTTGTTCAGCCTGGAGAAAAGAAGCTTCTGGGGAGACCTTACTGCAGCCTTCCAGTACCTAAATAAATACCCAAACCTTCTAAGAAAGCTGGAGAGGGGCTGTTTGCAAGGGCGTATAGTGAGTGATAGGAGGGTAGGTTTTTTTAGATATTAGAAAGAAACTCTTCCCTGTGAGGGTGGTGAGGTCCTGGCACAGGCTGCCCAGAGAAGCTGTGGATGCTCCCTCTCTGGCAGTGTTCAAGGCCAGGTTCGATGGTGTCCCTACCCGTGGCAGGGGGGTTGGAACTAGATGATCTTCAAGGTCTAATTCAACCCAAAGCATTCAAGATAACTACTTTGGGTACCAGTGAGAAAAAGCAATCTCAGGTAAAAATAAATCATCCCTTTCTTACCTCTCAGGAGAGAACAGCTGCAAAATGCCACCTTCAGCAATTATCTGCATAGAAGACATTATCCCAGCTTTCCAAACTAGCCCCCAAGAGAAAGGAAACACTCTCACACCCAGACGGACAGACACATAGACTTACTCACTACAGGTATTGATACCTCACATGGAAAAATGACCTCTGTTTTTCTTTTTCATAGATATTTTGGTTTATTACAAAGCAGGACAACAATGATAAAAGACCCTTTCCCCCAAAGCCATTTAAATAGGCTTAAACCTTTCCATTTAGTGAAACAAATGCATGGGCACCCAAGTCCCATTCACAGCCCAGTGCCAGGGAACGAGGCCTTACTCTCTTCTTGCATAACCTGCATTATGCTAATACCATATTTGGGTTAGCCTTATAAAGCCTAATGACTCCAACTATAAGGTATCAGATATAGTATTTTGTTTAACTTGTTGACAAAATGCATATAAATTCAATATAAATCCTATACGACTGCATGTCTGAACTCATGCACATTTATTTTCTCCATTAGCTGAAAACAAGAGTATTCTTGTATTAGGCTGGGGACTGGCCTGTTGGAGAGCAGTGTAGGTGAGAGGGACCTGAGGGTCCTGGGGGACAGCAGGGTGACCATGACCAGCAATGTGCCCTCGTGGCTAAGAAGGCCAATGACATCCTGGGGTGTATGAGAAAAAGAGGGTGGTTAGTAGGTCAAGAGAGGTCCTTCTCCCCCTCTGCTCTGCCCTGGTGAGACTGGAATATTGTGGCCCCTCAGTTCAAGAAGGACATGGAACTCCTTGAAAGAGCCCAGTGCAGGGCCACCTAGATGATGAAGGGAGTGGAACACCTTCCTTATGAGGAGAAGCTGAGGGAGCTGAGCCATTTTAGCTTGGGGAAGAGAGGTGATCTTATTAATGTTTATAAATATGTAAAGGGTGAGAGTCAGAAGGATGGAACCAGGCTCTTCTCAGGTGGCCAGCGATAGGACAAGGGGCAACGGGTGCAAGCTGGGGCAGGGGAAGTTCCATGTGAATCTAAGGAGGAACTTTTTCGCTGTGAGGTTGATGGAGCCCTGGAACAGGATGTTGTTACCCAACAGCCAAAAGCAGTTCTTCCCAAGAGAAGGAACTGTTGGAGGATGGTTGTGGGAACCATTCTCATTCCTGCCTGCTGATGTTCATGACTGTCAGGGTGTAGGTGAGTCCCTCAAATTGGTCTGCAGACGACTGTTGAGCAGGGCTCTGGCTGATGAAGTTGCTCATCTTGAAACACTTTCTATTCATCATTGAGCTCATGGTGGGTTGGGGGTTTGAGCTACTGGGGATCTGATGGTCCAGAATAAGGAGGAAGCTTTAGCAATTCCATTAGGAAGCCCCTGGTCTTCCCTTCCAGCATGTGCAAGATTTACTTCAGCAAGGCTGTTTCCCTGCCCTCGGGAAACACATTTGGTTGTCGGTTTTGTAGGAGAACATAATTTTCCTAAGTTATGCAAAGGAAAGCAGGGAAATAGTTAACAAGCTCAGCCTACCAAAGTGGAATTGCATGGGGCAGGTGAGGGCTTGTTCATCCTTCCACAGCACAGCTGAGAGCTTCCACAAGGAAGCTTTGTATCGGAGGCGAAGGCTCCCTGAGCACAGAGGCTGCCATGAGACTGAACAACCATCCTTTTACAGTCAGCTTTGTTAAGCCTTATTTGCAAGCCATCAAATAAAAAGGTGAAAGTATGTTACAGCACTACACTAAGGAAATACTTGTCATATTCCAGAAGTGCTAAAAGGTTGTGGCAGCAAAGTACACAGGGTGCAGCAGGTGCAGATCCTTTTAACCTGCACCTGTGGGAAGGTAAACGGGATGATGCCTGAGGGACAGGATGCCACCCAGAGGGACCTGGACAAGCTCAAGAACTGGACCCATGTGAACTTCCTGAGGTTCAACAAGGCCAAGTGCAAGGTCTTGTACCTGGGTCTGGGGAACCCCTGTTATCGACACAGGCTGGCGGATGAAGGGGTTGAGAGCAGAGCAGGAAAGGTGGAGCGGTTGGGGTGAGTCTAGAGGAGGCCATGAAGACAATCAGTGGGCTGAAAACACCTCTCCTCTGCAGACAGGCTGAGGGAGGTGGCGTTGTTCAGCCTGGAGAAGAGACTGGGCAGACCTTACAGCAGCCTTCCAGTACCTGAAGGTGCTACAGGAAAGCTTGAGAGGGACTGGTTACAAGGGCACGGAGTGATAGGATGGTTTTAAACTAGAAGAGGGCAGATTTAGACTAGGTACAAAGAAAATTTTCTCTTATGATGAGGGTGGTGAGACACTGGCACAGGTTGCCCAGAGAGGTGGCAGATGCCCCATCCCTGGAAACATTCAAGGCCAGGCTGGACGGGGCTCTGAGCAACCTGCTCTTGTTGAAGATGTCCCTGCTCGCAGCAGGTTGGACTAAATGGCCTTTAAAGGTCTGTTCTGACCCAAACTATTCTGTGATTCTATGACTCTGCTTATGTCCCCCTCCTGACTGCAGAGGGACCCTGCAGGACCAGGGACCCCTGTCCACTGCAGCAGTACGCTTACTGCAGCTCGCTCAGCTCATGCTGAGCTTTGAGCCTTGGTGGGTACCCAGATAACCAGCTACTGCTAACCGGAAAGAAAGGTGTTTGGTACCAGTGGTGTGGGGGGGACGCCATGGGATGATGCGCCCCTCTCATGCAACTGGGGGGAGAAAGGCACTGTGTAAAGCAATCACAGGCTTTCCTCCAAAGGTTTGGGTTTTGAAAGCTGTCTGTAGCTGTCCCTTGTTTGGGCAGGGAGGGGGTATCCAGTGAGAAGCAGCCCCCCAGTGAGGTGGTTTGTCAGCCTTTTGTCAGTGCCTGGTGTGTGTTTATCCTGCCGTGCTGGGGCTGCACACGGAATGGCTGTGGGCAAACAGTTCTCTCGCCCAGGGTGGGATGTGGGGAGCAGGGAAGCCCATCTCACAGGGAGTTTATTGTGTACAGAAGGGACTGAGCATGCAGGCTTGGATGGTTAGGAACTGCAAGCAGTTTTCCTGAGGCAATGTACACCTTGGATAAAGACCTTCCTTTGAGAGGGGCAGTTGGTATCATTCGTGGCTTAAACTGACCTAACAGCTCACTGCCAAGGAAAGGAAAAGTCCCGCTTCTCCTGCCCTGTGGTGACGCCAGCCCTGGCAGCCTTCTGGGCTGGCTCTGCTTCCTGAGCTGGCAGAAGCAACCTCCCCAAGTCCCAGGGGACCAGAAACCATGACCGGGAGGACCCCTTGCCTGGGAGTGGCAGCAGAGGGAAGGGAGCAGGGAGCTGTTGGAGCGCATGGACTGCAAGGTGCACATTCCCCTTTGGTGCTGAGCAGAGGTGAGATGAAATCTGCTTGAAACACGACGGTCTGCTTCTTGGCATACAGAGCTGACAGTAAAAGCTGATGATAGCACTATTTTCCTGCAGGACACCAGCCTCATTCTCTAGGCAAGGTGTGCTGTCCAATGCTCTGTTTCATATGCTGCACAACACCCAGCACATGCTGCAAGAAACATATGCCAGGGTGACATATAATTAAGTAATGAAGCAGCATAGTAACACACAGGCACTGAATGATAAAGTTAATGGAGGAATCACAGAATCACAAGGTTGGAAAAGACCTTTAAGATCATCAAGTCCAACCGTCCCTGTCCTGTGCTAAACCATATCCCTAAGTACCTCATCTACCCATCTGTTAAACACACCTGGGGTTGATGACTCAACCCCCTCCCTGGGCAGCCTGTTCCAGGCCCTGACAACTCTTTCAGGGAAGAACTTTCTCCTAACATCTCATCTGACCCTGCCCTGGGGCAGCTTCATGCCATTTCCCCTTGTCCTATCTCCTGTCACCTGGCTGAAGAGACTATCTCCCACCTCTCTACACCCTCCTTTCAGGTAGTTGTAGGTGGTGATAAGGTCTCCCCTCAGCCTCCTCTTCTCCAGACTAATAGCACAACTTTATTTCCATAAATGCCTCAATTCAGAGCACTTCCACTGGGAAATGTGTCCTTTGACATGTAGCTCTTCGCATCAGATTTCTTTTTTACGATAAAGAGACTGTATCTAACAGAATTATTTACCAAACCAAAATCATGCCCAGTTCTGCACAAGCTTATTTGAGAGCGCATCGCTGTGGCCCTCTCTGTTGTACAAAACAGTCAGATCTATTAGCTAATTGATCTCTTCCTGCTCGGACCATTTTAGGGGGAAGGGATGCTGCTGGCATCTCCTGTAGCTCTGATTAATGGGCTGGAATTTCTTCACATTCATCATCTCAGCATCTTGGCTGAGGTCTTGAGGATCGAAATGTTGAACTGACACACCTGTAGTGACCGGTAGCATCTTCTGTCTAAGTACTTCTAGGACCAGGTTTGAGCTCCTGTCAGTGCTGAATTAACCTATTTCCATGACCTAGAAAAAGATACTTTTTCTGCACACACAGCATTGCTGCATCTCAAGGTTTATTGTGTCTCACTGAATACTTGGTATTTTTCTTAAATTTCTTGCCTGTGCAGAGCAAGAACATCTTCAATTTCATCAAAAATGAAAAAGTTTTAATTATTCTGGTTGCAAAGAAAAGCCTCCCAGCCCAGGCACAGTCTGTAGGCACAGCAGTGGAAGGCAAACCTCGCCAGGGCTGCCCAGCTCCGGACATCATTCCCTGCACCCGCCTGCCCCCTTCAGCCATTTGCCTTAATACGAGATATGAGAAGGGATATGAGATAAGAAGGGGCTTTAACACCCCCACACACTGTGCCGTGTGTTGGGCAGGAGGCAGGTGCTCAGGAAGAACAGGCAGCCGGTGAGCAGTTGGTGACACGAATGGGACCCAGCGAAGCACCTGCCCCACAACTGCACCATGAGGACCACCGTTCTGGAAGGCCCTGCAGCCCCGCCAGCCAGGCAGGACCAGTGGGCGTTGGGTGCAGAGGAACCGTGCACCGGGCTGCTGCTGCAGGCATTCACCAGCTGCAGGGCCTGCCCGGATCGATGCACCACGCAGCTGCAGTGGGGCTGTAACTGGAGTACGGCTGGGGACAGGAGTGGGACAATACAACAGCAGCCAGGGTGAACTAACGCACCCACACACATCTTGGCCAGGAATGCTGCTGCAGCTGCTTGACCCCATCCCCACGTACTGCCCTGCTGCTAGAAAGATGCTTCATGCACAATGCTGCGTAAAAATCTTACGGCCATCACCTGTCATTCAACACTGTGTTTATTAACAATGGGTAACTGAGGAAGCCTGGTTTTCCTTGTGATCCTGATTTCTTCCTCCAGCATCCCAAGGGAGCTCTGCCCGTGCTGCTCGCTCCCCAAAGCTTCTGCCTACCTCCTCAGCTGCGCTGGCTTCCACCCAGCAACAAAAATACATGTCACTGGTTTTTAACACCGATGGAGTATTTATAGTCTGGAGCTTTTGTACTCTCTTCCATAGCTTAATTAGTAATGTAATTTCCTGTAGATCTCCCTGTACTTGTGGGAACGGCGGAGAATGGCAATTACCAGAGAGGGAGAAGGGCGCAGACATACACACAGAGCCATTTCTCTGCAAGTGGCATGACACAGAGATGGCACAGAGCTGATGCTGGTGGAGGGGACTGTCTGTGGTGGGTTTGTAAGGGAGGAATGACTCATTTTGTGTTCAGCTTTGGGAAGGCGCCTGTATTGCACAGGAAGAAACCGTGTATGTATGGAACCAAACTAGCTTCAGGCCCACAGCCCCGCATTACCAGTACTTTCCCATTTGAAAAGAAAGGATCTAATGAATATTATAACTGTGCCCAGGAAATGCCAACAGCTGCTGGTGCCCTCAAATAACCACGTTGTGATAAGTGCCCAAAGGCCACGTGTTCTACGGAGCTGCACAAGCACAGATGATGAGATCCGCGTGCCGAATCTAGCTTGTGGCCAGGTACAATAAGGGAGATGAGGGGTTAAAAAATAAGGAACAGTGGTGTGGGGAAGGAGGTCCAGAGCAGAGGTCCTCAGGTACACCAGCCTGAGCAGATCCCCTTCCCCAGGGCAGGTATTTCTCACAGAAAAACCTTCTCTAGCCTTCAGCCCTGTTAGGAGCAACTGGACTTAACACAGGTCCCTGGCGTGTTTCTCTCACTGCAAAGGCTTTTCTCCAGAGCCCCACAAAGAGCACTACCCACAGAGACCCGCCCTGCAGAGCTGCAACTCTGCTGCAGGGGAACGGCAAAATTTGAGGCTGTGAGCTAGGTTTTCCAGCACCCCTGAGCATGGCAGCACACGTGGAGCTAAGGCTGCTTTCTTGGCTGGCTTCTGGCTCGGTGTCAAGTTGGTTGATTCAGAAACCCTGCCTCTCCCCAGTGAGAAAATCTGAAGCTTACATCTACATCAGTATTATAAAAACCTTTACAACATGACATATAGAGAGGGAATTCCTTCCCACAACCTTTCCCTCCCATGAGGTAAATAAAACTGTTTTCAACAATGACAAAGGTATGAAAAGGGAGGTGGAAAGAATTAAAATGATCCAAAGTCACCACAGCAGCAGAGTTGTGACTGTGATCCAGACCCTCACGCCTCACCGCTCAGCTTGAACCTCTGCACAGAGGTTCTGGCATCCTTGGCCCCTACTGCGGCAGCTGCCAGCGGAGTCAGAACTCACGTTTTGAGCAGCCCTCGCTCAAGGGGTCCTGTGTTTTACATGACTGGTTTGGAGTTACGTGCACAACCGAGGCACAGATCCCTTCACTGCCACCCTTCGCATCCTCCCAAGCGTCATTTAAACCTGGAGAGTAAAACATTTTGGGAAGAGTTAGGAAAGAGTTCTGGGCTCCTCACCATAAGAAAGACATTGAGGTCCTCAAGCGTGTCCAGAGAAGGGCAACCAGGCTGGGGAAGGGGCTGGAGGACAAATCCCATGAGGAGTGGCTGAAGGAGCTGCAGATGTTCAGTCTGGAGAAGAGAAGGTTGAGGGGAGACCTTATCACCACCTACAACTACCTGAAAGGAGGGTGGAGAGAGGTGGGAGATGGTCTCTTCAGCCCGGTGACAGGAGATAGGACAAGGGGAAATGGCATGAAGCTGCCCCAGGGCAGGGTCAGATGAGATGTTAGGAGAAAGTTCTTCCCTGAAAGAGTTGTCAGGGCCTGGAACAGGCTGCCCAGGGAGGGGGTTGAGTCACCGACCCTGGGTGTGTTTAACAGACGGGTAGATGAGGTACTTAGGGATATGGTTTAGCACAGGACAGGAACGGTTGGACTCTTAAAGGTCTTTTCCAACCCTGGGATCCTGTGAAAGGTGAGCAACCGCAGGTTCACAAGTGAGCAAGCAACCCAGTGAAGCCATACTCGTCCCCAGGTACCGGTGTAACCAGCAGGCCCCAGGTGTTCAGAAATCCTTTGCTGGATGAAAATGGAACCATGGTACCAGCCGCAGGTGCAAGTGCCCCGTAGCAAATCCCCAAGCTGGGCTCAGGCAGTAGCTGCAGCACAATGTTCCTATTTCTTCTGAGCTCCCAGCTCTTGCAACCCACATGCTTTCTGCCTGAATCCTCGCGCAGGCTTGGGAAGGCAGCCCCTGCTTCAGAAGCATGTGGGCACATGGGCACCCACCACAAAATAATGTCTCCTTGAACCTCTTTAGCAAACCAGGGCCCCCTGAGCTGCCTGTGGCAGGGGTGTTGGAACTCTTGTGATCCTTGGGGTACTTTCCAACCTAGACCATTCCATGATTCTCTGAAAGGCCCAGAGACAAGCCACATGCCTGGATCATCACTCACCCAGCCCGAATGCCTTATGCAGGTGGGCGACCAAAGGCTCTCAGCCTGGACACACTGCCCAGTTTAGGTTCCCCTTCTTCTTCCTCCATCCTCCCACTCCTGACCACAGAAATACCTCAGGCAGTGACACACCAGACCTGGGAGCAGCTTCCTGGTGCACAGGCGGGGACGG
>VZTU01030673.1:78909-167338 GCA_013400835.1 Zapornia atra
CTGGGTGCACCTTGGGCATCTAACCCTCTGTCACCTTTGAGCGGCACTTGGGCATCCTTAAGCAGCAGCACCTGGGTGCTGGTGCTGCTGGGGGCAGGGGGCAGCCGGGCCATGGGCAGCCCACACACCTGGGGGAGGGCAGGGGATACTGGGGGCGAGAGTGGGGGCGTGGGTAGCATTTTCACCTTCCTTTGAGGAGCTCTTTATATAGCTGGTTACATAAAGCTGTACAATTTGGCTCCTGTTGGGAGAGAAACGCAGGCGTAGGAGTGCTGGTACACCAAACCCGACTGTAAAAGTCATCTCTGCAGTTCAGGGTTTTTCCTATTGCTCACCACTAATCTCTAGAACAGTCGCTGCTAAATATTTAATACAACAGCACATACCTTAGCAGTAAGCCACGGCATGCCTCTCAACCCTGAGCTGGCAGCTGGAGGATGGTGACCCCCCCACTCCTCCCAGTTTTCCAGCTGTGCCCATGCCGAGGCCTCCTGGGGACAAGTGCCATGGGGTTCACCTCTCCCCACAGCAGGGAGCCAGGGCCAACAAGAGGTGATGAGGAGCTCAGGGGGGCCCATCTGCTCCCTCCCCAGAGGAGCTGCAGTGGCCAGGGCTGAGAGGGGCAAGGGCATGCTCCCCTCCCTCCAGCCCCCAGTGCTGACAGCTCCTTGGCCATGAGGAAGGGTGAACACTCATTTTTGGGCTTGGCAGGGGAGTGGGGAAAGCACAGCTTCTCCTGGATGTTCTGTGACATTTATTCACGTTTATGCAGCCCATTCTGTGCCTGTCACAAACACAGCACTGCCAGCACCACTGCCTTTCGTTCTCCCTCAGGGAATGCATTTTCCATAACAGAAACCAACTGTGTGGAGAAGCTCCTTCAAGAGCCGTGCAGCGCAACGTCCCGTACAGCTGAACTCGTCATCCCAGCCGGCACCACGCTCCCAGCCAATTATTTATTACACAGCCCACTTCCATTCATTATTATCCATGGGGGGGTGGGGAGGTACAGCAGGTGGCAAGGGAGGGGAGCATCTGTTTTCTCACAGCGACCCCCCAGCATGTACAGGGCTCCAGTGGCCTCTGGCCTGTGCTGCAGAGCAGAGCCAGGCTTCGCATACGGCTTCTGTCTGGTCACTGCTTGGGGTGGTCCCACTCCGTTGTTGCTCATCAGCTTTGCAGCAGGTGACACTTTTCCTGTTGTCTGGAGCTCCCAACTGCTCCCACCCAGTGGGTACCTCGCTTAACAGGATATAAAGGTGGAGAGACATTTTAGCAGGGCCTGTAGTGACAGGACAGGGCGGAATGGGTTTAAACTAAAGAGGGCAGATCTAGATTAGGTATTAGGAAGAAACTCTTCCCTGTGAGGGTGGTGAGGCCCTAGCACATGATGCTCAGAGAAGCTGGGGCTGCTCCTGGATCCCTAGCAGTGTTCAGGGACATGTTGGATGGGGATTTGGGCACCATGGGCTAGTGGGGAGTGTCCCTGCCCATGGCAGGGTGTAGAGCTAGATGAGCTTTGAAGGTCCCATCTGACCCAGACCAGGAAGGTACCCATCCAGTGCATGTGTTAGCTAAACACAAGGACCCAGGCAGCAGCTGATCCTTACCTGGGCTGGAGGAGTTACACAGCAGATGAAGGCCATGCTCATATGCACGTTGCCCACCTGACTCGGAGATGCCAACCAGCAGAACTTCCATATGCTGTCATGGCTTCCTGGGTCCTAACATGCTCTGTGTGGAGCTGAATGGAAAGAAGAGAGGTGGGGAGAGCATGTCAGAGAGCCGCAGCTCTCACCCAGGTCAATGAGTAGTAAACAACAGGAATGGTAAGAAGAGAGGAAGCAGTAGTTTCTAATTGCTCCTAATAGATCAGAGGACTGCTTCTTCCAGAGAAAGTAGCTGTCTTGTCACCTGTAAAGGGATGAGCTGTAACCACTTTTGGTCTCCACACATCTTAATGACGGTGCCTGCGATTGGACGGGCAAGGAGAGACGTTACAAATGGCATTGGCTTCCTCCCTCAGCAGCTCTCAGGGAACGCCAAGAGCCAATTGCTCAATGCGCTGGTCAATACAAAGCGCCTCTGAGAGAAGCAGTTACTGTACTGTGGCGGTTACCTCACGGGGGAGGGAGAGCTGGTCTGCTCCAAACCCTTCGCGTGCCCACAGTGCAGAAGGAGGAAGGCTGCAATGGTTCCTGTTGCTGGGGAACATCACTATGGCCTCTCCATCCCTGGCAGCCACTGCTGGGATGCGTAAAACACGCTCGACTGACACAGGAAGAAACTGTTTCCTACAAAGACAGCATTGATTTACCAGTTACAATCTGCAGCCTGCCCCCTGTGGCAGGGAAGAGTCACAAGCTCCCAAGGATTTCTTTCCACAGCAGGAACAAAACCCAGTTATTGAACTGTGAGCAGGTTCACCGTACACCTCTCCAAGCCACCCTGTGAAACCTGCTGTGCCGGTGGAAGGGATGCAGGGTCTGAACAGGCAGCAGGAGCTGCTCCAATCCTGATCAGCCTGCCCTCTGAGCAACTGCAGCATGGATCTGTGTTTGGGTTGCCAGAGTTAGCAGTGAATTTCAGGAACGGTGTGTGGAAACAGCAGCCATTTCATTCCCCACATCACTGAGGAGTGGGGACACCATGCTCCCAAACCAAGCTTTAATCTGCCATTTTGCCTGAGAGGGGTAATGCACCATAACACACACAAAATGTTTCAGTGAAGACAGTGATCTATTATGATCTCTTTAGTCATTTCAAAGACTGGTGTTGGCTAAATCAGAAAGGTATTCACAACTAATTTGCACTTTTGAGGAATTCACCTCCGGTTCACATTAACACAGAGAATTTACTGGGAAGAGGCTGAGAAGTTATATTGGAGCTGTGCAGCTTCTACATGTCTTCCAGCTTCCACAAAGATGAAGTTGGTCTTCCTCTTTCCTCGCATGTCCTTCCTCCAATATCTTTGTCTTCCTTTTTCCTGCTGTTTGTTCCTCTCCTTACCATCCTGGTCACAGGATCACTGGCAGTCAAAGAAAATTACCAATTGGCTACATGTCTTCCTTTTTTTTGACATCTGAAAGGACATTATAGAACAGCAGGAAAACTCCCCAAATTAAACACTGCCCTGGTCTGTGCAGGGAAGGACACAAGCCTGAGCCAGTGACAGAGCTGATGGAGGAGAAGTGCTCCTAGAAAACCTTCCTGAGGTCTTGCCGGGGCTGTGGCTGTGGCCAAGCATACGCTGCTGTTGCTCTCAGTGTGCCTGACGAGCACAGGTCTGGAGCCAGCCCCAGCACCCCGGTACCTCAGTGCCACAGAAATGCTGGGCATAGGGCAGGGATGCAGCGTGCCAGAACCAGTGGGCAACACTGCCTGTGCTGCCATGGGGACACAGGCTGCTCTGCTCCCATGCCACATGAAAAATTCCTCAGGAGTCTTCACTGACAGCTTATCAATGTCAACACATGGCGGCCCAGCAAGGTACATTGGGTCACAGAAACATTAGGTTGGAAAAGACCTTTAAGATCATAAAGCCCAACTGTTCTCGTCCTATGCTAAACCATATCCCTAAGTACCTCATCTACCCGTCTGTTAAACATGTCCAGGGTTGGTGACTCAGCCCCCTCCCTGGGCAGCCTGTTCCAGGGAAGAACTTTCTCCTAACATCTCATCTGACCCTGCCCTGGGGCAGCTTTGTGTCATTTCCCCTTGTCCTATCTCCTGTCACCTGGCTGAAGAGGCCATAACCCACCTCTCTACACCCTCCTGTCAGGTCACTGTAGGTGGTGCTAAGGTCTCCCCTCAGCCTCCTCTTCTCCAGGCTAAATACCCCCAGCTCCCCCTCATATGATTTGCCCTCTAGCCCCTTCACCAGCCTAGTTGCCCTTCTCTGGGCATGCCCCAGGACCTCGATGTCCTCCTTGTAGTGAGGTCAGACTAGGGGATCCCTAAATGAACCGCTGAGCCCCCACAGTGGCTGGAGGGACCAGAGCGCTGCCCTTTGCTCCCTCCTGCCCTGCTCCATGGCACGTTCCGCTGGCATCCCCAGGAAGTGAGGGAAGATTTCTGTTTCAGGAGCAGGGCCGGTTCCCTGGCTGCGAACGGGAGAACTATAGGGGCTTTCTGCCCCAGGAAGGACTGTGATGCTCTCTCTGCACAGGGCTAAAGGGTCAGCTCAAGACTAGCCTGCCGCGCGTGAGCCCTGCCTGCGGCTTGCTGCTGAGCCTAGCAGAAGCGTCTGGATGCTTCGGTGCGGGGGGTGGAGATTAAAACGACATCGTTGAAAAAACAACCCCCCCAGACCAGCGCCAAAGGCTCCCTGAAGGGATGAGCAAGCAGAAAGGCAGGTAGGGGGGTTCAAAGCGATCTCTCCGCAATCACAGGCATTGTCTTTCCTCGCCGCCTCCTCCCCGGCAGAGGTTCGCGGGCGAGCACCAGCGAGGCTGCCCCGCGCCTCCCGCCTGCCGCTGCCTCCCGCGGAGACTTTTCCCTTCGCCGCGCACTCCAGTGCCGGTCTTTGCCCAGGCTACAGCGGGGCCCGACTGCCCCCGGGGCAGCGGCCGGCGGGCAGCCCAGGGGTTCGGTGGGCCCTGTCCAGGCGTCGCGGCTGGCCCGTGCCGCCACCTGCCGGCCGCGGGGCCGTTCCCCCGCCCGGTCTCACCCCGGCACCCGCACACGNAAGCAACCGTGGACGCCGGGCTCCGAGCAGCGGCAGCGCGGCCCAGGCAGCGCCCGCCTTCCCCGCACAGCGCGGCCCAGCTGAGTCGCCGGCCAGAGGGGCCCGGCCCAGGCTGGCGCCTCTTTTCCTTCTCTCACAGCCCGGGAAGCAAAGGGGGCAGGTTTTTTCTCAAAAATCTCATCTCGGCGTTTCATAACGCTACCGCCTGGGGCATCAGCAAACCTGAAAACCAGGAGCGACAGCCGGGACTCGGCCCCACTCCCCTTTCCAGGCTTGGCTGCAACACAACTGCTTTCATAACGCTTTCGGTGATAGCCCCAAGGCAACCTGGTGTTTCTGTCCCAAAAGTATAAAGGTAGAAAAGGAATGGAAATACCCAACCAAACTCCATTCTTTCTTAAAGGCACAGGGTAACATAGAATCCCAGAATCTCCTGAGCTGGAAGGGACCCATAGGGACCATGAAGCCCAACTCCTGGCTGCACACAGAGCCAGACAAGTCATAGCAGGGCACTGAGGGCATCGTCCAAGAGCTTCTTGCCCTCAGCCCAGCTCAGGGCTGTGACCCCTTCCCAGGGGAGCCTGTTCCAGTGCCTGAACCCCCTCTCAGTACAGAACTTCTTCTGACATCCAACCTAAACCTCCCCTGTCGCAGCTTCATGCTGTTCCCTTGGGTTCTATCCCTGGCCACCAAAGAGAGGAGATCGGTGTCTGCCCCTTCACCTCCCCCTTGTCAGGAAGCCACAGAGCGCAATGGGGTCTCTCCTCAGCCTCCTCCAGGCTGAACAAACCCAGGGCCTTCAGCCTCTCTTTGTAAGGCTTCCCCTCAGACCCTTCCCCATTCTCATTGCCCTCCTCTGGACACTCCACTAGATTTGTGTCCCTCCTGTACTGTGGCACCCAAAGCTGCACCCAGGGCTTGAGGTGAGGCTGCCCCAGTGCAGAGCAGGACAATCCCCCCCTAGACCAGCTGGCCATGCCATGGTGCTGTCTGATCATGCAGCAAAGTCCAGGAGCTGAACCACCAGGAAAGTTAAAACAGAGCCCTTGGCATAAGCAGTTCAACTGCCCAAGCCATTTCTTGAGCATCTTGACTCTCCCCCAGAAGCACGCCTGTAGCCCACATCAGTGCGATGACAAGGGCTTGTGCTTCAATATTTTTGGCAAAAAACCCCAAGCTGCTGCCACAGCAGAGCAAAATTCATTTAAGCCAATCCAAGCAAGAGGGAAAAAAAATCTAAGAGATGTTCAAAGTTCAGCTGGACCACAAGGAACACCTGCTTTGGCACTGGTTCTTTCTTGCTCCACAATTATTTTTGGAGGAGGCCAATTAAGAACATGATAGGGGACCATCTCTGCTATTACAAGGAAGCCAGGCACTAGGCCTTACAAGCATCTGGTTTTGAAGCAAGTCTGCTGCTGCTCCAGATGTTGGTTCATATGGATCCAGAGTCTTGGAGCACAGAAAGGGGATTCCTCTCAGGCAAAACTAAACCAGTAACTAGACTAACCAGGGTTCCAGTCCACTGACAGCAAGAAGCAGGAGGCTGCAGCATATATCCATCTCTTCCTTTGCCACCCCTAAATGCCAGTGGGAGGAAGCACTGCGCCAATCCTGTGTTGATACTGCTACTGGTAAAAATATAGCTGGAAGGGCAGCTGCTCTCTGCAAACACAGCCAGGGTCAAGGGAACGTTCTCATTTTTATTAGAAAGGACAGGCTTTTCCTTAAGAACACTCCTATTTGTATTTTCCTCTTTCTTCTACAAATGACATCCTGAACAAGCTGGTAAAGACACCTTGTCTAGTGCAGGGAAACAAAAGCAAGTTATAGAGGCTGGAGTAGATGATGTTTTGATTTAAGAAAGCAAGTCTTTGTTCTGAAGCACCTAGAGCTGTCCTATGAACATGGCACCATTGTTTTCACATTTGGAGACAAAAAAACCCGACCCCTGAAAAAAAGAACAACCAACCAAAACCACCTCACTTCTCTCTGAGATCAAGATGATGCTGTAATTCTCTGTACTACTGTGAAGAAAGCTGAGGCAGTGGAGGGAGGGCAGCTGAGTATTTTTAAGTTAGCATCACTGTATCAAGAAGTGTGGTTCCTCTGAGCACTGTGTTCATTGTGACTTCCCACAGTGTGGCAGCTGATACCAGGTTCAGGGGATCAGAAATGCAGAAGTCACTGGTTAAGCCACACTAGGTAAAACATTCCCCTGCAAGTATGAAGAATGGAGAATTACAGAGCATAGAGAGTACAAGTGTTCCAGGCTTTGAAAGAGATTCAGAGAGAAGAGAAATCCATGATAAACACAGAAACTGCTTCAACAAGGACTAGAGAAAAACATTTTAACTGTAGGAGAGGGCATACAGTGCTATGTAGAAGCATCAACACACAGATGATGCTGGTAGTAAAATAGGAATAGTTGAGAATCTCCTTCCTACTACTATAGATACATAAGAGAAATAATCCTAAACTAAGAGAATCCTTCATTAAGGGTGATTTGATTAAACTTTACATAGCGGTTCCAGGGAATTAGTGAGAACAACATGCTAAGAGCAGGTAAGAGTGCAATAAATGACAACAAGTGAAAAAAGGTTTTTTATTTCTCAGTGTTTCTCCACTGTCAATACTGTCCTTTTGCCACAACACGTTGCAAAAAAACTCTGCCTTTTCCATTTTGAACAGCTACAATATTTACAGGCTGTTTCCAGTAACACACGCAGACACATACACACTCACAGACACGCGGGTACATATATCCCTATCCCTGGCAAGGTCTCTGGTTGCTGGTAGAGGCAATATATATTTCCATTGTCCATTAAAAAAACAAAGCCAACCTCCCATCTCTACACTACTCCCCTCTCCTTCCATTTCCAAGCCAGCAGCTTTTGGGGACATCTGTGTAACAGGTTATCGTACCCAGCTTTTGACCCCCCCATCTCTCAGGGTTGTGGATGAGCTGTACTGGGATTATCTACTCAAACTGTACAGACCAGAAGTCATAGAAATTGCTCAATATTCAGCCGTTCGTGACCGAGCGGTGTATGTATACTCCCAAAATCTTTTGGAGCAGCCATCTTAATCACCTTTTTGGACATATGCATATCATGCTGGGGTGAAACAAGCCACATGCTTTACTTTCCACCAAGGTGTTATGTACCCACTTTTTTACTAAGGCACCAGTAATCACCAGTCTAATTTCCAAGAGTCCAGCATCACCGAATGTACTGCATTGGATTATTAAGTAGCAAGCCAGACAAGAAACGACGAGTGACCTATATAATAGGTATAAAAATCCTTAATAAAATTAAGTACATAAAACCTGTGGTGGTACAACCCCAAATCCAATATAAGTTGAGTAATATTTGACTAATATTGTTACTGGTAAGAAGTGCAATCCCTCCCACTCCATTCTGTGAAGGGAGAGTTCAGTAATTGAAAAAGCTCTTCAAAGCAGTGTCTGTATATGGTGGCGTGCGTGTGGTCAGAGAAACCATCTGAAGTTGAATCCTGTAGTAAGGCCTCTCTTCTCCCACCTTGTCCAAGTCCCAACAAAGCCTTATGGCCACTTGCCAAACAGCCATGGGCGTGGACCTGTGCTACAAGTCATCATCTTTCACCCCACCAGCCATCCAGTTCCCAAACTGGTGGTAAGCAATGCCTGGCAGAGAATGAACTACGCAGCTGACTGCAAAACTGAGATCACCATTCAAACAAGCCCTATGTCCCAGGTAAAGTGGCTGTAGGACCATTCAACCTACATGGAATTACCTTAAAATATATAATCACCACCATCTTCCACCACTTTCCCTGCTCTCCTCCCAACTCCAAAATCATTTCACAGATGCTGAATCATGAGAGAGATCCTCAGAACTCATCGCAAGCATCATGCAGTGCAAGGAGCACAAAGTCTAGGTGTCAGTGTCACACAGGGTTTTGGTTGGTTGGTTTAATCAAAACACTTTAAGGGATTTCACAAGGAGGCGAAATGGGAAGAGGATTCAAGAAATGAAGTAGCAGCCATCTTTACCAACAAACATCATCTGATTAGTGGGCTTTTCAAGCCTCTTTCTGTAATTATTTGTTTTAGGGAGCTCTAAGTCCTTCTATATGTACACAGAGATACCATCTTCTAAGAAATCCAAGAGGAGGATAATAGATTGGGATCTACCTGGAAGCTAAAACAGCAGGACTTAACTGGAATGTTCTTCTGGCAAGAGAATATCGCAAAATGCAAGCGGACAGAGTTAAAGGACTGGTCTGCAATGGGTTTTCATGAAAGCTTAAAAAGAACTAAAACCAAAACTCTATTCCGAGCTCAACATGGGCTGACTGACTGGACTCATTTGAAAATACCCATCTTTCCCATACTCACAAGAGGAGGAAAAAAATATTTATCAAGTATCAAGACAAAGGCCAAAGAAAAGAAAACAAGAGCTGAAGTTATCTCCAGCTAGAACAGACGTTTCCACCAAGAGATCTGTCCTGAGGGGAGTCACAAGAAAACCAAACACAGCTGTGCTACTTGCCCAGTGGAAACAGTCACAAACTTTGTGCAAACCCTAAAGAGTTTGGAACACAGGAAAACTTTTCCCAAAGCCTCATGGAAGAGTGAAATTTCAACAAGGTGGCTTCTGTTGAGCAGGTCCGCAGTAGGTATGAGCACTCTATGTGAACAGCTTCGCAAAAGGTGTTTGGCTGAGTGTCTGAAGGAAGTAGTAACCCGTTAACTGGCCACATTAAAATCTATCTCCTGAAGGCAACATGCTGAAAGCCTTAAGATTAAAAAAAAAAAAAGAAAAAAAGAGATACCTATCAACTCTTTGCCCTTACAAAAAGCCTGCTGTTTGCTGATCCAATTCCAGGCAGTTACATTTCTCTCCAATGTTTATGTTAACCAGCCCGTAATTCTGATCATGTCTATTGCCAGCAAGGGACACTTTAATTACCCTGCCCTGAGGGCAGTGAAAGAGCTGGTGTTAACATAACTGAAAAACCAAACCACCAAACAAGAACCCCAAAACACCCCTAGGTATTTTTTCAGTCATTTGTTTACCTCAAGGCTTCACTACAACAGTAACAACAACAAAAAAATCGTGCAACTAATATCTAAAAGGGGGCTATTTTCAAACAAACTCCTCTTTCTAAAATGAAGCAATATTCCTAGTGATGGGGGAAACCCTGTAATCACCCAAAGGGCAGGACACAGAATAAAACCTTAACTAAAACACCTTCAAAATTCACACATTTCCTTCATTCCTGACAGCAATGTTACCAGACTGATGAAGAAGGTTCACTGACTGTACCATGTTTCCAGATACCCAGGAGATGAAATCAACTCCAGCGTGTTATAAACTGAGGAACAGCAATGTTTCTTCAGCGGTGGCAGATCCAGAGCTGTGCATTTATACCAAGATTAAATGGGACCGTGTATGCACACACCCAGTAGCAATATGCAACTGTAAAATGCACAGGACTTCCAAAAGTTTGCATAGTACTTGATGTAAGGAGGGTCCCAGTATAACTCACTGGGAACAGTATTGAGAACGGACTAGCTATTAGGCAGACTTACCCTTTCCTGGCTGGATGGCATAGAGTGACCTCACAGTCAGAATACTAATATTCCTTAGGTAGCTGTTTCTTCCTTTTTCTCATCCCATCTAACTTCACTCTTACGTTGGGTACACAATGGACAAGGTTTCTGTGAGGTCAGAGAACTAATGACAGTAACCTCTGTGGTACAGGAGAGGTCTCTTCCGGATACATTACATATAATGAGGCAGAGGTGACTGGGAAGAAGATGGCTGCTCCCAAAAGCTAGGACTGAGTGCAGTTTCCCCACAGAGTCCTACAATATTACAGGTCAGAAACAGGAAACAATCACAACAGGTACATTTTTTTCTTCTCCCTTGCAGATTAAGAGAAGAGAGTCATAAGAACTGCAAGTCAAGAACAAACCAGTTTCCCTCTCACACTCCCGTGATAGTTCTGAGTTACTTGTTTCCCTGAATACACACTTTTAAAAAAATACAATAAAACCTAGGATATGTAACACATGAATAATTCAACTTCACAGTTATAAATACTCAAATTACACTTACATAGAATATATAATCACAGAAAATAAAATTCAAGTCATAGAAAAGAATGAAGACTAAAGGGAAAGAAAAGGCAAGGTGGTAAAAGTGATACAACTTTAGGGCTGTGCCGTCTATAAAAGCTCTTTAAAAGCTGAAGTCAAGGTTTTGTTGGTGGGTTGTTTGGGCTTTTTTGGTTTGGTTTGGGGGGGGTGGGAGTTGTGTTGTTGTTTTTTTCTTTTTTAAATTGGATGGGGGAAAACAAGCGCCAACCTTCAAGCACCCACAAAGTAATCATGGAGCTGTACCTCCTCCTAGAAAACCCCAAATACTGTCTCTGCCAGAGAAAAGCCCATGAAACAACCTCACCAGCTCTGGGTGTAAAGCAGCAAAGCAGCCATGGCTAGCCTAAGGGAGGACAGAGAGAAAGTTGTATATTGGGGTTCACTTTACAGCTAGACACGTTTTACAGATTTAGGGTACCGCTGCCACCACAGTCTGATGTATAGTACAGGGATACTCCGGTGCTTTTCTATGTGTTTGTTGTTTGACCATTTATTGTGAAGAGGACGCAGCAAATGCACTTGCATGAAATACAGAACATAGAACCAAACCCATGGCACAGCCCTTACCATCAACATGTACATGGAGAGGGAGGGGATTAATCCCAAAGGCAATTTAAATAATGGTATTTTATATACTTATATTTATATATATAAATAAATGTTCTCAGCAATCTCAGGGTTGTTTTTAGTGCATTGCTGTAAAAAATTAGTGCAGTTCTCATTAATGTTTAGCTCATAAAGAATAAGAATCTATACATCTGTTCAGTCTCTTCTTGCCACACCTGAAACCTTTACACTGTTTCACCAAACTGAAGGTTTGTAGTCAATTTCTTTAAAATAAGGTGGATGAATTCCACGCACTCTGTGACAAGACATGGCAATTTTTGGCAAAACAATTAGAAAAATATGAGGTGCTCTGATCTTAGAACTGAAAAGTTTGTTGATTTAAAGCATTACGCAATGCATAACAAAATTTATAAACAAAAAGATATGTCTCAACAAATCTATCCTTCATGCAAATGTTTCTTCAGCAGCTAACAACTTAAAAAAAAATCTTACACATGTTTATTTGGGGAAAGGGACTTAGACAAATCTGTTTCAAGTCCTTTCCTACAACTGGACCGAAGTTTCATGTCCTGGGAGCTGCTGCTTCTGGACCCTTCTCTCTTCTGAACCACTGGAGAAGTTTCAGTCTCCAAGAGATTTACACTTCAGCCCCAAGTTCAAGGACTCCAGTTTCGACAACAGCAACATATTTATCTTCAATTTGAACCAGCAGGATGGTTTTATCTATATGGGACCGACTACTTGGATCTCTGCTGCAAGGCACCCAGCGGTGAATCACCTGGGGGGAGAAAAAAGGGTAATAAAACATAAGTTCCATAGGGTGCCATATCAAAGTCCTAGCTGATAATTCAAGGCCCTGAGAGGGCAAAAGGAGCAGTAAGTGCTACACTGACTTTGCTGCTCATTTTTCAGTGACAGCACAGCACGCCCACAGACAAGCTACTCATTGAAGTCTTGTTGGAGATCAGCAAAAGATGAGAACAGCCAGCCTTTGACTTGAATTTCAGCAGGAACAAACAACATAACCCAAATCAGAACCAAAGAGTCAGGCAAAGTGTGTATCAATTAAAAAAGTATGGATTTGAGATATTTTGATGTTCTAGTTGTAATAGTCTTGAAATACCTCAGTGTTGTGCAGCACATAATAGCACAGGACTGTGGTTTGGCAGGAGTTAAGTGTAAACTGCTCTCTCCTTTAACTCCTTTGCCCTAATTTTCTTCCCTGCTCACTGTGAATTTAAGGTTGATCTTTTAAATTAAGTTATTGAAAGATATTTAAACATGAAAAAATACTAGAAAGAGGAAAGGTTTCAGAAACAGTGACACTAACTACTACCCCATACTCCCTTGGATCTACAGAGTTCAGGTACTTTGATCTGCAGCTTCCAGGGATCCTGCCTGACACTGACCACCAGAAGGTCCCTTTTCCATTCAGGCCCCCAGATATGAGTATGGACAACTCTCTGCTCAGCTGGCTCCATAAAAATAAGCCCTTAACTTCTGAGTGTCCCGAAGGAACAACAAGGATGATCCAGTGACATTGTTTTAAGTATTGCCAGCTCTACAGAAATAGAATTGTCTCTGATTTTCCAGTTGTGAGAAGATCCCTAATTTCAAGACAAGGTAAGAGACAAATCAAATAAAATACACTGTTACAAAACCCAGGACAGTACAGTTTTCAAGAGTTCTAAATATACAGGTGAGGGAAAAAGTAATCTACACAAACCCAAGAGACACCCCCCACCTTAATCTTCACTGTACCCAGCTGACAATTTCTCTAACACTGGAAGAAGGAGATTCAGCTTTGTCCACTGTGTGACATCTACACTGTACCTGTGGGGAGAACCAGAGAAGCACATAATCTTTAGCTCCCCTTTGTTTGGTGCAACCAGTGTGATAGTGAAGTGGATCTGTTCAAGTCTACTTCAAAGTCTGTCTAAATAACCTTTTTATGCTGCTGTATGCAGCAAGGCCAGGGATATTCAATCCCCAGACACATAAGACATCTCCCAGTAAAGTCCAAGTACTACATCCTTCTTGTCCTTGTTATCTGCAAGGCACCAGTTTTATCAATGCCTTTGGAGTCAGCCTTTATTGAGGCTCCTTAAAAACCATATACACACAAGTCGTACATAAATTCTAACTCATGGCAACCATCCCCCCACACTCAGTTTTACCATCTGTTCTACCATGACTGGCATTTGATACCCGTAAATGACTGATAACATGCAAAACGGTGTCACTAGATAGTCAAGAGGTGATAAGAATCTCTGGGGAGGGGGGGAGGAAGGTTCTTTTGCATGCCAGTGTCGAGTATCACAGGAAGACAATGCAGAGCATACCTTAATGCATACCTTAAGGTCAGAGTCCTTGAAAAAGCAGCTACAACACAAAGAGGATTGCTAAACTGCATTTCCTTGAAGAAACCCTATAATATCTTTGTGCGTTATATATACTGTATCCCCAGCAAAATCAAACAACAAAGTTAAGAAAAACACCCTTTTTCTATGCAGTACAAGTTTTAAACAACTGAGTGCTCAAGTTCACCCTTAAATGTCACCTGTAATATCACCCTTAGATGAATAGTTATCTAAGGGTCATATCATTGGGTCTAACACAACCAACTCTGCACACATCAGAACAGCAAAATACGTTTTGATCCTTTGTGCAATTCAGGAAACCAGATACAGAACCCACAGCCCTGCAGTGCAGCGACTCCCAAACTTCTGTCATAATTCAATTCCTGAACCTATCACACATCCCCACGCACAAAACCCAGGAACAGTCTTTTTTCCATTTTCTTTTTTTTTGTCTTTCACCATTCTCTTCCAATCCTTCCTTTGCTTACTTCTGCTTTTGACTAGTGCTTCTTTCCCCTTGACACGCCACAGGAAAATCCATGTACTGCTCAGTACAAGGACCTATGTTTTTTTCTGAAGCAGGTAAGAATCATTTTGGCCTGTTTGCAGAAAGGACTGCAGGCACAGGTTCAGAAAGGGGACTCTCCCAAGAGCTGATGGCTGTACTGACAGTAGTAGATTTAACCACAGGCAACTGAAACGGGCAGCATAAACTATGCCATCAAGTTAAATCCCCTCCTCCTAATCACATATAGGATAATCTGATGCTTTTCTCCTTTCTTCTTAGGTTAAAAGATGCTCTTCTAAAATAACCTGCCAGTATGCTGCACCAAAAATAGATGAGAAGCATTCAGAACAGTAGCTTACTCTGACCTTCAAATCCGCTTGTTTTAATCTTCCTGTAACATCAATCACTGTACATGTCAGCATGCTGCAATTTGCAAAACACACTCAAAAACTCCTGAAAAAAATTGCCCAACACCACCAGGCAACAGGACATACTTCACTATAACCCTTTACATTCACCATCTTTACAACATTCTTGATCTGCAACAGCTAACAAAGAAGTTTCAGAAGTGTAATGTCAAACACAAGGTAGCTGTGAATGTTTACAACAGCATTCTACTCTGAGGTGTTACCCACAAGGTAACCCCCCTGTCTTAAGAGAACACTGTCAACTATGACAGAATTGTTTACAGAAGGAATTTATTTCCAGGACACTTCACAGAATCACAGAACATTAGGAGTTGGAAGGAACCTCAAAAGCTCATTCAGTTCAACCCCCCTGCCAGAGCAGGAGCACCCAGACTAAATCCCACAGGGACACATCCAGGCGGGGTCTGAATGTCACCAGAGAAGACCCCCCAACCTCTCTGGGCAGCCTGTCCCAGTGCTCCGTCACCCTCACAGTGAAAAAGTTCCTCCTTAGATTCACATGGAACTTCCTCTGCCCCAGCTTGCACCTGTTGCCCCTTGTCCTATCACTGCCATCCCTGAGAAGAGCCTGGCTCCATCCTTCTGACTCTCACCCTTTACATATTTATAAACATTAATAAGGTCACCTCTCTTCTCTAAGCTAAAGAGGCCCAGCTCCCTCAGCCTCTCCTCATAAGGAAGGTCTTCCACTTCCTTCATCACCTTGGTGGCCCTGCGCTGGGCTCTTTCAAGGAGTTCCATGTCCTTCTTGAACTGAGGAGCCCAGAACTGGACACAATATTCCAGTCTCACCAGGGCAGAGTAGAGGGGGAGAAGGACCTCTCTTGACCTACTAACCACCCCCTTTTTCTCATACACCCCAGGATGTCATTGGCCTTCTTAGCCACGAGGGCACATTGCTGGTCATGGTCACCCTGCTGTTCCCCAGGCCTCTCTCACCTACACTGCTCTCCAACAGGACAGTCCCCAACCCCTACCTTCCTTCACATACATACAGCATCAAGGTAGAGTTGGCTTACACTGTTATCAGCACACTGCCATTTCTCACCTGAAGTTTGCACATGCATCCACAGTGATGAGTACTTTCAGACCACAAAATCCAGCCCTTGAATCCAACTTACAAATCATGTCTCCAATTGAGGTAAACAGTCAAATCAAAGCAAATTCTTGTAAGTTGTCAGAACTGACATTTTGCACATGAAAATAGAGTTGGACCGATGACCCAATGCAGCAGGCACGACGTCAGTGACTCTTCCCTTTTACTGTCTGTCACTGGAGGATCTGCACCTCAAGGGTGATGAGGCCCTGGCACACGCTGCCCAGAGAAGCTGGGGCTGCCCCTGGATCCCTGGCAGGGTTCAAGGCCAGGTTGGATGGGGCTTTGGGCACCTTGTGCTAGTGGACAGTGTCCCTGCCCATGGCAGGGGGGTGGAGCTAGATGATCTCAGAGGTCCCTTCCAACCCAAACCAGTCTTGTGATTCTGTGCTCTTTATCAACACGAAGGTCTAAAAAAAGTACACCTCAGTAAAAAACAAAAAACCCTGGTTTTTTTCCTCCTAAAGACCCTAAATTGAGAGATAAGTAGTGCAGTGATTTATTTTTTTTTAGGAATTCAGATGTAACACCCCTAGGGGAAAGGGAGGCAGGCTCAAGTCACAGGTTTTCACAAGTTTTAGTTACATCAGGTTTCCTTCATAAAGAAAGGAAACACCTATCACATACCTATTGTATAACAAGAGGGACATCTAAAGACAATCTTACTTAACTCTGTTTTAATCAGAATAATTTCAAAATAAATATTGTTAACCATTCAATTAAAGACTCTGGTAAATTGACCTTTCATATTTGCTCAAGTATTGACAGTTTAAGGAAAGGAAAATGAAGGTTGGATGAATGAGTGCAATGCCTGAGAGTACATAACAAGAGCTGGAAGAAGGCAAGGAAGGAGAGACATGGTTGACAACATTTGAATCATTATCCTGCATCTTTTGGATGCAGTTGCAGAAATATCCCTCTGCTTCAAATCAGGATTCCAGACCTGCTCTTCCAGCAACAGTGACTTGAAGGACAGCTGCTGATCCAGCTTACACTTATCTTTGGCCTTGACAACTAGGCTGACTGCCACAGAATCAAGACACTGCCTTTTCTTAAATTAGCTTGTCAACTTCTAAGCAAAACTTACATGGCCTTCCATGCCTTCCTGAGGACTCCAGTCTTTCCAGCTGTTTCTTCCAGCTTTTAGCCGTATCACCTCATCTGGCCACTGCAGCTCTTTCCTTTTTGACACGTTGATCCCTTCCAGTACTTGACTAGGATCCATTAACTATAAGTAGGAATTGAGTTCTGACTGTTAGTTCAGCCAAAATTTAAAAGAAACAGATAAACTGTAACCTTTTACATGCTTCCAGAGCACTGACTTAACCCACAGAAAGTTATTAACTAATCTCAGTGTTGGAAACTCAAGCTCCAAGCTAGGAAAAAGCCTTAGCACCCCAAGATTTGGAAATCAGGCTGTGGCTTCAGACACAGCAGACAATATACCAATTCACCGCTGTCTGAACGAGCAGCTCTGGCTCCCTTTCCCACCCCTTCTTCCACTTGTTACACTGGCTGATGGCAGGGTCTGAGGAGCTGGTGTAACACAGGCAGTGGCAGCACATGGTCCAGTAGCATGGAAGGGTTAAGCGATGATGCGCTGTTAAAATTGGCTCATCACTTCTTAAAGAATATCTTAAGAAACACAGTCTTGGAGAAGTCACTGTTAGGCTGGAGAACTACTTTGCTACCAGCGTGGTTAGTTGAGACCCACCCTATGTTTTGAAGTAAACTGGCCTTTCCACACAGGCAGCAGAAGAAAGCTCCTGAAAGCTTCTTCCTATTTAAGGACAGAGAAAGCCACGTAACATTCACTATCCAAGGGCACATGCCAACTTTGCCTGTATCCTCCTGGCACAGAGGAATTAAGTAGTTTCATAAAAAGGCTCTTGCCTGCAAACAAAAGCTACTAAGCACAGACCTGTAAAATGACTTTGTTAACTTTGCCCATTTATGACACAGTTACTAAGGCTTACTCTAAAGGAGCGGATATTAGCAATGAAATCATTTTGATGTTTCCCACTAATATACTGCCAAAGCCGTGCACGTGGGGCTAATAAAAGCTAGAAGAGCAAGAACAGACCTCTGGATTTTCACAAAACAAGTCAGGTTGCCATAATTAACTCAGTCAATAGCATACTGCGTGCTGCTCAGTACACACAGACTTGTGACAATAACTAAAGAGTAAATACATATGAAAATGAATATATATGAAAACAAGCATTGTCACACTTAACTCTTGTGGAAAAATGTACTTGGTTTAAAATTTTAAAAAGCTAGCTGCTTTCTTGCCTGCAAATGCAGCTGTTTGGCTTTTACATGTTGTAATGAATAAAAGCAAACTAAGTATGAAGTGGAACAGAGCTCAGCTGACACTCTCAAAGCTACACTACTGCAAACCACAAGTAACAGGGATGTCTAAGCATGCAGGAAGGCTGGTTGTCCAGAAAACCTTTTCCTCAACATTAGTTCTCCAAATATAACTGCACAATAGTTGTATACTGAGACATTCCAGACTATTTAGAATTGATTTCAACAACATACAAGGTAACACTAACAAAAGCACGTGGAAGCATAGGTTAACTTGTTCTTCTAGACTATTCACCTGGATTCTGTAAATAACGTCATCCTTTTTGGCTTGCATTTGATTTGCAGGGCTTGCATTACCACCTGACTGAGTTTCAGTTGCATTACTCCCTCCTTCTGTCCCTAGAAAGCCCACAAGGGCATGCTGTTTACAGGCTGGGATGCTTTGGCTGGAGCTGCTAGAAGAGGGCAGTCCATGCTGCGCGCTGACCCCAGTCTGGCCAGTAGGTTCCATTTGGTTCACCATAGAGAGGCGGGACTGGATGGATGATGGGAGGTTACGGAGGGATATCTGACTGGTGGAAGAGCGCCGACAAGGCACAAAGCCCGTTGTGGATGTGCGAAGAGATGAATGACGACTGCCGTAGCAATAAGATGAATGGCTAGCTACTGAGGCACGGGCAGGGGAATGTCTGACAAGGCTCGACTGCACAGAGTGAGAGCTGTGACTGGTGCCTAAAAGTAAAAGATACAGAATCAGGAGAGTTTGATAAAGCCTCCCACACACATCAGACTTCTGACACACAAATGTTTTAGCACTTTAGACCCATCGGTTTTGTATCAATCAACAACTGGAACAGTTGTGCTGTTGCATTTCATATAGCATTTGAATACATCCCATTAGTTTTGGAATTTGTGCCCTGTTCAATTCACAATCCTGCAAGACAGGTAGCCTGAAAAATCCTTCAGCCTCGCACTTAACCACATAAACAACTTGTTTCTTAATACTAACACTTAGGTTTCCCATACTTAAAGCATTAAGGCAGGTAGAGATGTCCATGTTTCAAAATAATAAATGCCTGGATATTCAAAGGTTGAGTCAGAAAATATGTTAGAGCAAAAGCTGTTTTTAAACAAATTCAGAAAAACGTAATGCACTTTGAAAACCAGAATACAAATATTGGTGTCACTGCTTCTCCTATCCTAACTACTTGTAGATACCTCTCCACAGCTGATAGACCTACTTAAATTGTGTAAAAAAAATTAACACATACACTTTTAAATTCTTTGTAAATAAAGGCAGTGTTTGGAAAGCTTTTTCTCAGCTTTACCGTTACCTTCTTAACTACAGATCACTATGGACTTCTGGATAGGATCCAGCTAAAATACTATCAAAACAGAGGATCCATTCCACTGTGTAAAGAAGAAATACGATTTCAAACATTCCCAAAACACAAGTTTAGCATTTGCAGACAGAAGAGATCCAACCCACAGAGATGTGGGTGTTATATAAAGTTATTTAATCTACTTTGCCACCACAACTATACCCCTATTGCTCAATTCCCTGGCTGGGAACCTTGCATTGCATAAAGCAGTACCATATTTTGTGATCAATCCAGCAGATGTTAGCACTGCAAGTCACTCCTGTTTGCTGCTGCTTTTAACACAGGCCTGCTCCAAATAGCTGAAAGGCCAGTTCTGGCTACAGGACTCTACTTCTTTAAAGTTGTTGCTTTGTTTTAATTTAACTTTACCCAGAGTGGAGGGATGAGTTGGTGGATGAGCTGCAGGAAGAGTTGTGGGATGAGCTGCAACAGGAGGGTGCTGTACTGATGCTCCAGGTCCCTGCCCCGTGGTTGCACTTCCTCCTCCTTGTGACATGCTGCTCTGCGACTCATTGATAGTTGCATTGTTACTTGTGCAAGAAGCTCCACCTCCAGCATCTGAATCTTCAATATTTCCACCGCTATTGCAGCCAGCTCCACAACCTTTCCTTAGTCTGAAAACACAATGCAATCCACACATTAAGTCAGGCCTCCTAACCACTGGGATTCTAAGAAAAGCCTTACAATAGCAAGCGACAGGCTTTCCTCAGCACAACCCACAGCGTTCCTCAGGACCAGGGGAAACTTCACTGTCTCAGAATATGCTTTGCAAGTATAACTATTGCTTCCTAAGAGATTGCAGTTTTCTTTATGACACCTATTCAAGTAACAGTTATTTATGAGAAGCCAAACACTCATATAAAATAGCTTTTAAAAGAAAAAACACCTCTTAAATGATCGAATTCTAAATATAAAATGCTGGTAGGACACTGGTTATTTCGTAACAGTTCAGTAAAGCTTTTGCTCCTTAACACACCAGTTGTGTAGTCTTATATTGCAAAACCTTTGTTCAGATGAGCAGGAAAATAAAAGCTTGTTGGGTTTTTTTTTTTTTTAATGTATTTGGCTGCTTCTTACTTTCAGTAACATCCTCACAGTTGTATGAAGCACATATTGCAATTATTTGAATCACAAATTCTTGTGTGACTTTTGAACACTCAGACGGTAGGCTGGCCAATGTATTCCAGTGAATATACAAGCTTTGTAAGACATTGTCTACAATAATAAATTCCAAATGGACACAAAACCTGCTGCATAGCACATTCTTCCCTTCAATTTGTACTTTTATTAGTCTTTTCTTTCTGTCACACTTCAATATTATTTGCTCTCAGTGAGAGCACCTCTCCAATTTTATTTGCCCCTGGGATCCAGAATCCCAAAGCATCCACAGCTTGGATCGAAATACTGTTCCGTGTTATACTTCCACCTGTTATTCTATTACGTGTCAGACAAGCAGATGGCAACAGAAGACAGGCACCACAGGCTGCAGTAAGCTTGACATTCTGGAGTAAAGCAGCACGTTCTGCTTTGATGTGCTGTAGATGTCTAAGTGTAAACGTTACCATCAGAACAGTTATAGGGGTGTTCCATCTATGGTACCAGCTCTTGGAACCAGTAAGAACTGGTAAATGCATTTTGGAATGCCACACACAGCTGTCACTGTTGCTTTTGGAGGGACAGTTGTAAGGGGTCAGCGTGCAGTAAAAGTTCTCATGGCCTAAAAACCACAGCACAGCAAGAGTCTGTACTGGGTTACTGCGGGATCATGTGGAAGGAGGATTAGATTATCACTCCAGTTGTTCTGGCTCTGACACATGGCACATTTATAAGCACTCATGAAATTCTGAGCACTAGCTAAAGCTTGAGTTACTATGTATGAGCATAGCCTAACAGCGTTAGTGGCACTTGTACGCTGAGCATTTCCTGGACAGGAACCCTATCAAATAGCCCTGATTCTGCAAAGGATGGTATTATAGACTGCAGAAGTGATGGTACTGAAACAAAATAGAGAGAAGTTGCATTATCTGTCATTATCAGACCTGACATCAGAACTGAAATTGCAGTTTTCACATCAAGACGTTCTGTCCTGTTGAGTTTTCATTTACATAGTTTGTGGCTTATTACTTACATGCCTTGAAGATTAATCATGTACCAAAGCAGCTGCCATATAGTACAGATGTGCTTGAAATAAAAGCCAAGGCTTATGTTTCTGTGACTGAATATTACAAACTATGCCACATTAGGCACGTACAAGACTAGTTAATATGAGAGCCTGAACACATACTAATGAGAACTCATTTCCTCAGCTCACCTGTGCCACGTAGACACGATGAAGTTTCTGATGTTTCCTAAGCTGATAGCTCCCCCGAGAATCTCCTTAAGCTGCTCATGACTATCTGAGTAGGAAGTAGTCAAAGGCGAAACGTAGATGGGGTATCCAATCGGCTGGTCACAGGAGGAGTTGATCATGTTCCTCAGAGCTTGCTTTGCATTTTGGATACTTCCTCTTTCTGGGTTACGATTACGCAGGAAGACAAGCTCCTGTTGCTGCCCTGCCCACAGGCCACGCACACACTCCTTGTTCACCTGCAAGAGAGGGCAGACAGAAGCCAAGGAGCAAGGCTGTGTCAGAAAGTGAAACAAAGAGCATGAAGACCGCTTCACAAGTGTAGGTAATACTGTACTGCACAGCCACAGGCACTCATATTCGTGTTTTCAAAAAAGCTGAACCAACAGACACAGGCTGCTGCAGTGACAATAAAGCAAATCTAAGAATGGGATGAGAAACAAGGTATTTTAATTCAGTACATGATTTTCTGATTAAATACTTCCATTATATGCAAGGAAGCAGCACTGGCAATGACAGATCAGTAACAAAAAAAGTAATGAGTTGAAGTAGCAGTCTGGTATAGTGTGGTGGTTTGGCCCTGGCTGGAGGCCAGATGCCAACTAAAGCCGCTCTATCACTCCTCTCCCTCAGCTGGGCAGGGGAGAAAATATATATATTGAGTGGCTCAGGAGTCGAGATAAGGACAAGCAGAGATCATTCCACAATTAGCATCATGGGCAAAACAAACTCAGGGCTTCAGTTCTTCACAACTCACAGCTTCAGTTCTTCACAAACTGCCCCAGCATGGGTCATTTCTACAGGGTGCAGATCTTCACGAACAGACTGCTCCAGCACAATCCTTCATCAGATCATAAGTCTCTCCACAAAGCCTGCTTCATTGTGAGCTCCTCTCTCCATGGACTGCAGGTAGGGTCTCTGCCTGCCATCATCTTCCATGGGCTGCAAGTGGACAACCTGCTCCACCATAGTGTCCACAGGCTGCAGGGGAATCTCTGCTTTGGCCTGCAGTGCCTCCTCCCCTCCTCCTTTACTGACCTGGCATCAAAGTTTTTTACATTTTCTCACTCCCTCCTCTGGTGGCAAAAAGTGGCTGCTTGCATTCTGGGTTTTTCCACCCACCCCTCTTAAATATGTTATCACAGAGGCGCTACCACCATGACTGATGGGCTCAGCCTTGGTCAGTCCTTGAGCCAGCTGGTGGTGTCTCTGTTGAACCTAGAGGCAGCTTCTTGCAGTGCCCACCCCCCACCCAACACCTTGCCACGCAGACCCACGACATCGTTAAAAGGCACCGCAGCAAGCGGAATGGCTGAAGCTTTACCTTAATGACCCTGAAACTGAGATAGCGCTTATTCAGCATGATGATCTTATACTCGTTGGTGCCATCATCCATCACGTGGCGCAGAGCGAGAAGGGAGGGAGAGTTGGAAAGGACTGCACTCCGCCAGGCAGGGTCCCCTTCGTGTGCTATAACCAGGTTTTCTTCATGGGTTGTTATGGCTTCATAAAGCACAGAAGGATCATCGTACTCATCTGGAGAAGTGAAGTGATCCTGTTTCCAAGGACACACATTCAGTAAGAGATGATTAACTTTTCAGATAGAACTACGTATAAAAACCAAACATTTTGCACCTCAACTCCTGAAAGGCTCAATGCATTGCACCAAGGTAGACATCAAACCACCAGGTATCTACTAAAGAGCATGGTTCAAGATGATCGCTTTTCCAACAGACTAGTTCTGTTCACTTATTTTGGCTTTAAGCTAAAAGAAGCAAACACAATTTGAAGGCCCTACCTGTTATTGATTCAAGTAAGTTTCTAGTTGAATGTTATTCTACATTTATATCTATTTCTGCTGCCTGCAGAAACATTTTAGTTTTTATCATCTTTGTTTATTCACAACTCTCCAACTATAAAACATACTTAAGTAAAGCCCTGGTTATTCACTGAGACCACATTCTAGAACAGCAATTGGAAGAAAACCAGTTAAGGTTTATCTGTATATTCTATTAAAAAGTTCACATTAATACTCGATGACAGACTATTTCAGCATCAGGTACTATCATACAACCTACACTACTGCCAGTCAAATAAAAACAAGATTTGCATGTTCAGTTCAGTAGGAGGTCACATTGCTTTCTGGTTAAAAAGGATAGTGGTTAACAGCTAAATTTCCAGCCCTGGCTGAAGCCTCAACATAGTACTGCACTGCAAGCAAATAAAATCACCCTTTATAGATTAATACAGTCATGTTCAGAAAAAAATATCTCTAACAACAGAAGAAGGGTTTCTCCCCCCCACCCTGCCACCTCATTTTCTGTCTCATTTCAATCCCATTCTGCACAGTAACCCAAATATACAGAGAACACTTCAGAATCCTTGAAGTGGTACTTCTGCTGGTTTCAACAATGTAATTAGTCTACTTGGTTACATGTACTTTGAACGCTTAGATGAATTCTGCTAAATTCAGGGAGTTTGTGTTATATTAGAGAGTTGATTCAATCACTGCAAGCTTTGGGGGACGTCTAGACTCAGCAATAAAGGCAATAATGCAATTTCATTGCCTAAAAAACATAACTAAGATTTGCCTGCTTACCACAGCCTTCAATCTATTCTTCTACAGTACCAACACCTCCTCCACTCTCCCTCCCAGCCCCTCCCCTCCAAGTGCTTATCACACTTTCATTTGCTGAGCTTAGTTAATAGACACATTGGACAGAATTTGAGATTATTCATCTTCACCCTCACTATAAAGATCAACTCCTATTTCAACTTATTGAAGGGCAAAAGTCTTCTCATTCTTACCTGAAGCCTTACTGACAGGATCAATGAGTAATGCCAAAGTGTCCATTCTTACAACACTTCAGAAAAAAGAACAAGAAACTCCCCCACTGGACAGCAGGAGAGGGCTGCGCTGCTTTGGATGGCATGCTGGCTTTTTAAACCAATTACTTTTATATGGGGAGGGGGAGAGGGAAGGAAAGTATCAGTGGCTGTTCATAAGGGAATCCTCTCTAGGTGGCTATGAAACAGGGCTTGATGTTCTCTGATCTACATTTGATGCAATTTTCAAGCTCTGAGCATAAACTGCAGTCCCTTTCCCTCTATATCACCTTCCAGATGAGCTATAATAAAACAAAGACATGATACTCCCTCATTTTCAGCTGTCTATATTATATGCCCTTTTATTCCCTTCCTCTTTCTTCTTTCTCTCAGCCACATATTTTTAGAATGGCAATCACACAGAAATAAAAAGAAATGGACACATCTTCCTGTGTCATCTCTGACCTGATGGAGCTTTAGTGACATCCGTATTCCAGGAACCACTACTTTCCTCAGCAATTCCATGTCAGCAAAGATCCATTCATCTCTGATTGAAGATATCCGGAAGTCACCCTTAAAGAGGGCATGCAGACCATACAAGAAGGATTCCAGATTACTGTGGAAGGGAAAAAAGAAAAAAAAAGCCCAAATAGTAACAGAAATACAATATCCACAATTATCATCACTGACAAGAGCAGAAAACACTGAGCCATACTGAAAGGCACATGAATTTTCTCTACAAAGATAACTTAGGAGGTAGGACAGGAAGAAGAGAACATAAGTATGGGTTGCTGTGTAAGCAAAGCTTGGCTGATAAATGTCTATGTGCACTGAACAGGTAACGAATAGCATGCAGCAGACTGAAAGGAAACAAACAGGGTGAGGAATGCCTGAATTCCTTCTGAAAATTTTTGAAGAGAAATTTTTTTCAGGTAATTTAACACAATAGACCAGTTAAGGAGGACATGTCGCTTCAGTTGTGCTTGCTTTAATACAGAATAAAAGTCTTGGAAAATTCCTCATGATTAAAAGCATTATTTCCTTTTACTCTTTAAGCTAACTTAATCATGTAAAAAAATTATTACATATGCTCTGACCATTCTTATGGCTGCAAGGCCTTCGGGGTGTGTGGGGGGGGTGGAGGTGGAGCACTGACTGACTGACTTAGAAAAATCAGTTTCCATGGGCGTGAGGTAAAACAGGTTGCACATTTGGCACCTAGCTGGCCAATAGCTCCCACATCAGAGTATGCATCTCTCTTTTAAACTATCACCCTGATTTCCTGATATACACAATTCTATCTTATATTGGCTTTCTGAAGTAAGTTGAGGCAGTGAGCCTGCAAGAAAGAGGTTTCCATATGATGACAGTTGAGCTGAAGATTTGTACAAAATGACTGCTTGCCACAGAGCCAGCTAAACTGTACCACAACAGTCTGATCTAGCTTCCACCTTCTTCATTTTAAGCAGCTGTTCTCTTCTTCCCCCTATTTTCATGTAGGGCACATCCCTCGAGCAGAAAACGGCGCTTACTTTTAGAACTCAACCAGCTCCTGTTTTTTTCATGCTATCACTGGTGCATACCCACAGTAGAATTCTAACCTTGCATCAGTTCAATAAAACAAACCCCTCAAATTCAAGTTCTCCCCCATTTGCTGTTCGTTGGTTACATTTCAGTAGCTGTATAACAAAGACAGGGTACATAACATACCTGTCCAGTCCAAGGAAAGATGATGTTAAATAGCCAATCCTTTTATGAACAGGCACTCATCTAATTGCAAACCTCGGAACACTGAGGGATTTTGAGGAAGGGAAGCTTACAACAACAACATTTGATTACCTAGACATATGATGTGAAGCTGTTCCCAACGCTCTCCGCCCTAGAACGCAGAGTCCATAACACAGCGTCACCAAGGGTGAGTCTTTACTTGAATCCAGTGGCTTGTAGTAACAAAAGGAAAAAGAAAGAGGTGAATGAAGTAAAGAAACCAGTACAGTAAAAAACATTCTTCCAGGAGCAGAGAGCCCCAAACATGTACAACTGTACACAGACTGAAGAGTGCAGGTGTACCTACCGCACCAGCTGCTCTTGCTCAGATTGCCAACAAGAAGGCTCTTTAGAGAGTTTTGTAAGAAAAGTATGATGAGTACTTGTAAAGGCAGACACATACGCCTACTGGATTTGAAATAAGACAACTTGGAAGCTGAATAGATGCCTGCAACATTCCTCGTGGATACTGTCTACCTTTTATGCAAGCTGTTGATTAGCAAAATTATGAGGTTAAGACAAAACTCTTTTTAGTGAATAAAGTGGATTCTCACTTACTGGTTAGTAGCATATAATTCTGAGTTAACTGAAAACTGCCCTGGGCTACAGCTTTATTCAAGGGAAACTCACTCCCAGCTCAAAGCCAGCAGTAGCTGCAAAGGGTATATAATGTCTTAGATATCATTTATTTCGGTGATTAAAACTGATTTTCAATACCTACAGAAAATATTTCACAAGATCATGACTTGGAGGGAAACAATTTTCTTCAGCTGTTGTTTGTCATTTCACTGTAGAACACTAAACCTTACACTGGTTAAAATGAGCTTCTAATTAATCTTTTACCTCCAAAGTAAATCTGAACTCTCAGATCCTTCATTAAACAGATGCCAATTACATTCCCATCCCTTTAATCTCAAGCAATTTCTGATTATTCTCAAAGGTAACACTACTTTGGTTAGACCACATACAGGTTTTTTTGTAAACAGAAGTCAAGGCATTCCTCTACAAACACATTAATGTTTATGTTTAAAAGGTGGAAGAATTTGGAGAGAGGAAGAGGAAGGTTTAGCATGAGAAGTTCTTTTTCAAAAGCCAACAATTCCAGTGGTCCAAAGAAATGATATAGTACAACCACTAAGAAGCCATTGGTTTTAGAAAGTGGCAACAGGTATATTATTTTTTTGGGGGGTGTGTGTGGGTGATGTTTGGTTTTTTTGTTTAAGTTAGGGTTCATTTGAAAACACTAACTCAAGCACAAAACACCAACTCTACAAACGTACCCCTTGGTATGTAGATAAATGCCTGACTAAGATTCAAATGATTCATCTGAACTGGTAAATGAAAATCATTAGCAAACAGGCTAAATCATATACTACTTATAGAATTTATTCTAATTCACATCTCAAGAGCGAAGATCAAAGCCTTAATACTTCAGTTGTAAATCAGTATTTTAAAAAACAGTATTAGACAAGCCTATAGATCAAACCAACAGGGGGAAAAAACTGAGACCATCCTAGAATAGCAAGTAGCTTTCCTCACATGTTCATCCTTACCTTCTCCCTTCGAGAGCAGCAATATTCTATCCAGTTCAAATAGATCATACAGAAACTCTCTCTGGAGATCCCTGCTAGGCGGTGGTCATAATCCTCATCGATGTTGGGGTTAAAGGTTGGATCTACATCCACGTAATTGCGGTCGGTGCAGAACCGCAGGCCTTCCTGCATCGTCTCGTTAGCTAACCATTCATCCAGCTTGGGGGATGTTGTGACATAATAGATGATTCCCTGAAACAGCAGTAGTTAAAAATAGGAGTTGGCATTGCAATAACAACAAAAAGAATAAGTCAGCAGTCTCAGTCATTCTAATTAATTTGCATTATTTTCTTGGTAATCAATCAACCTGATAGACAGTAGCATGTATTTAGCTCACAGGCACAACACAACACAGGTCTGTATACAGGTAAGTATACAGGATGGGGGGGATGGGGGGACAACAACAGGAATCCCCATAATTTTGCAGAAAAACAAGTACACAGGATCTTTCATCTAGTTAACGTGGAGGCATGAATTTGCAAAGAATTCAAATGCTAAGTAAGAGACAGGATGGTTTAATACCCTCGTGGGTTGTGGAGGTTTTGAGGGGGGGAGAAGCCCAACAATGTCTGTGTGTACATAAACATCTTGGAAATATTTCAACCTGAAGTTTTTCATTTCAGTTCTTCAAAAGAAGGAAGATTATGGAAGAAAGATATTGTTAGTAAATTGATTATCTGAGGCCTAGAGTCCTCTTACAACTGAAGGCTTTTGTTTTTTTAAATGAACAGAAGCCACCACCAGTGACACATCTGGACAGCTTTTAAACACCAAGGCAGCTTGGCTTTCTCCAAGAGAAACACACAATTTTTCATTTACAGCACAGCTGTGACATTCAGGTAACAGCTTCCGAGCTTCTATTCCAGCTTCAGCCAGAAAGCCTCCTCTCCTATTCTAAGTCATGCTACAAGGTCATTGTCCTGCTCATGCACCAGAGCAACAAGTAATCACCAGCAGAGCAAACTCTGTCCTTTGATTAAGGTAGTCAGACATCTAGAATCTGTATCTCATTTTATGATCTTCAAATGAAAGACATTAGATGCTGAAGACCTTAAGCAGCTCCCAGATGTTATACAGCCTCCCTCCTCCTCCAGGATTGTCCTGGTCTGAATCATACCTTCACATAATAAGTGGTGAGAATTTTCCGGAGATCAAACACTTGAAGCATGGAGGCTGCGCTGTTATCAGTGATGCTATAACCCTCCAGAACATACTTTGTCACAAGCACTTCCCAAGCCAGCCAACGCTGCCCAAAGGCAGCATTAAAGGAAAGCATGTGAGGAAGGTGGCCTGGTTCACAACAACAAAACCCTTCATCTTCCTCCACACCTTCAGTGATGGCCTCTACTTCTCGTTGCTGGCAGTAAGTTCCTTAGGAGAAAATAGAGACAAGAAGAAGAAAAGTTGAGCACTTCATATGATTGCTTTAAGGCTGACTTGTGTTGAGAAGTGTTTCAAATCCAACCAATTACGTTTCTGTAACACCAAGTGAACAGTGCCAATGAACACAAAAATTATGGAGAGCTTAATTTATTGTTCTAGGATCACATTTCAGTGAGGTGTCTCCAAGAATCAACTATGGTAGCCATATTGCCTTAAAATGGAAAGAGAGCCTTAGCATCAATTCTGGTAGAGCAAGTTAATTGTCCTCACAACTGACAGGGCCATAGAGAGGCCCTAGAACCCATTTTCAAATGAATTTACATTCAGGATGGAATTGAAAAGAATTAAAAAGTGCCCAAAGCAGAAATGCATTTTTCAGTACAGTTAAGGAAGTGTAACACACTCACCTCTGAATTCAAGCCCTCTGAGCTGGAAGGTGACCAAGCCATTTCCTATCTCTATAAGGTGTACTAGTGCATTGAGGTAGTCAGAGGCTAGGATGAAGCAGTCCCCAGTACTGTAGTTTCCCCACCGACCCAACAACAAGTCTCCACATAAGCTGTGCTGAAGGGAGCGGGTTAAGTGTTCATAGAAGATTGAATTCAGGTTGTTGTCATCTGAACCTGCAAGAAGATGTGATCTGGGTGATTATCTGAATGCCCAGAGAAGCATCAAGCTTGAATGTCAATTATCGCTTCACATTGAATCCTACACTTTTCTTCACAGCAGCCTTGTTTCAAGGTTGTTCTCCACATCCCACCTCTGGGATTCTTACTTCTTTATCTTCAGGGCTGTTACTGTTGCATTGCTATGGTTAAGTTTTGCTCTGCTCTCACAAGCAGCTTACACAGTTACAGCTTTCTCTTAAACTAGTCTATTCTTAAAACTACGAAAATTCTTCTATTAAAGTTGTATTAATTGTTCCTTAAGCTACACCTATATCAATCTATTCAGCATGATTACTTTTCACTGAATCACCCTTTAATGGACAGCTACTCCAAATGAATCCTAAGTGACACTTCGTATTTTTGACGAAGTTTCCTCCCTTCTTAGTCACTCTTACTTTAGTTCCACACATTCATCTACCACCAGTCTATTCCACATAGCACAGAAGTGTCCCAAGAATGACTGCTGTAGTAGTGTCATTACCATGACACTGAATCACCCTCAAATATCTAGCTTTTCCTAATTATATAAGAGTAAAAATCATTACATAAAAATCAACTGCTTAACGCATACTACAATTATAACTGAAGTAGTAAAGCAGACACACGTAAAGGTAAGGGAGAAACTTTGTAAGATTCTAGAGAATAAAGCAAGAGAGATGATTGAGCAGAAAATAACAGTAGACAACAACAGAAAGGTTGGACAGGGTTACTGAAGATCTTAGAGGAAACATCATGAATCCTATGTCACTCCTATGAAAGTAACTTACATTTAAAATTAAACCCTATTAAAAAAATCCCAAAACAAAGCCACAAAACACCACCAACTCCACCCCCAAAAAATTCCAAACCCACCAGCAAAAGCAAAAACCATCACCCAAATCAGATTAGGAAAGGTACCTGGATTTCGATCCAGCTGTGAAGCCAGTCTTGTATTTGAATGATCCACACGTTTTGTGCTGGAAAACAATGAGAGACAGCACACTTAACACAGAATTTGTTACCATAAGAAAACACAAGGGCAGAAACTAACAGAATAAAAACTGTTAAAATTATTCCCACTGAAGCAGTTAAAAAATGTTATTTTAAATTATTTATAGGTTAAATTGTTGCTCTTCTCTTATATAAGATTATTTTGTGCCTATGATAGCATTGTGATCCAATACCTAATAAAGTTTGTCCACAGAAGGTTGCCATAGAACATCTTTAGCTTTAGATCTAAGTATAAATATTTTCTTAGATCCCGTAAGACTTTAGTTGTGACAATTACATTTAAAGAATTAAATCAGCACACCTAATGTTCCATTAGACTTTATTAGTAATTTTCATACATTTATTATTTCATTTGCTGAAGTAACAAACATAACTCTTTAATGTAAGATTTGGAGCATTGTATTTAAACTGTTCCAGTGTTTGGTGGGGAAGCAATAAAGCACCTAAGTGAAAAATTAATTCTTCATAAACCCCAGAGCTATCCATTCATCTTCCCCTGCTGTTTATTTAACATTTCACTGCTCTGATTACTCCATCAACAGCAGACTTTGGAGAAATAGAACACATGGAGGTGTAATCTGACATGAAGAATCTTTTACTACTGATCCCACCTTGAACAAAAAAGATCTACTTTAAGGATTTTTATATTAAGTTTAGCCAGTTTTATCTGTAAAGCAAGCAATAATGAATACAAGTCAAATACAGTTATGAACTTCCTGCCCAAACCTTTTTGTACATAAATTCACTTTCTGGTTAAAACTGCACTTTACAATACTGTAATTTTGATATTTAAAAAAAGAATCACCATCAGGATGGCATAATTTTAAGCAGAAATTACTTAAGAAGCTAAACCAAATGTTGCTGCGACAAAAAAACCTCAGATGTTAAAGCATTCCTAAAACAAGTTCATTGAAAACTTTCAGTGCTGTAAAGTAATTTTCTCTGGAAAAAAATAGCAGTATTTAGAGGAAAAAACTAACCCCAAGCAAACAACAAAACAGCAACAAAGACCCCAAACCAACACATTTAGCCATAGTTACATTATTTAAAGGACAAACTTTATTGGTCTTATTTCACCTACTTGTAGTCTCTTTCCCAGAACTTGACAGGCCTGGCATATGAAGTGATGAATATTGCACTTCCCAGAAAAGGATTCAGCGGAGTAGAGAAGAAAGCTGACACAGCTGCTTGGACAAACAACATTGCAGAATCTGTGGGATAACAGAGTTAAGGAAAGCCAAGCAACAAGGACTGGGTTTTTTTTTCAAGCTTCAGTGATAGTACTCAAGCACCACCATCAATTAGAAAAAGCCAAATAAAAATTCTTATGCAGCCAAGTACCTATACAATATCCCCAACAAGAGGGGGATTATTTTTAAAAACAACCACAGAACAGATGCAAATTTGGCGCTACACGTTCTCACACAACATTCTAGAAAGAATACTAACTCAACACCACCCAAACCTGTCTACAGAAGCTTAAAATGGTAACTAAAGCCCTAGTGACTCGAAGACTGGAGCGACTGGCGGAAGCAAAGCTGTGGCCTTTTCAGAATGAAACAAATCCCGCTCTGTGTTTGTTTTGTATCAAGATTCTTTTCCTCCAATTGTAAGCACTGTAGCAAGGCAGAAAGCATGTATACTTTTTCATGAATACTCTCTAGATAAACCTGTTCATTGGGTAGATTTAGCCTATAATACACACTCCATAATAAAGCAGCATTCACAAGTTCTCAATACACAACTTCAGGCGGCATTTTCAAAGGATACGTGGCACAGCAAAGGGCTGGGCAAAAGCATGGAAGGCAGATCCCCATGTGATCTGCCAGGGAGCAATGTAGGTATATACAAATCTCAATTTATAAAAGAGTTCCCAAAGCTACAGGAGAGGAAAAAAAAAAAGAGAAGAAAAATTTAGTGATACGTCTGAGAATCAACATGCTTTGCAGTACATCAATACCCTGAGGAATTTGTGGGTCATGCTAGGGTTCTTCCTGGTCTACCAGAGGCCTTGAGACTTACAAAAAGGATGTAATAATGTAGCAAGCAACATAATATGTGCTTCACTGTTCTCTGTAAACTCCTGAGATGTTCAGGAAGTTACATATGCTTTCTCAAGAAAACAACTGCTTGAGAAGGAGAAGTCTTAACTATCCTATAGCACATAGATTACATTATTGATGATCTAGAAGATTATCTATCAGTTAGGACTATGTGTTTTTCCTTTTAGATGACCTGAAACACCTAAAAATAGAGAGTTAAAGTTACCTTGCTGAAGAGTATGGACATGAAGAAGAGATCTAGCAGCATGGTCTCAGTAAAACTTTTGTAATCAAAAGTAAAGAAGAGCACTGTGAAAATAACAGTGACATACTGGCACGTTGGGCTACTGAATGATGAACGCAGTAACTTCAAGCCAGCTATTGTGATCATTAAAGCACCCAACCTGTATAAGAAATTAACACAAAAGAGTTACTTATCTACTGTCCAAAGTGGGTTTAAAAGACCACGTATGTCGTTGCTGTCATGCAATGCCAATCTCTTCAAACTCAAGGCTTAGATTTGGGTTTGCTTTCGGAGGTATTTCCTGGGGGGAGTGTTTTGGTTTGATGGATTTTTTTTAAGAAACTTAAGAATTTATTTAGTTATTGGAAGGCTACTAGTCAAGTCTTTCTATCAGTTTTCTCAAGCCAATTAGTGTTCAGGAATTAGCATTACTGGTAAGAATCTCACTAAATAACAACAACAAAAAAAATCAGAGGTGAAATATCTTTGTGTACTGAACTGAAGCCTAGTCTTTTAATTTAGCTTACAAATATTGAGATGCAAAAATGCTAGTGCTTTACTAGCAAGGGATTGTTAATGAACACTGGATTATTTCCTGCATGACTATACTGTTCTAGTTTATATGGGAAGAGCTGCAACTTAATTAAAAAAACAAGCTTATTGATACTCTTCTTCAGAGCTAGAAACGGACAGATTAAAGGGTTATAACAAATAACATTAAAGTAGCATAATGGCAGTGTATCTAAAAAAAACCTTGTAGAGATGACAGTGGTGAAGCCAAAGCAAGAACTTAATAGATACAGAGATTCTTAAACAAAAAAAAAAGCAAATAACCAAACACAAACCAAGAAACAAGCCACCCAAAAAGTAACCCACAAAAAAGAACAAACCTACACCCAAAACCCTCTGCATTCCCTCCCCTGTCCCCCCACCATACATATTCCATTTTGTTTCAAGATTTATTTTCTCTACAACACCTCTGTTCTTAATCAATAAAATTTCAAATCCAAACAAGCCACCTGGTCACTGTTCTTCAAGACAAAAACTGCAGGGCTGTTACTGAACTCTCATTTGCTGAGACAGTCCCATATAATCCCTTAAGCAGCATAACTAATGCTCAATTTAAGAGGGAGTGTGCAATTCCATCTGGATACAGATTATACTTAAAGGGCTTGAAGGCCTGAGGACTTCCTCGATGAGATCAGAAAGCTGTAGAGGGGCTGCTGCAAGGTGACACGGCAACTCGGGGAACATTACACAAGTCTTAAGTTTACACCTGACAGAACACCAGAACATACTGTCTCTGTCTTGAACTAGCCAAATAATCATATTCTAGACTCTGACGACCAACAAGGAAATTCTGCTCTCACACTACTAGATAGCTCTGCAACCTGCAATCTTTCTAATACGTGCTGTGAATTGAACATTTTGGCTTTGTGGGGGTTCCTGGATTAACACTAACATCCTATTCTGTTTCATTCAGCAAGGTGACTTGGTTCTACACAAGCTTCCAAATAAAGAAAAGCTTTATTTATTCCTTGCCTTAGTTTTAAGGCAACAGCATTAATGGTCTTCACACAGAGGCTAGAACTCACTATTTAATTCCCACCACAGCAGACATACTTGGATTACTTGATAGCCTTTTCTACTTACTCAGTATCCAGTTTCTTTGGGCTAGCAATATTCTTAGCGCTGCTGCTAAGCTCATTGAGGACTATCAGTGGGTAGATAACATTCTTCTCTACAAAAAGGAGCCAAATGTGAAGTTTCTCAAACCACATAACATGTGCAGCATCTATCAAGATATTAAAAAGAAGCAGTCAGATAGCACTGTCAAAGCAAATTCAACTAACAAAATAAAGATTCTTGATCCAAGTCAGTTGTGGAGCCAAACACTAACTGTATATACGAAGAGAGGCTGAGGGAGCTGGGCTTGTTCAGCCTAGAGAAGGCTGCAGGGGGACCTCATTGCAGCCTTCCAGTCCCTGAAGGGAACACACAAACAGGAGAGCAATCAACTTTTTAAAACGGCAGATAATGGCAGGACAAGGGGGATGAATTAAAGCTGAAGGAAGGTTTAAGTTAGATATTAGGAGGAAGTTTTTTTACAGAGAGAGTGGTGAGGGGCTGGAACAGGCTGCCCAGAGAGGTGGTGGATGCCCCGTCCCTGGAGGTGTTCAAGGCCAGGTTGGATGGGGCCCTGGGCAACCTTGTTTAGACCCAGGCCTGGAGGTTGGTGGCCCTGCCTGTGGCAGGGGGGTTGGAACTCTGTGATCCTTGGGGTCCCTTCCAACCCAGACCATTCTATGGTTCTATTCTCATACTGGACTTCTAGTTTTATTTAACCAAAATTAACAGAAGCCCCTGCTAAGCTACTGTTGGTAGCCCCAGCAGAGTTTTTGCATAGTTATACATCTATACAAAGTGTATTACAAAATAACAATTTGCAAGCTACTTGCTTACTGCACGGGGCAGGGCGCAAACTAGGTTGTCAGCTCTTCAATAATTTCAGTGTTGTTACTGATGAAGCTGTTTAACATTGGGTGGTTTATCCCATGCAAAAGGATGTTTTCCAACATATTCCAGCCAGAAGGCTTTTGGTTTACAATTCTACAGTATAGAGAAGCTGCCAAACTCTGTGCAGAGTTAACCTACCAACACATGATTGAGACTTAAGAGCGTCTGAACTTCTACAATAACGGCAAAATATGTAACAGGATTATTCCAAATTAATGCAAATGAAGATAATGAAAAAGTTTATTTTATAAAGCAGTACAAACCCATGCTGGAAGAGCCTATGTAAAAAGTAGTTTTAAACACTGCTGCATCAAAAAAGGGGTAAAGGAATACTTGAACGTATACCTAGAAAAAAGCCAACCCCTCTTCATTGCTGTGAGTGATTGCACACACCCAGACAAGCCTCAGCAAACAATGAAATTGTTTTGCTACAACAGAAAAGGACAACTAGTCAGTGATGCAGCATGCTCTAAGTCACAGTCTGTAAGTCACAGGGACTTAAACTGGGAGAGGGCACAAACTCATTTATCATGGCTGGATATGACTTTCATCTTTCCTGAAAGCACTACTACACGTGGAAATACTTAAGTCAGGTATCAGCAAACAGGCACCAACTGTAGCTTCTCTAGTTTTGTAGGCACAGTAAGGCACTTTTCTTCACTGAAAAAAGCCTGAAATTGAGAGCTGTGAAGAGACCACACTGCACAGCTGCTGCAAAGGTGGGCAGTTTGCAAGTCAGTGCTAACAATCCTCTGCTCCTGAAAGCAGAAGAATGCTCACTTTCTTTTTGTTACTGTCTTACCTTGAAAACTATCTGAGAAGAAACAACAAAATAGCTTCAGGTGTTTCGAAGCTATTTTTATAAGTTTAAGCCTACTGTCAGCAACAAAACAGTGGAGACTCAACAATCTACCACTACAGTTATCCATACTGGAAAACTGCTCAGCAGTATAGCTACCTTCGTATCTTCTGCAGCCTCCAGGGAAAGATTTCATGTAAAATGTTCAAGCATCTGTCTATGTGGATCAACTAGCAAGACTGGTCCCTTTGTGGGTATTTTCCCCCCTCCATTATTAGGCTACTTACATCATGCTATGTCGTGAAACATGTCAGCAGTACTATTAGAGTCTAATCCATGCCAAGATGGAATCTCCGACAACATTCACAACACCTAATACTCAAATATTTTGAAAACTTACTATCTTGAAGAAATACCTAGTGAAACACACTCTCCCTTCATAAAAAAAGGCAATCATTAGCACAAACTTTGCAACTTCAGATTTTAACCACTGTGCTTCAAAAGGAAGTACACTGATATAACATTAGCACAGGTAATATATTATCACCAGCAGTTAGGAAACACGTTAAAATCTCAGATCTTCATGCTTTGATTGCACAATGAGAAACTAAGGTGTTTCCAGTTTATGTCATTAAATCTTAGATGTCATTAAAAAAGCGTTGAGAGTTATAAAAGAGAGACTAAGTGTATCGACAGGTAATAAGCTGGTCAGTAACTACAGCAAGTTTAAAAGAGTGTGAGGAATGATACTTACTTCGAACTTCAAACTGATAGTATTCCTTGGTTTTCAGCAGCGGGTGAGAAAAGCAATGCCAAGGAAGTTGCTTTCGGAGTTGAGGCAGAACATAATGGGTCACAAAGCCTACTGTACCCACCAATGCATAGAGAACATAACTTAAAATAGGCTGGAAAGAAGAATCGAAGAAATGAAGGTTGGAGTTGTATAAGTCACACATTAATAATGTAGCACTTTTTCGAGTGGTATCTCGAAGATAAATAATAAATAGTATCAGAGAATAAACCCTTTATTGCTAACAAGTTTCCACTAAGTTGAGAAGCATTTTAAAGTAAAAATAGTACACCAATCTTCCTTCATAGTACCTCGCTTCTGCCCCACCTCCATTTTACAAACAACATAGCTATTACCATCTAAAGGCTGAACCCAGTTTACAATTTCATTTGCTGGATAAAAATCATAGAATCACAGAATGCTTTGGGTTGGAGGGGACCTTAAAGATCATCAAGTTCCAACCCCCTGCCATGGGCAGGGACATCTCTAACATTAAAAAAAAAAAAAGAGGTGTAAAATTGTAAGGAGAAACAATTCATTAATCTATTCATTAATCTTATGTTCTCTTGAAGTGAATGAGAACTCACCTACCAAGACCAAACTCTTTCACAGAATACTACTATAGTAACATAGTATGAAAACTGGGTTTCACAGTAACACTTCGTATACATAAAACTTCTCTCTAAATTTCTAGGTGTCACAGCAAAATTAAGATTCTATTACCTTGTGACAAGCCAGCCATTCAGTAATTGTGTGACACCTAAGCCTACTGAGCTATCCATGAAGAGCACATACAGCCAAGTTCCCCAAACGTGGGAGAAAGGAAGTCAGGAAGAGTGCTCAAGGCCAGACATGTAACAGAAGAGATTTTCCCTGTATTTTTCACTAGCATACCTGCTTAAGTAGGACACTTTACCTGAATATCTGAAGCTACCTAAACACACAGGCTTTTAAAAATTAATATATTTTAACCGTAGGCAGCAGCAGGGGGGTAAAATCCTTCTAAAATACATGCAAGCAGCTTCTGTTTGCCTGACATAACCAGTGGTTACATTAGAGGAATGCCAAAATAGGAAGCTGAGGAACTGCAAGGCTTTAGGCAAATGCCTTTACTTAAATTCAAGCACAGAATCTAGTCCTACAAGCACAGAATCTAGAAACTGAGAGAAAAGCTTTATGTATAGGAAGTGTTACTGTGAAAGCCAGTCTTCAAACTATGGTAATATAGTAGCATTCTGTGAAAGAGTTTGGTCTTGGTAGGTGAGTTCTCGTTCACTTCAAGAGAACATAAGATTAATGAATTGTTTCAAGTAGGAGTCCTATGTACACAATAAAGTACCCAAAGTAGCAGTATTAGCTAGACTGACAAGTAAAAAACTTATAGGGTACTCCCCTATACTATAGTCTCCAGCTCCACTAGCACGCAATTGCTGAGATACACCCCCCCAGTCTTTAAGAATCAAAGCTTTTAAACATTTTTAAGTTTAACTTCTCCTTACTCCAAAATGTTGCTGGCATTATGTAACTGAGATAGATGAAAAAGAGGGCATAAGCAGCACATAATACAGCATTTTTATATAGAAGACAAGTGGCAAACGTGAGGGCACCCCTTACCTGTAGAACTGTAAATACTGTACTGACATGAATGGCAAAGTAGAGTACACCGATGACTATGCACACAATCAGGTCAGACTGCAAGCGTTCACTCTGGGGAGGCAGAACAAAGTCATTTTAGAACACACCAGCTTTGGTTATCCTCTTCATATTCTTACTGCCCATCAGCAGCAACACTGACATTGGTTAAAGATTTTCAAATTGTGCCAGTGTTAATTACTTCCACTGAAGTTATCAGAAGTTCTGCAAATGGTATGGCTAAAAGCACTGGTTTGAAAGAGTTGAGCAGAAAGGTGCATACCCACGTTGGAGCAGGAGAAATCAATACACTAAACACAACCTCTCTCTGATTCTGGACTGTACGGGGGGAGTATAAGGACCCGTCCCCACCCATACAGCACTGATGAAAGAGCCAGAAGCACTAACCAAATTTCCCACTTAGGATCTAAGGGACAATTAAGAGCTCTGGAGGACAGCTGCTGAGACAGAGCTACCAACCAGAGGTCTTCCACCCTTCCACCCCACCCCGCTCCTTTGCAGGAGGGTAAAGGACAGCTCTGGAATGACCCTGAAGGAGGAGTCTGAATTTCTATTGCCCCTGAAAAATTTAAATAAGCTACTGATAAAGGGCACAAAATAACAAAACGAGTAATGCCAGACTCGGTCACAAGAGGGCAATATGCACTTAGGGACACTACTACTAGGAGCCTCCAAGTTTAGACCTGTTCCCACTCTGTAAATATAGCATTCATATTTTCAGCCCAGAAAAATCATTGAGGGATTAACTATTCCAAAATCGACCAAATAATTACACAGAGCAATTACTGATGCAAGGTCTTGGGATACAACCCAAGAAGCTGGGTTTTTTTGGGTTTTGGGATTTTTCTTTTTAATATCTGCAAGTCTTGCTTTAAAAACCACTGAAAGAACGTACTATAAACCTCAACTTCCCTGCCCCCTTGTCAACTAGCACCACAACTTGAGAGCTGAAGAGGAGCCTGCAGCTTCTATGTTCATCCTCTTGTGCTAAATGTTAAAAAAAATGCTGTTTCTCTGCTCTAAATATTTACTTGTGGTTTCCACACGCTGTACCCTGTCACACCTCTGCCTGCTGGACCAGGAGAAACTCAGCTACATTATTCCCCTACAGCCAAGCTCTACACAACGTTAAGCAAATATTCAACCTTCTTTTCTACATGTTAAACATACACAGCTTCTTAAGCCTTTTACTTTCTGCTCCACTGTGTGAAAAAGAATAATCTTTAAATATTACTACTTGTATAAATAGAGTGAATTTGTACTAAAAATTCAAAGTATGTGCTGAAGTAAGTGAAAGAGGTTACATCTGCTCTTTAAACATGAACAAAGCTCACTTTCCTTTTTTTTTTTCCTGCTTCTGGGCCAGTGCACACAAAACTCTTGCTCACAGTTATTAGGAATACTGAGTTAGCACCATTTTACTATACCACTAACTCCTTCCCACTAACTGCTGCACAAACACAGGTATCATCCATTATCATCAATATGAGTTAGAAGAAAACCCTCAGTGGTTCTTCACTGAATTTACACTAGAGATTCCAGTTCTCTCATCTGCCTCCTTTTAGATGAGTATAATGATCATATTGCAACTAAGTGTAGTACCTTGGTTCATCAGCAGATTTAAAGGAAATGCTCTACTATTTGTTCTAATCAACACCAGAATAATTAACAAGCATTGTGAGCTAAATTCAGACCCTGATGGATGCTATACAACTCACGATAAAGTAAATGCTTAGAGTGAATTAAAAGACAATAATTTAAAGGCCTACTTACCACAGAATTTCTAAGCTTTTCAGGTAAAGGATCTTTTACTTCAGACAGAGGATCCTCAGGGTTTTTGTCTTCAGAATTAGGAAAAAACTTTGATTGCACTAAAGAGCTTAAAACCAGACAAAAACGAACCCACTGAAAGGCATGTATTGTTCTAGGTTGTTTTAGAATAGCAAAGTCAAAAGTTTGATTACAAGTAGATGACAAGAAAACACAATCCTAGCATATTAGCACTTTCACATGGCTGAGCAAATTTACAAAGATCTCAACTTCATAAAAGAATTAGTTCTCTGCTTGCACACAATGACTACCATTAAAGACAAGTAGCCAGATGTTGTTCAAACAGCTCAAGCGGTTTCCCCAGTACCAACACTAGGAACCCAGTAAGTACTCATGGAGCCCTTAGTACTCATGAAACAGAACTTTAGTTCATAAATAAGGGAACAGAAGTGTAACTCGGTGCAAAGTTCCAAGAGGTCTATTTCTCAACACCAATTAGACAAACAAGAATTCCTTTGCTTTTAATTAAAAATTCAACGGTAACGAAACCCCCCTAACACTACCCTGATTAATTCACTAGTTAGCCATACTAAGCCACTAATTGCTTAGCAGACTTCACTGGTACTAAAGCCCCAAAAGCTTAGACCTCCTAAGCTTTGAGAAGGCCACACGCAGCACTGCTAACCATACCTAAACGTCTCAATGTGATTTTTCTTACAATACCCCATGTGGTACAGAAAAATGTAGTATTTCACTTTATGGGCAGGAAGCTCACTACAGAACAAGTCCTACATGTTCAAAGGTGATTTCACACTGCAATGCATTGCAACAGTTAACTGTGCCACATCTGGCTAAATAGATGAACCAGCAGGACAAATGTAAGCATCCAGGCTACAGCACTTAGGAAGAGAAAAAGAACAGATATGTAGGGACAGGGACCTCATACCAACTGAGTAAAGTCATCTGAACTAAGAAGAACAGGACAAGGTTTAGTTGTCAAACCAAAGGTAAGAATTTTCCTTGTGTGTGAATACTCATGAATCATTAATCTCCCCGTTCACAGAAGAGGCCCCTTGCTATCTACCCCAGACCACTGCTTATCAAATTAATCCAATGTTATGGCTAAATTTAAGTCCAAGTTCAAGCTCTGCCTAACCCAGGTGCACGACCAAGCCTCTATTGGCTATTTTGTTGGGAGGTGCTTGTCCTACTGGAACTATTTTGTTTTACACACATAATTATTAACTTAACCAGAAATACTCTCATCACCAGATCAATACTCCAACTCAGAATAGTAACACAAATACATTTCCCCATGCTAGACAGGCACACTCATTGCCAAAAAGGATCCTTAGTATTTCACATATGAGACAAAACTATTTGAATAAGTACTTTCAGCACATATTTAAGATAAAAGCACAGTAAAGTGGGAGTTCAAAAAAATTTACATGTGGGTTTCAGCTTAAACTACCACTTTGAGCATCTCTTTAAATGGGTACAGGTTGTTCAGCACAAACACAGAGCAGAAAGATGACACCTGACTGGCATTTTGGAGAATATTAGCAGGCAGTTAAATCAGTTTTTGGCAAGTAAGCGGTCTGCTAGAAGAAAGGCTGTAGTTAAGAGGAGGAACTAGGTGCAAAACTAGAGAGTTTGTAGCTACTGAACCAATATCATACTTTTTTTATAATGCTGGGGACTACCAGTTCAAACAGTACTAATATGATAAATATTGTTCCCTTGTGACTTGTCTCTTCCTTGAGGAAGGAAGAAAAACTGAGTTACTTACAAGAGTACAGAGGGGTCACTACTTTGTCTGCTGAGATGATATGATATTGCCACTAACAAACCACAAAATATGGAGAAGAGAACTGGAATATGCTGCCCATCCCAAGAATCCTGGAGACAGAAATTAAATGTTAATAAAAAGGAGACAAGATACATAACATGTATCTGACATACAAGAACTACGTATATCACACAGAGAATGGAAAGTTAGCTGCAATTCTACAAAAATAAAACAGGAGTTTTAGTCTAATTGTAGCTCAAACTAAGTGTACATCCCTTAGACCCAACACCATCTTAACAGTGACTAGTTTTCATTACCCTTACAAAGGGTCTCCCCCATTCCTTGAAACAACAAGTTTTTAAGAGTTGCATTTACTCACTACTTAATTTTTAAGCTTTCCTATGTTTTAACTTATTTTTTGCTTATTTGCTGATTTTAGATAAAACCCATGGATTTTATTTTTGGTTTTGTGATCTGTACTGGATCTGCAAAGTTGCCACAGTGCTTCTTTGTTTATCTTGAAGAGGTGTTTACAAAAGGCTAATGAGACAAATTCACAGAAAGCTAATGATGTTCTGTGGGCAACAGCATCATGGGGATACTTCCTCTAGCAACTTTTTACTGAGTGGAAAAAAGGCAGTCATCTCTGAGTTGGGAGGCACACATGCCACAATTAATTGTGAACTCAGAGCATCTGATTACTGACACACACCTGAAACCAACACCACATTGTTTTCAAGCAGAATGGCATTTCAAACAACAAAAAGTTGTTGGTGTGGAGTGGGGTTTTTTCCTTCCCCTTTACCACCTATCTCTCTATCTTTTAGACAGGTACACATCTTCACTTTGACACTACTAAACTATTACTTTTTCAAGTAAAGATTAATTTGAAAAGGCTGTTTCTGGTTTTCAGCACTGGAAAAGAGCCACATGAGCCACTCAGAGGTTAACAAACCAACACGAACAAGCCACAAAGTGATTTACTTTTTGTTTTTCAAGAACCAATGCAGAATGGACCTGAAGGTAAACATCATGGATTTTTTGCCACACAAAAATAGCCTGATAGTGCAGGCACAAAATCAGCCATCTTTTTAAAGCAAGTAACCAGCTTTGTTCCTGCACTGCATCGCCTTTACTGGTATCACAACCAAGCAAGTGTAAGACTGCACCAAACCTCGTATTTCTAATTCATTTCCTGCATTTTTAAGTATTTAAGAAGCAAAGCAGCAGAGAACAAACCCCAAAACAATAATGGAGGCTGCATCTGAGATTTTGCTCACCTTGAGTGCACCATAGCACAGTCCATACAGCAATGCTACTGCCACAATACTACAGATAAAACTGTAAAGTGCTGCAAGCAGGCTTGTGGTAGCTGAATATTATAGAAGAGAAAGAGAAAAAACCCAAACAGTATCAGGTAATTAAGTCAGAATACAAAATATTTCAGATTAAGAAAGGTATCAGCCCCCTAATTGCAACACCCCTCTGATAAAAAAAAGAAAATCCAACTCTCAGCAACTACTTGGATTTCGCCCTACAAATTTTAAATCATTCATGTGGCTTTATCTCCTCATTTATTCAACAGCATTACTATGGGAATGGTTAACAGCTGCAAAAGAAACTAGTCAAGGAAGAAAGTATACTTCTTGTGAGATTTACTAAGCCAGCAATTCTATTTCTCAATACTCAATCAGAAGACCTTTAGCCTTTTAAAAATACAATTTGTATTCTATGTTTAGAGGGTAGGAATACAAATAGTCTCATCACTAATTTTTTTAACTAGCCTATTAAACCAATGGCTGCTTTTGAAACCCAACATAAACAACACTCACCATTGCCACCAAAGACATGAATATCCAGCTGTTCACAGAGATACATCACAAACGTATTCACCTGAGGCAGGAGACCGATGAAGAATACTATAGGGAAACATAGTGTAAACACTATGGAGGAAAAAAAAACATAGTTGAAAAAGTTGTGAGCATGAAAAATATAGTATGGTAATGTACTCTTCAGTCTAAGTTCTAGGGTATCACACAAACCATTTAATTCAACAACACTAAATTATTTCTGCTGTTATTTCTAAGGAAAACATCCATGATGTAATTCCCTACTTCAGTGACTCTGAACTGACTGCACAGTTGTTACATCAACCAATAGCCACAAGCCGTGTCCTTTTATTTTAACCACTTAGACATGAACACAGGCCAATTGAGGCTTCCCATTTTTATTTAGCAAAGATCAGCCAAGAGTGTTTACAGGTTGTAAGACCGAGTTTTTGCTCGCTGTAAGCGAGGCTTACCCAAACCAAACTGCTGGCCTGGAATGACAGTTCCCAGTTGCCACTCTGCCATGAGAGAGGCCAAGCATCTGGGTTTTCTGCAACTAATAAGGTCTGACAACTTTATTCATTTTCTCACACTGCTTCTGGAAAGTTCTGTTCCTGAATTACTTTTGGTTTTTTTAATGCAAATGGGTAACTGTAGGAGCCATTAAAATCTAGACAAAGTACAGGACTTAAGAATGCAAAGATAAGTGAATGCCGCAGAATTTTAACCCAAGGAATGGCATGTCCCCACCTGTATGTATCATTTACTTTCCTTCTTAAGGAATAAAAGGTGCAGAATTAACACTCTCATACAACTGAGCAGTAGTGCAGAACTAATTCACAATCGTAAGTTCTAGGTTCTGAGGAGTAGAAGAATCAATCCATGAAAATAACCCTAGCAGACAGTATCTGACAATTTTCAGATACAGTATCTGACAATCTTCCAGAACCTTGACTTGTAGTTTCAGTGACAAAAAGATGATACCAATTTTAAAATACCCAGTAAAGACTCACAAGTCTCAGTTTTAACTTTCTAACTCTGCATATGCAGAATGGCTTGATACTAATGGACATCACATTAGAAACACATACAGTGAGATAGCTACTGAGAATCTCCTTAGTAAAGATAAATAATTAAATGTTGTTTAAAAACAGGCTGAGGGCTTCTGCATTTTGTTACTGATACAAGTTAGCAAATATAATACTGAGGACCCAAAGAAAAAGTTTTTTCTGAATTCTCAAGTCAAACCATTACCTCAAATCATTACTCAAGGTCACCTACAGGGAAGGCAAACAATCAAGTGTTCTGTCACTGGCAGTTTAAAAAGTTGTTTTGTGAAGGCCTGTTTGGGTCCACTGAAAACAATGTTATAAAATAGATGTGGGAATACACAATTTATAGAGTAGTCCAGAAAAAAGCAAACATTTCTGATGGCTTTTCAAGCCCCCTAACAGAATTACTCTCTAACAGGGTCCCCCTAGGTGAAAACATAAAATAATTGTTACAAATGTGGGGCAGATTTAGACCAATTGATCAAGTCCAGTAAGTGGGACACAGAGTAACTCAACAGAACAATTTATACCAGTCCTGAGGTATGTGTTATCTAAACCCAAAGTCTGCCTTGCCCTGAAGCTGTGCTGTTCTAGTAGCCCTGCCTGGGAATGGGAAAAGAGGCAGCTGAGATTTTTACTTTGGACTAACAAGATCCATTTGCTAGCAGCCAGCTTGCTTAGCTATTCACACACAGCTCTTTGAACCACTGTTCAGCAGCGTTAAAAGTTGCTCCAAGCACAAGGGTGTGCGTGGCAGGGAGGAGGTTAAGTTTTTATTTGGGTTTTTTAAAGAATGAGAGCTGTTCTGGCAATTTGATTTCATTGGTAGAACTCAGAAATTTAACAAACCACATAAGCTGGTGCAAGATACTTGAACAGAACAGTAGACCATAAGGATCATAAAAGCATTCAGAACTCTTGAACTAAGCAGTGCTAAAAGCTAATCCCAAAATTAATGTGACCTGGTGTAGCACATCTTTTTAAAACTGGAAAAGACTCTTGAGTGCTTCCACAATACGAGACACCACCTACATAAACAATTATGTATTTGGGGATACTGGGATATGTTATGGCAGTGACTCGAGGCAACTGGAAAAGGAAGAAGATACTTCTAAAATTGACAGAGTATAAACAAGGGAAAATCAAGTCAAACACATGTGGGGTCTTTTCCCATCCATCAGAATGAAGTACTCCAGAGGAATTCTTATTAATAAAAGTCAAAAGAAAGTAAAAAGAAAAAAAGAGAATCAAAACCAACACCAAATTTTAATTTTTCTAGGACAAAAGACTATTCAAGAAGTGGAGGCATGCAGTCATAACATTTAACTGCTACAGTACACAGATATTTTGGTACAGCAGAAGAGCAAGGGTGTTCAATTTAGATGAACTCTTACAGATTTTCTTTCCCCTCCAAAGAAGTGATCCAGAGACAATCACCCAAATAACTTTGCTCCATTAAAGAGTATGTACAAAGTTCCCATGATAAGATGGCCTTCAAATGTTTACGTTCTTTCTCCTTTCTATGGGCTTTGCCTGAGATTACATAGTTGTTTCTATTTTCAACAAATTTTAAGTACAAAGTGGAAGATTTTGTTGCTTGGTTTGGAGAAGATGGGGTGGTGTTAAATGCCAGCAGTACTGTGAGCAGACTGTGCCACTCAGAATTCAATGCAGATACCAAATATACTTTGAGGCTGTATGAGGTATTGTTTTGAGAAGAGGCACAGCAAATGAAATTTAATCTGTCTATAAGCCTTTAAAATCATGTTCATACTGTTCTATCTGATCACTAATCACAAATAACCTGATTTATGAGAATTCGATGGCCACAAGGCCCTCTAGAGAGCATGAAAGAGTCCAAATCAAAACATCTCTAACCACTGAGCAGATAGGTCTAAACACAAGGCAGCCTATTCAGGTCCAAGTTGAGAAAGAAGAGAAGGATCAGGGATGAGCACTAAGACACTAGGTAACTAAAAGGCAATTTCTTTTTTTCCTCTGCCACCATGTCAGCTGACACCTCTGCACTTTGTTACAGTGCTGCTATAGAAGGGGAGAAGTTTCTTAGCTAAAGCTCCGCTTTCCAAAGGAAGCCAAACAAACTGCATTTAGAAGGTGATGATGTGACAGTGTCATTACAAGATGCAGACTGGAAAAACATAAAACAAACAAATGAGATTTCTACAGTGGTGAAGCAAACAATTCAAATCCACAAAGAGGCCACTCACCTATAACTAAGTCCCTGGCTGACAGCAGCAGCAACGGGTTGGTGAAAGCCATTCCATACAACCTGAATCTCGTTGTAGATATGTTCCTGCTGCCATAATCCAACAGCCAAATAAGACCACAACATAAACAGAAATATACAGGCCTACTATAGGCTATGATACGATTATGACCCTGTTAAAGAAAAGAGAGTATTATAAGCAGAAAAAGTAATTGTTAAATAGTTATTCTTCTGTTACAGACACTTTCAGAACCAAAATTTATCATTGTTCAATCAATGTGCTGTCACCTCAACACAGAATCATGGAATGGTCCGAGTTGGAAGGGGCCTTACAGATTATCAAACTCCAACCACTTGCATTGGCAGGGACACCCTCCACTAGCCCAGGCTGCCCAAAGCCCCATCCAGCCTGGCCTTGAACACTGCCAGGGACTCAGGGGCAGACACAGCTTCTCTAAGCACCCTGTGCCAGGGCCTCATCACCCTCACAGGGAACAGTTTCTTCTTAACATCTAATCTAAATCCACCTCTTGTCCTATCACTCCATGCCCTTATAAACAGTCTCTCTCTAACTTTCCTATAGCCCCTTCAGGTACTAGATGATGTCCCTGGAGCTTTCTGTTCTCCAGGCTGATCAAGCCTACCACTCTCAGCCTGTCTTCATAGGAGAGGTGCTCAGAGTCTTCTGATACTCTTTGGGGCCCTCCTCTGGACTTGCTCTGACAGCTCTGTGGCTTTCCTGACTAGGAACCCCAGAGCTGGATGCAGTACTCCAGGTGCGGTCTCATGAGAGCAGTGCAGAGGGGCAGAATCCCCTCCCTCAACCTGCTGGCCACGCTGGTTTTGATGCAGCCCAGGACACGGAAGGCTTTCTGAGCTGCTAGCACACGTTGCTGGCTCATGTTGAGCTTGTCAGCTATCAGCACCCCCACGTCCTTTTCCTCAGGGCTGCTCTTCATCCATTCCCTGCCCAGCCTGGCATTGTGCTTGGGATTGCCTCAAGCCCTGTGCAGGACCTTACAATTGGCCTTATTGAACTTCATGAGGCTTGCACAGGCCTGCTTCTCAAGCCTGCCAAGGTCCTCAGGATGGCATCCTTTCCCTCCAGTATATTGACCATACCACATAGCTTGGTGCTATCAGTAAATATGCTGCAGGAGCACTTGATTCCACTGTGCATATTGCACACTGATGTGCAGGTCCCAATACCAACTGAGGAACACATCACTGGTCTTTAGTTGGACATCGACTCATTGTCTACAACACAGACACATATAAGTTCTGTTCATAAAATCCTTGCAGCAATCTAAATTGAGGGGTTTTTTGCATGGCTTTAACATAACAAGGGCACAACGTATTAAGTTAGACTAAACTATGTTTACCCTATGCTCCATCAAGTTTTAAAGAATGTTTGTGATATAAATGCCAGAGAAACTTTAACAAGGCTTCATAAGTGAGAGAGAACATATTAATTTTTAAGAAAAAACAATTAATAGTTTATGACTGAGATATTGCTCCTGCTGGAAAAGAGTAATCTTATCAGTAAACCAAAACTTATTACCTAAAATAATATGAATACTTACTACAGAGGAATAACACTTTTTCCTATGTTATTTAGGACATAAAAGTATTTTGTCTTGGCAATCTAGCAGTTGCACAATAAAAATATCGTGCACAACACTAGCACATTAGTATTTCCATGCTCAATTGTTAATGCTCATTAGAGCATTACATACTCCAGAGTGAAAAAGTAAGACTGTATACACACCAGGACAACTGAGTGATCTACAAGACCAGAATAGAACATCAAAGCTTTGCCAATCCATACCAGGATAGGAAGTTACAACATTAAGATTACTTCTCAGTATAACTTCTTGAATACTAAAGATTAATCAAAAAATCCCACCCTATCATGACATTTCTCTATGGTAAAGAAACTAGGCTTAAACCAGGGAGGATTTGCTAATTACAAAGCATATGGGGTGGGGGATAACATGCAAGTTTCCACCTCACATACTAGACAACATCAGCCTCTTAAGCCTTACAAAAAGGCCCAGAAGAGAGATGCTAAAAACATGAAACCAAAAAAGAGCAACTGTCTGCAGAAGTTCCACATCTGCAGGCTCAGTACAGTGGCACATGCCCATGACTTACATGTCGAGGGGAAGAAGAATCTGGCTGAACGCTCTGAAACCAAAAGTGAAAAGAAAGTTACCCAATCTACAGGTAACGTGCCTTTACCTCCCCCCTCCCCGTCTTGATTAAAGTTATTTCAATAATATCTACAATTAATTATACAATTGTCAAGCCACTCTACAGCCTTTATATAGCGCAATATATTAAACCATAAAATCTGCTCCAAAAGTATTAGTCTCTAGCCAGTTAAAACACTCTTTTTCAGAGCTTTCACTTTAAACCCCCCCAAAAAACATGTTCCGTTTAAAGGCATGCTTAGAGAAAGTTGGTGAATATGAATGTATTGAGGTGTTTCCACTAAAACAAACAAACCCACCACTAAAACATCAAGTTTAGGTTGTTAGCTGTTTTCAACATGGTCCCCTTTGAGAACACAGGAAGTGCAGAACAACAAATAAAGCACTGTTTAACAAACACACGCTAAACCCTTTCAGTGAAGTGACCTTGTATGACCATCTATCAAACTTTCCATGAAGCTGAAGTTTACTCATTTCTTTTTAAGTGATAAACATGCAGGTTTTGTTGTTGGGTTTTTTTTTTTCCCTTTAACCTGCAACACCCATATTTCTATTGTTTATAGAAAATGAAGACAGAAATTAAAATACCTTCAACAGCGAGTACTGACAACTGGCTATTACCAGGCAGAACTGGAAGACCCAAATATCCTTGAAAAAGCCCTCTATAAGTAGTACAGAGCCCAGAAATGCAACTAGAATAGCTAGGATGACAGCTAACACGTTTTCAAGGATCTCACGATTCCTGTATTAGAGGGAGATAGAAAAAAGTAGAATTAAAAGTTAACTAAGTGTAGAAAAAGCTGCACGGGAACAGTTAAGGTCAGAAGTTAACAAGAGTTATGCTGCTGGTAGCAAAGGAGTAAAGAATATATTTGAACTTGCACAGACTATACTAGCACACTGTTATAGCAAAGCTAGGAGCTAACAGGATTCCAATGATAGCTGAAAGCAATTAGTGTCTTATGGAATTGATCTTTAAACAGCAGAAGATAACTTCAGCAGATAACTTCAGAAATAATTCAAATGCTCAACAAGAATCATGGTCTGTAACACAAATCTATAGTCAAGGCCCACACAGGAGAACTGCAAGACTGTGAAAAATATATGCATGATAGATTATATATAAATGTGTCATCTGTAATTTTGTAATGAAGAACCCCAAAATGCTCTCACTTGGCTAAGAAACACCAAGCAAAATAAAGGGAAATCCTTATGACGTGGGTAGTGCTTAGGAACAGAATTAGCAGTATTTCCGCCTGGAGAAATGAAATCACTACTACACTGTTTATCTATCAAAATTTAAATACTCATATATATGGCAAAAGCTGGAAGCTTTCGGGGGGGAGGGTAGGGAGAATGGGGGGCGGTCACTTTCATTTTATTCCACTAAACAAATGCAGCAAAGACAACAGGTTGCAGTGTTAGATGACCCTTTGGAAAAAATACTTTGTAACAGCAGGTAAATTCTCTACTTGCTGAAATAATGTAAGCATGTCCTGAGTTCTAGGACCTTTCCATTAGAGGTTTTTTGGGTAAGAAAAGGTTACTTTCTAGCTTTAAAGATTAGCAACAAACCTATTTTTAACCTTGTTGGCCAAGTCAAGCAAACAGACTTTCTTTTTTTACATTGCCAGCAAAAAAGGGGGAGGGTGCCTCCATTCTTTTAGAAAAACTACATTTTGTATTATTCTTTCATCATTCAAAGTACAGCAAATAAGTACAATTGCCTAAGGATAGCTTTATCTGTACTAGAGATTAGCTACCATTTTCTGATCTTTACTTTCTAAGGTCTAGCAACACAAGGATCTCACCTATCAAATAAAGCCAGAAGAGTTAATCTATCAAAATTGATGCTGATCCAAAGCTTCGGCAGGATCCAAAAGCGATAGTACTGCTTGACTTTTTGAGCCGCTTCCTCTTGAGGTTGCATGTGGTCCTGAAGATCAGGGCTCAGGTCAATATCTTGCTGCTCCAAGAGATCTGTATCCATGGTTAGCAGCCTGTTCAGCCTGATCTGAGGAAGAGAAAGCTAAAAGAAAGTCAGTATTAACAAATGCTCCTTTTTACTACATCACTGTAGCCTACTGGAAACTGCTCTGGAAAATAACATTAGAACTATTTAAATTCACCTTTAAGTAATAGTATGTTAAACACACTTAGTTCTGAGGCTTCTACTTACTTTTCCTGTCCTTATCATGGCAAATGAATAGCACCAGCAACAATAATAGCTTGCTTACAACACAACAGTTTGGCATTTTAGCCTATGCCTAATTTCATATGAAGCACGAACATCTCTTCCAAGCACATTATCCCATTTACCCTGAAAACTTCAAATTTGAAGACAAGTAAACTGATACAGGAACAGGAATAAAGTATACTACAAGAGTAATCCAATTCTGAATTCAAATAAAGAACACCACAGTTCTTGTAGTCAGCTCATCTACATGCATACCCATGCCCAATGGTTGCTTTTGCATGCCAAAGCAACATGTGCATGCATCAGTGGTCAAATTCATATACTCAGAGATAAATCAAAACCAGCTCTGCCCTAACTAGCCAGGTACTATTTAGACTGACTTTATTTCTCAGTTACTCTGATTTGGCACTCTAGAGCTCTCTCAAAAATCACACCAACAACCATAAAGGACATTTAAGGAGAGTGTTTGGAAAGTTTAAAAAGTTATTACTCTATGGATGTGTCATCTAACCCACTTTAAATTTCATTAACAGGCCAAGAAGCATCTTAACGTGCTCCTCTTTCCTCTTCAAGAGTATCATCACCAAAATATCATTTAATGAAAAATCTTCATAATCTTTTATCTCCAGGAGAAACATTTAAAGATTCGTGTCACCTTTATGTGTCAAAAGGTGTTTGGGGTGACTTTTCTGTTGGGTTTGGGGTTTTTGTTGTTTGGGTTTATGTGTTTTTATAATTATCTTGACGTTTAATATTTGATTTCTCATTTCTGAAATTTTTTTCTTCACTCCTCAAGGCATCAGCATATGGTAACTATGCCCTGCCAGCTTTTACTTCCTAGAAAAATACTAAATAAAAAAAGCAGGAACACTCCCTTTTGAAAAGCATTTCTGAAGTACAAAACATACTTGCTAAGATAAGCTATGTCAGAAAATGGACGGGTTTTTGACAACTTTTAATAACCTTCACTTCTTAAAAGCCTTCTTTGAAGGCTACATTTTGGAGGGAAACAGTGGAAAGGTAAAGAAGCTCCTCTAGCACACACCAGGATTCAAGAGCACCTTCTTGATAAAAAGCGTGGTCAGATAAATGGAGGTTACTTACTCCCTCTGCCAAATGTAGAGTTTGTATTTCATTCTCCCTCTCGATTAGGTCACTAGGTATTTCAATATCCTTTACTTTGGTTCCCAAGCTTAAGAAACATGACCTTGAGATTCATGACCACTTGCGCTGTTTTCATGACACAGTAGCATCAGACTTCAGAATTAATTGTACAGGTATGTTTGGACTTGACAACAACACAGAAGGTTTGAGATGACAAAACTAAGGCTAGCTAACAGCTATCTGCAGGATGAAACAGCGTAATCCCCTGCCTTTGTCCTCAGTCACTCCTTGTATATGAATCAATTTTCTCCAGCAGACTCCAAGGACATTTTTTCATTCCTTTCAGGGAAGTAACTGAAGTTTCTCTTGGTCAGAACACAAAATTTATTCCTTCTGCTTCCTGCTAATCTTAGTAATGCACAGAATGAAAACTCTGTTCAAGTTGTCCAGTCATCTCTGGAAACTTTTGCAAGATACTGCAGAGCATTCAATTTGCATGTGATTTAGAGAAACCACTATAGAAAAATAACTATGATCAGAGGAAAACATTTAGCATCAAATTTAATGTGCTATGAAGAATGATGAATTTGTATGCATATATGAAGACACTGCAACAAGAAATATTTTATCTTCGTTTAATGCCAGGCAAAAAATCCTTCTTAGAAACAAAGAATTACCATATAAGGATGATTTATCAGCGCTATGAAATTGGAAAGTCTTCTGATTTTTTTGCATGCTTTAAAAATAAATAAGAAAAACTTACTAGATCGTGTGGATAAAAGCGAACTGAGGTAGAACTCGATACGTGAGAGTCCGTGTCACTATAAGAACAGGGGAAAGACTTCAGATTATAAAACTACATTTTATTTCAACAGGCCATTCTAGTGTTCTAATGTCCCAAATTAATTTTGACTCCTTGCAAATTTTAGCTAAATTTTTCCTTCGACTGTATATTATATATACAGGTATCCACTTCATCTCCTGTCTTGCAGTATATTCTGTAGCTACAGTAAGTCAGTAGACTTTACCCTTACCCATGGTATAGTTTTCTCAACACTGAGCCCCTAAATGGTCTAACAAGGATTATCATGATAATCATCATTCCACTTGAAAAAATAAAAATGTTTTCTAATCTGCTAGCTACTGATGTGTAAGCATGCACAACAACCTGAAAGGAGTGCAGAGACCACTGTGTTCACACACAGTGTTACTGTTAATTCCATACTGTTTTTACCAAGTCCCAAACCTGCCAAAAATAGCACATACTTAACACAAGTATAATGAGCTACTTAAATTGCTTTGGAAAAAATCTGAACTTTAAATAAACTTAAACCTCTAGCAAGAAAAGCAAAATTACTTTGCGATTTCCAGTGATTAGATGAGAAATTTCTCTTACTGTATGAGAGTCCATATCCAACCATTGCTTTTTTTCCCCCAATTTTGGATAGCTTTTGGATGTTTGGTTTCCATGTAAATCACATGGCTGTAAGACTTGTATCAAATTTATGCAACTTCCCTTCAGTTCCTTGCCTTAAGATAAAAACATTCTGTTGTTATCAATTTTACTTCACTGAAACTCAGGTATTCTCTAAAGCTGAGATCTAATTACTTGAATGTGGCCAGTTCGTTCTTTCCATTAACACATATCCCTTCATCACAGCAGCCAGCAGCAAAGCCATTGCATCTAAAACATGCAAGCAATAGAGGCAGGCATTGGGAGTTTGTGCAAGGAATAAAGAACTTTGACAAAGTTCAACTCTACAAAAGACACTTGCACACATGTTCACAAGAAAGATTTGAAGTTGGGAGCTTTTACATTCATTACTCCCCAAGTCCAATAGCTGTTCCACCTACACGTGGTGGGAGTTTGTAGCATTTCGCATGACGCGATAGCTTCAGAGCACTTCTATGTAGTGAAGTGGATTGGGGGAGTGGGGGAGGTTTTGGGTTCACTCTTCTGCCTCCTGTCTCTTCGGAAAAAGAAAGGACATCTTTCCAACAACAGATGAACTTTCCAGTATGTAGTTGGCTATTTCAACTCTATAGAGTAAAATTTCAGCCTCAGGCATGTTTACACCTCCAGGTATTGTTTCATGCCATCGGTGAACTTGAAAACAAATTTATCAGTTTACATTTGCTTCACAATTGGAAGTTCATTTGTAAAAAGGTTAACAGCCATTACAGTCAACAGCCACCTACTTTCTCAAAATCTGTGTTAAGTCCTTTAAGAAAGGCTTTCTATAAGCCAATCAAAAGTGTATTTGTCAACTTCTCAGTTCAGACATTTATTACTTAAACTGTAAGTAGTCTTAATTTTCCAAGCTTTACTGAAGTGGGGAAGATTTATGCAGTTAGTGTCACTTAGGTTTCAAAAGCAGAAGTAAATGGATAATACTGATTTTTTTTCAGTTCATACTAAGTAACTTTTTAAAATTAACATCAAATACTCTGCTGTAGTAAGACAAGAATCATCGCTCTTGACTGGCCTTCACACACACCAGATGTTAGATGCTCTTCTTGCAGCTGGCTCAAAGTTCACAAGCGACATGTCGCAGCCCCCTGTCTCGTAGAGCGTAGAACTGAACTTACCTGTTAAAGAAAAGGTCAAAAGCAGGTCAAAATTTCATAATGTTTCATCACACTGTTTCTATTAACTTACTAAGATCAATTTAGACATCGAAATTCACAGCAGCGTCAGAATATAAAACAGGATTACACATTAACATGTCACCAGTGTGGAAATTAGCTACTACGTCCTCTTTCATACCATTTTACATGACATATATAAACTGCAACACTGAATTAAGTTTGAGTTTTTAACTACACAACAGAAGCACAATGAAAGCTTTCTTCCCCCCTTAGAGAATAATCAGGGAAGCAACTTGCAGTGACCAGCTTCCCCAGTTCTTCCTTCCCCCCCACTCTCTGCAGAACAATCAGTAAATCATTTGCTAGCAACATTTAAGAATCAGGGCATTTATCTAAGGCAGAGATTCCTTAAGTGTCCTGAATAAAATTCTTTTGAGAGGCACAGATCTATTTGAAAAGAAACAGGAAGAGTGAAAGAAGCAGCCAGAGATGCTTCATAAGGCCTACCTCTAGAAAAACAGCAGCAAAAAGAAGAATAGCAGGCAAATATTTATCCAACAAGACAGAAGCAAAAATTTTTGTATAAGAACAGAAGACTGCAAACTTAACTTCTCAGATAAATCATTTGGAGTTACTGGAATTCCATTAACCATCATTTCCTAAAATTGTTATTCAAAGCTTTTTGAATGAACTATTCCTAAATATATAATTATAAAAAAAAATAGCCAGAGATTGTTACTCAAGAGATAAATGACCTCAGTCACAATATGATGGTTTTACAGTGCCCTTCTCCCTGATCAGAGAGATAAGCACTGTCATTTCCCCTGAAGGTCAGGTTCAATACATTTCAGCTCTGACTGCAGGAAGCTGATTTTGAAATAGTGATCTCATATGAAGTGTTCTGCCAACTTCTCCATCTCTCCTTGCTCAAAACCCTTCTTTAAGCCATGATGCAAAGCATGCATTATTTTAAGATCTGCTTATACAGAAAAAGATCCCACTTCAGAGCATCTGAAGCAAAAACCATGTATGCCTTCTCAGATGCATGTCTTGCAGCAACTTCCTCTTCTGTTGATACAGGGTACCAAGCAGTCCCAGCTGAAACACTTAAAATCAGAGCTTTCGATCTTCCCCCTTTCTGCAAGAACATAACCTGCTTCTGACAGAGCAGTGTATGATTTTATTTGCTTTTTTAAATGCTATGATCCTGCTCCAACTTCTTTTCAGACCCACAGACAATTTAGTTCTATTTAGAAGTGTTTAAAAGTAAGAGTGTTAAAAACCTCAAACGGGATGATTAAACCCAGGGAAACTAAGGAAAAACACTGGTACATCTTCGTAAACCTTTCTGGCTTCAGGGGGTGACTTCGTATCAACTAGAAACATAACACAGCCATGCTAGGACCAACCACTCTGACAAGACAGTCAGCCACATAGTTCAGGAGTCACAGACAGCGTGCGTCAGAGCTCAGTAACGTCCCAGCTCTTTCAATGTTTAATTCCATCTGCTGGAGGCATTTGTAAGGAAACACAAGTTTGCTTGTTCTGTTTTTCTTCCTCAATAGTTAAGACTTTAACTAAGCCCTTTAGTTAACTATCCTTTGGTTATTAATGTGTAGTGTAGTAAAGTTGCTACCAGAGTTTAAAATTTAAACTGAACTAGTACATTAGGAATCCTCCTCCCCACAGCTAATAGCTAACCACATTTACACAGGACTATTTCTCAACTGCATTAGTAAAAACATACATTTCAGCAGCAAACATGAAGTTGCTAGATTATACACTTGAGGTTCTAGTCAGCACAAAATTATACATAACTTAGTCCAGCAAAATGTTGCATGCAACCAGTCCTTGAAGGAGAAAAGGGAGTTTGGGTTAAATTCTTCATGGTTTTGTACTCCTGATTCGAGCGCCTGGAAATTAAACTCTCTGATTTATAAGTTAATGACATTTTAGTCACAGAAATTAGAATCTATTACTTGCAAGATACAACTTCCTATTCTCTTAGGCTGAGATAATACATCAGATGCATTTGTTTCAGAAGTACTGAAATGCTGCATTCACAAAGTGTCTGAAAAAGGCCTCAAGCTACAAAAAAAATTTAGCATGAAATACTTCATATTAGAAAATACCCACAGTCCCCTCATATCCAACACATCTTTGAATCTATCAAGATTTCCTGCATTTGTGTTGCTGCTATAAATACTGCATAGCTATCCTGGGGTAACAGAAGCCTGGTTAACAAACACACAGCAAACAGACAGAATGCACACTGCAAACCAGGCTCCGTTTTTGCCATGCTTGCAATTCATCCCTCCCTACTTGCACAGGTTTCCCATTGAAAGGTAGCTCTCTGACAAGAAAACCCTGGATTCTCAATAAAAATCAAGTTGCCAGCTTCCCACCCACTCCCTGCTTTTTCTACAGAAGTCAAAAGGCTCTCCAGAAAAGCCCCAGCTCATCCAAAGCAGAAAAGATGACAGGACTGACAGAACCATTTGATGCTGTTGAAGATGCAAACCCTAAGGTGTGACTGGAGATTCTGTGGCTGAGCTCTGAAGTCCTAGAAACTAAATACTTCTTAAGTCGTGTGAGGTAACTGCAGGTTCCTCAGAGCACTCCCAAACTCTAGGGGATCCCCATGCTAACAAGATTCAATCAATATGTATGGATATACCTAGCATCTTTAGTTATCCTAGTAATTTTCTTTCCCTCCCATTCCTAGCTCTCCTCAGTGTTCTCCAAAATATTTTAGCAGCATCATATTGGAGAAGCTTCAGGATGTTTTTTCTTTCTAAGGACTGTAGTTTTATCAAGTTGCAAACAAATGGCAGACTCTAAAGTTCCAGTCCAGAAATACAGCCAATTGAATGTTTGTCCACTAGACAGAAACGCTTGTAACTTCTTCCCGCACCATTGCCCAAAGAGAGAGCTGTCAGGTCTGAGGAAATTAAAGCCACACAAGCAATATTCTATTTACACCAGGTTACAAAAATAACAAAACCAAGTCATGGATACTCAGGCATGCAAAAATGAGACAGATCTTTGTTCTGACAAGGAGAGGAAGAGATGAATACACTTCCCTTGAAACACGAAAACTCGTTTCAAAAGACAGAAAGTCCAGACACAACCACGTCACGACACACACTGTAAGGAGCAGTGTTCTTTCATTACAGGCATCAATGAAAGCAACAGGCTGATGAGCTTACACAGACAAAACTGGGGAGACCTGCATGGTTCAGGATTCAACTAAGATGATGCTCTGATGGTCTCCTCTGCCAAGTTATTTTCAGCACACTTCCCAGTCTTCCATCTGATAGATATTATTTTGTCTTAAACCTCTCAAACTAGTTCTGAAGCTTGCTAACACTTTTGGACATGTTGAAGGCTATATCCTTATCAGGTCATTAAGGCATATTAATATACTACTTACAACGATATTTTTAAAGATCCTAGTCAGCAAAACCAAAGCAATCAGAATCCGAATGCTCTGTAGCATGTAAGGAGCTATCATTTCCAAAGGTACAAGTTTTACCTTCAGCTGCAGAATGAAAATTTCTAAATTTCATATAAAAATAAAAAATGAACCACTGTGAAGTTTGTTAAAGGAGCAACATGCCTATTATTCAGAATTCCAGACCAAACCAGGGATATTTTCAATAAGAACAATGGGAAGCGATTATGTATTTTACAATTGTACCTCTGAAAATACCCCCCCATCCCAAGTAAGTTAAGTCTACTTAATTATAAAGAGGTATTAAGGAACTGATCCTAAATTGGTTTTAAGCAATCAGTAAATTATTAACTGCCTTCATAAATCAAACTACTGCAATAAATCCCAAAGATGATCACTTCCATACACATGGTACAAACAAAAGTCCGCCCCAGCAGTGTAACTGTATTGTAAAGCTCCAGATGACCAGCTCTCTTGAATCACAAAAGCAGTATTCCTCAAAGAAAAAAATTAAGTCATCTAGCTGAGGATGAGAAGCTGCTGTTTCACCCATTTCAGAACCTGGTTGTCTATTATATTAACTCAGTACTTTGTTTCCCAGCAACTTCACAAACTGTAACACCTATGGCCTTCACTCCAAGGACTGAAAAATCCCCTCACCTATGTGCCTCAAGAGTCCTCCTGTCAGTGAGAACCAGAGGCATCAGTACTGACACACTGTGCTCTGATGACTGTCATTCACTAGGTCATGATACATGTTTTCCTGCTTTCTGGAGTCACATTATGCTCATCCTGCCTATAATCATGGCATTTGTTCTGCTACCTTTCCCTTCTGTCCTGCATTCCTCCTATGATCTACTTCATGTCTACTGTTCCACATTAAGCTCTTTCTCTGACCCTCTGAGTTCCTTCCTCTTCACAGCACAACTGATAAAACTCTTTCTACTTTGAACCTGGAAGATTAAAAATAATGCCTCAAAGCATCTCTTGCTTATTCTCATGACAGCACCCAGTTAAAGATGACTGGTACAGTCACCGGACTGGATGTAGGCCAGGTATAATACAGAAACATTCAGCCTTATTTTTGAAAGCCACAAAAATAGAGCTAAGAGGCAGGAATCTTTAAAAGCAAGCAAACAAACAAACAAACAAACGTATCTTGTTAAGAGCTCCAGGTTGACATCAACACATAAATGGACACAAGGTAGAAGCAGATGCTGCATTGGTGTGGTTGGGGCTTTTAACATAAGTTAACACATGGTCTGTTTGTCTTCCATCAGAGCTAGAATACCTAACAGAAACTCAGTAAGAAAATAAAGTCTTACACATCTCTGTACAACACACACGAGCAACAAATTGAGTAGACGAAGCTGTACCATCAGGTTTTGTTTTCATCTTTTTCCCAGCCTGTATTTTTCTGCAGTGACAGAGCACTGGTCACATCACCTGCATTGCTTTGATGAGCATCAGAATAAATGTTAAAGGAAAAATCAAAACTAGGACCCTCCCCCTAGCACCAAGTCACACACCAGTAAAGTAGCAGGGTCATCTTTCACTGTAAGGTATCTTGGGACAACAGAGCAAAGGGCCTTAGACTTAGGGAGGCTGAGTAGTGGTGTTATTTCATCCCTGACGGAAGACAAAAGAATCAAAGCAAACCCCAAACCAAACACACCGCGTACCAGTTGTGAGGAAAGATATTCTCCCTTCTTGTCAGGCTGATAAAGGTATCATGCCCATAAAGCTTGAACCCTCCTGCCAACTATTTCACTCACACAGAAAGTACCTATCTCACAAACTAGGAAATTTTATTTCCCTAAAAACTAATGGAAATGCATTTCACTTGGAATAGCTGCTTTCAAGCACTGAAGGTTCCTAAACAAATGCTCAGAGCTTCAAATCAGGAATAAAAAATATGATGTATAATAGGGATTTAACTGATGGATACCTGAAGGTTTTGTGCCTCTCAAAGGCAATGTGCTGCCCAATGTAACTGTAAGCACGGTACACAAGGTTTCAGAAGAAGGTTGCTATGTAAGTTTCTGAAGATTCCAATACACGCCAAGTACAATGAATATGCCTTTTAAGAGAACCTGAAAGCAATGCTTAATTTCTTAAATCATCCACTTTGATTTCTACTACAACACAATAGTAGAAGTTCTTCAATAACTCAAACCTAACTAGATTGTGCATTAAATCTTCAATTCCGTAAAACCTGAGTGTATTATTTTGGGTAAGATAGACCAAATCCTTAGATTACAATCATGGTGGCTTTAAGAATAAAGCTCAACTTTAACCGTGGATACATTTAACCCAGATCTCCCAATTTCAGAGTTATATTTTAGTATTTTTTCCGAACAATAAGAGAGTCCAAATTACATAAGGACTTTTTTAGTTTCATACAAGCTTTCACAGTTCAGATAATCATGCAAGCATTGAGATGCAAGTCTACCATTTCTGTAATTTGGAAACTAGTAAAGCCAGAAACTATAAAGCAAAAAATTAGTGGATTAGTAGATGCTTGTATTTAGCACAACTGCAAGTAAACTTTACAAAACACCTCAGAGAGCATCGGGGTTACTTTCAGGTTTGCTTATATTAATTTCTTCCTTATATTGCAGCTACATGGTGCCAAAGAATGTCAATTTGTTAGCCAAACTCATATTTAAAGGGATACCGCAGCCTGTCAACTCCTTAAGTCTTCCCCACTAGGAATAAGATGACAGTTCACTTATCTTTTAGTACTGGGTTAGCATAAGGTCTGAAACGAGTGTTTTGTTCTGAGCTAACCTGTACTTCTCAGTTATGACAGCTGCTTAAAACACTGTCACTAATAATTGTCAATTCTAAAGATGGCTGTTTTAGTAATTTGAGGAAAAATTCCATATTATTGCTCAAGTTGTAAGTAATTCAGGCCATGGATAGATAGCTGCAGAGATCCCTGCGAGGAATAGTGTCACATCTGCCCCTGCGTTACTGTGTTGCAAGAGATCCCTGACAACAGGCTTCACTTCTTTCTCCCCAGCAATTTTATTAGCTGCACAGAAGTTAATAAACTAGTTCAGAATACTCCATAAAATCAACCATAAAGGACTATGGGCTACTACATGAAACGATGTCATTTGGTATAAGAAAGAGTCCAGATTTGCTGCCAATCTCAAGCTCCTAAATTCAAGTGTACAGGAAATGTAAAGCACTATTTCGTGAACAGCAGCTAAACAAGACTCATCTAGAAAAGATAGAGAATTCCTACAGACCTTAACAAATATTATTATCAGGAACCTGAAGATCCTCAAAGCTGGGATCAAGCTCTGCCCAACTGCCCGTGTCAATGCAAGAAAACTTATGCATTACAATGCCATGAGTTGACCAAGCTCTCACAGCATCACTACTTGTAACTACGCACTCTTCAAGTGTTTCCCCATCATGCATTTGGTAGAGAAAGCACCTCAAAAGGCAACTGTGAAAGGCAAGGAATTTATGAGCAATGTGGCCTCCTAAGCACCTACAAGATTCAGAAACAAAGCTAAGGTTAGTCAGCTGGTTTTCCACCACGTTATTACCGATACATCTGCCGTATTACAACTTCCATGTCACCAAGGTTACATAAGGCCTGCATACCAAGTTCATCGTGCAAACTGCTACCGCTTACAGCAGATGCAGCAGCATGTGAGGCTTCTAAGTGGACACTCCCATTTCTCACCAGCAAGGAGGCGCAAGCGCCGGGCAGAGCTGCCTGGGAAGGGGGGCGGGACTGCACTCTGACCTGGGAGGAGGGCTGCTGGCCTTGCTGACCATCTTGAAGGCTAGGAGAAAACAATGGATTGGGGACACGTTACCAGGAAGGAGAGGAGAAGAGAAGAAAAAAAAAAAAAAAAGAGAGAGATAGAAGTGAAACAAGATTTTTCAGTTTAAAGAAGAAAATTTAAGAGCGGAGCGCTAAGAAGCCACTTACTAGGGTTAAGATAACCCTGTTACACAAAATTGGTGGGTATGTGGACACTAGTTACATTAGTAAGCTAGAGATACAATTCCTGTCCTACTACTTAGGACTAGTATTGCCTTGCCTTCTCATACCTTCCCAAGTCACCCTCAAACACATTCCTGTAAGTCTTAATTTGTGGGTGCCAAAACCAAATTACTGGTGGTTAGTCTAATTGTAGGTTAACTGGATGGATCATCTACTGACAGTAGGGACTACTCCACTACTCTCCATACTGAAGAGTTCTTTCTGCTCACTGAGCTATGGCTTGATCAACTGTTCATGTTGCTTTAAGCTTTGAGGTAGTCATACACTACCACAGACCTTGTAGATAATTTTAGTTAAATGTTTGGGTTCCTTTTTTTTTTTTAACATATTAAGAATGCTTAAATTTTTAATCAACACAAGTTTTAAGTCTATTTTTATGTTATTTTGACAGTACAGCAAGAACTTTATTACTCAAGAAGTTATTCTGTACCCAGACGTATACTTGGTTTTTAATTGGGAAATTCAGAAAAATTTTTAGTTTACAGCCACATGAGCTTCAATGTTCGTTTACCTCTTCACAGCTTCTCATCACAAAACTATTTCATAAAGCTGTTTAACAAATACACATTAATAGCTTGTTTAATAGAAGCATGGCAAAATATCAGAATACATGACACTTACACTTGTACATCACATCTACTTTGCAAGATTAGTGGTTTTTTTCACCTTCATTTCGTGCATTTAAAGAAGTTGTGTCACAGCTGAGGGATGGGATGAAATTAAGATTTTACACTGACAGACGCATTTATATTTTTATTAAAAACTATGGAAAATGTCTTAAATGCTCTCTTTTGATAAACAATCTATCACCTGTTGCTCTTAACATTTCACTGCTTACAGTGTGATGCCACAGTTGGCAGGTAAGGCAACTGAAAAAGCAAGAACTTTTTAAGAGCTGAAGGTTTCTATCTGATGTGCTTGCTTTTAACAATGCTTTCTAGAATATCTGCTTTTCAGTTCTTAGAGCATCACTGGAAAACAAAGTATGGATATAAGTATATTAAAAGGTATTAAGCTCATGCAAAATAAAGCAGTCATGCACAAAGCTCATGACGTAAAAGCTGCAGCTTGTTATTTATCATATTCTAGCATATTTTAATCTGAACTTTAAAAAGTCACAAAGCCTTCAGTGAGCGACATGGCCATGAAAGCCCTAAGGAAGCTCACAGATGTGCCAGCCCTCATCGTCTCCCTTTACTATCAGCAACACAAAAACAGTGCTAAACAATACTGCTTCCCTTTAAATAGTGGTCACATATTAAAAGCTATGTATATACAAAGCTGCCCTTTCAGTGGTTATCCATATTTATCACATTGAAAGAAACACAACACAGTGACATTAACTGATTGCACAGATACATTTATTCTATGCCGAATTAATAATTGTAAAAATACAAATCCTGCTTGGGTCACTGAGGTGCTGTGTCAGACACACATGCATATACCACTGACTCCAGAGGATGCCAGTGCATACTGATGCTTAAAAGTGCCTAACATGCTGTTGACATTTAGGTAGGACAACAGCAGGGGTGGGTGTTTTATAGTGGGTTGGGGTGGGGTTTCTTTATTTTGAAGTTACCAGGCAAAGTACTCTCAAGTCTTATTTAGCACCAAACCAGCCAAATTTACTAGACCAGGTTTTACTTGAGTATGCAAACCATTGCAAAACACACTTACATATAATGCCGTTGTCTCTCTTACTAAACATTCCACAGAGGAAGAGTAATTGCAATAATAGATAGGAATTTTTTTTAAAAATAAATTTAAAAAATCAAGTTGAAGTCAACAGATTAGGGGAACATCCCCGTGACATCCAATTTTATGCCACAGTTAGAAGATTAGGTGATTCAAGTTTCACTGGCAAGGATGAAAAAGATGTAACGTTACAGCACGTGAAGATTAGCAAATCTAATACTGTTAGAAGTTTAACATATGAAGTCATATGGATTAGCAGTATCAGGAGCTAGACCAAGGCAGCTCACCACTAGCATATACAAGTAGAGCCAGTAGAGTTTGAGCGATGTTTTGAAAAGATCTTAGTGATAACTTGCTAAAAAGGTCCTCTGTATTTCTTCACATTTCTTATGCACAGATTTTTTTTTAAATCTTTCTTAAGGGTTTCTTCTTCCAGCAACACATAAGATTTAAGGTACCCATGCAAAGGAAAGGATTTTTTCCACAATATTCAACTAAAAATCAGAACAGGAATAAATAGAACTTTTCAAATGCATTCCACAGTCGATAGTTCAAGTGGAACTTGTGTTAAAGAAATCTGAAAGCATTTTGGTGTTTGGTTGGACTAAGGGAATTTAACTCTACTCTAAAGGGACAGCCCTTTAGCATCACAAGCAATGCTTTGAGCAAGGTAACCTCACTAAGGATTCGATTTTGAGCATAGAACAGAATATAAATATTTTTTATATATTTTTTATAAAGTGTGTCATTACAGAGAAAACTACAGAGTTTGGGTGGGTCGTGTTTTTTGAAAGGAACAAGTTTAGATAACTAGAAGATGTGTAGAAGAAATACAAGGCTAGAATATTTGATATGATTTTTCACTCCTGAACATCTTGTCTAGATAAAGTGTTACTTCCAAAAACTTCAGTTTTCTCACAAGATCGCACTGGAGTCCAGCCACAGGAACCAGTGACTGCACTAGCATGTGGAAATGAGGCAGCTGTCAGTCTCAGTTTAAAACAGTCCTTTATTTGCCCTACTTTCCATCCAAGAAAACCCACTGTTTTCTGACTAATGCAGTTAAGGAGATCTGATTAGCTTGCACAGCTTCTTATAAGCCAATACTCATAACTACACTACCCTCCTTTTGAAAAAAACAAAAGATGATTACTAAATGGCTGAGATGATTTAAGAGAATGCAAAGTTTCAGCATCCCTCACTATGGAAGAGCTCACTAGTTTAAAGTTAAGCAAGTTACATTCACCAAGACCAGAAGCTTAACAAAAGAGTTAACTGAAGTTACATGATTACTGCTACATAGAGTGTAAGCCAGTAAAAACACATGTAACTAGTCCCTGTCCTTCAGTTGCTAGACCTCAATTGCCATGCTTGCAATCCTGCCTGAGGAAAATTTGCAGAGTTAATCCTTGTTTGTTTCAGCAGTGCCACAATGATGGCATGATACCTCTGCCATCCTCTACCCTAGAGCAGTTTATATGCTCACTGTCTGTAGTTTTTTCCCCCCATTAAAAAAAATTGCACAAGTATTCCTGAAATGCAAAGGCAGGCTGCTCTTGTTATTAGAAGATAGCTTGGCACATGAAGATCATTAATAATACACAACATACAGTTATCCCTGCCTATTTCTCATGTAACTGGAGGAAGGATTACACTGATATGTATGGAGGAGTGTTCCTTCCTTTACAGGCAATGTTCTGGTCACCAGATTCTCCAACACTGCAGGCAACCACAGGATTGAAAGGTTTAAAAAGCAAGTCTACAGTCTTCTTGTGGTTGCTGCTTCTCCTGCCTAAGCTGACAGACCAGAGTCGCTGTAGGTAACCTATCACTGAGCTCAGTATTGTTAACGAACGGGTCAGCGAAGGATGGAGACTCCTGGGATACACGTACATCTTAAACATCGCCAAGGCATGTAAAGTGCCACACAATCAGGCTTGATAGCGAGCAATGCTGTGCCTTCTATAACAAAGGCACTGCTATTACTTCTCTTTTGCTGTAAAAAGCTACAATAGGTTGTCTGTATTTCACATATGGATCCTTTGTGAGCACAATTTGGTTCTTTATAATGTTCTGCTGTTTTGTTATTATGCTTCTCTCATAATCTAGAGTTGTGAAATGTGATTAGAGTACCCATCTGTAGTGCTTACTTTCCTAAAGAAAGTCCAAGTGAGGAGTGGTGAATAGGATTCCCTTGGGCTTTTCTCCTTGCTTGAAAGCAAACACATCTAAAGGATTTGATTAAAAACCACAGAGACTAAATTTGTTAGCATTAGTTCATTATGTTACCAAGCTGAAATCAGCTACAACATGTTAGAGACTGGCTACCCTGATCATTTTGAAAATAGTGCCACATATACATGCATAATTCAACAAGCCCACAGTGACATGCAGTGACAGCTCAAGGAGGTTATGGTGGGGAGGGAAGTAAAAAGTGCTTTTCTGGCAACACTGCTGGGTGTGGGGAGAAGTGGTCTGCTGCATGCATGCTAAATATGGTGGAACATTTAGATACCCTACCTGAGGGGTGATCCGATGAGCAATGTAGGAGGGGTAGGGTTACTCCCTGCATTGTGCCGGCGTCGTACTGCCTGACGCCTAAATGTGCTGCGTTCACGACGAAATGTGACAGTCTCCTCGCTGGCTTGTGCTGCTGCATCAAGACAGACTTTAGGTCAAATAAGAACCCATCCTAGTTACGTACACAGCAACTTAAGCCTCCTTTCTTCCCCCTGACCCTCCCCAAGTTAATGGATTTGACTTGTAACAACAGTAGCTTATGCACTGACTCTTTAAATAACCTGTCTCAAGACAGAATCCCAAAACACAATTATTAGCAAAAATCTGGGTGTCTGGGGGTGGGTGTGTGTGTTCTTGAATGTACAGCTTTTTTGTGACCCCCCCCAAATAAGAGTGTTACAAAAAAAAGTTGAGTATACTAAATCTCTTCCATTTACATTGGGCGGGAAGAGATAAAGCTCATCTCACCGTTGATGTCATTTAATAGATAATCAGAAGAGAAGTCTAAATGACAGAAGACAATCTAAAGTCATCTGCCTCTCCTCACCATAACATTCTCTTTAGTTTTAGAATTTGTGCCAAACAGGTACATTTGAGGTTAACCTCATCACACCTCAGGGGACAGAGTTGCTTTTTTTGTTTTCCTCATAAGCACCACGGGATACCTGTTGCTCATTTCACACTAGTTACATTATGATTTGGAAGAGCAGGGGTTTGAGATTAAGTGAGAAAGTACCTTCTTGTAGGACTGATGTTTTTGTTATTTCAACTCCCCCCCAAAAAAAAGGTTTAGTCCTCTTAAAAAGCAACATCATAACAAACAGCTTTTATGTACTCAAGGGAATCCTAAGATTTTTGGACAGATTTTACTTCAAAATCCACCTGTGCTCCCTAAATCAGAACTCTGGACTTAGACTACTTTATAGTGCATCTACAAACTCAGTCTTCCTCGTGAAGCAAGGAAGCTACTGACCAATTCAAAACTGGAGAGCTCAATGAACGGGTCACAGAGAAAATAGGTTTTTGGCAGGCAAGTGAAGGAGGAGGATAAACAGCCAACTTGGCATGAAGTCAGTGCAAGAGGAGATTCAGAATTTTGAATGGTAATCACAAATTTGGTAATCAAGAAGCCTGCTACTAGAGTGAGAAAACTAAGGATTGTGTCATGCCAAAATAAAATAATAAAAGGGACACCACAAAGCAATTTTTTTATGGCAGAGATCACAGGCAGATTAGTCCATGTTCAATTAAAACACATTTTAAGTTACAACATTCCTGTTGTTAAACTTCCAAACCTTACCAGCAGAGACTAATGCTGGCCTACAGAGAATAGCAACCTATAGCAACCCACTCCTGCTGTGTATACTACTGCCATAGCTTAAACAACCAAGACTAAGTGGAGCAAGAGTCTAATTCAACCCATGAACCACAGGTTATCAAGTGAACACCATGTATGAAACTTCAATCTCTAGTTTGCTTTAAAAGCTATGCAACTACACTGACAGATATATTTTAAGGTTAACATTAGAGTTGCAAGCATGTCATTACCAGAACAAGAAGTGTTAAGGACATCCTTAATTCCCTACTTTCCTACATTTTCATGAAAAACATGGGATTGCTCACTTTCTCTTCATTCCCCCACAACTGTTTTTGTTAATCTAAGCATGAATAGATGATGCTGGCCAGCCCCTTTTCAGTGGTCTATGGAGACAGGACAAGGGGCAATGGCTGCAAGTTGGAGCACAGGAAGTTCTGCACCAACATGCGGAAGAACTTTTTCCCAGTGAGGGTGACAGAGCCCTGGGACAGGCTGCCCAGGGGGGTGTGGAGTCTCCTTCTCTGGAGAGATTCCAGACCCGTCTGGACGCCTGTCTGTGCAATATGAACTAGGGACCCTGCTTTGGCAGGGGGTTGGACCCGATGATCTCTGGAGGTCCCTTCTAACCCCTGCAATTATGTGATTCTGTGCTTCCTGTTCAGTGTTTTTCAGCAAGAATTCAGTATGTTGGTCTTCAGGTTTAATATGCTTTAATACACAGGCTGACGTCTGCAAATAAGATAGTATGAATCCTGACTGTTTTCTGGTGGATTAAGTTAGCACACAAGAGACCAAAACTGTCCACTAATTTCAAGTGCCAATTAGCTCTTGAAATTTTTTTCCAGTGTATGCACATCAGCATATAAAAACATGTTTCACAATATAGCTTCCACTGACTTCAGATGCAAAAGCAATGCCACACAGTTCCTGGTAATTGGTGCAGTTAAGAACCACTAAATAAAAAGAACAGTGACTAGTCTTCAGTGAAACAAAGATCTAAGGCTGTAAACATCAGCATTACATACTGAGTGAAAGCAGCACCCAGATGTAACCCTTCAAGGCAGCACACATCACTGACAGCATCTGGGTCTTTCTTCCTATCTTTTATTCAGCAGTCATCACCACCTGCACCAAGTGAAGCCTGAATTGTGAAAAGGCTAGAGGTCCTTCCTATGCAGCTCCCATTTATCACTGAGGCAAGTCTACCTCAAGCACCAACTGAGGCAGCGTCCTCCAAGGAAAACAGGGATATACAAACACATCTGAAGATAAAAGAAGTTCAAAGTCAAAGCTCATATGTCCTTGGGGATGAAATTCAAAGCCACACAGGCAAATAGTTCTGGCATTTCCTAACTTATTATTTTGCTCTAATCTTCAAAAAGTCAAAGTAGATTTTGGTCTAGCTCTCATCTAATCTACCAAGGAATTGGTAATTTATCCTGAAATTTCCACACAGGGCACATCATCTATATACACTCTTCCTGAGCATATGTAGTGACATTCATAAGCAAGTCTAGAAATTCTTCTGTGAAGACTGCAGAGCTTTTCAACTCAAGCTCCCAGTCTGCAAACATTATGCAACATTTCCAGACTCTGTATGTTAAAATCATGACTAAGTGAAACAAAAAGCAAGCAGCCAGTTAAGCAGAAAGGAATATGATTTGAAATGTGAAAAGCCAAACAGCAAAGTTTGGTTTTGGCTGTTTGTGTAAGTTTTGTTGGTTGTGTTTGGTTTTTTGGGGTTTTGTGTTTGGGTGGGGTTTCTTAAAACTAATTTAAAGAACACATAGGATTAAAATATATACCAGTATGGAAAGCTACTTATTCTAACACAGATTTATGCTTCTACTTGCCTTTATATAGAAGGAGCAGTACAACTGCTCGTGAGTTCACCAGTAGGATGCAAGATAAAGCTCCTAAAATTGTCCTCTATCATGAGCTGAGAGCAGTTTAATCATGAGGGAAATAGCTTCAACAGAAATACATTTCCTTTATATTTATAGAGTAAATACTACTTCTGTTGAAGTCTGTTCTATTTCTCTGTTTTATCTTAAACTTTCCTGTTGAAACACTACACTTCATCATGTCAGGAAATTTAAGTATGATTCTCCTGCATGCTGTCATATGAATTTGAAACCCCAACATTATCTGATCTCAAGAACAAATAAATCAAGTTTGAAGTTTAAAGTGCACAAGTTCAAAGTACAAACCTATTGATCTCTGGGAGGTAAGGTAAGAGATGGAGAACTAGTAACACCTTTATAGCAAGCTTAGCCCTCCCACACCTATTCCCAACTTCAATCCATCCAATTTCAAATAGGAAATAATTTTATTTTTGTATTCATTAATGAAACTGTGCATGTGAACACATTTAATTAATTTCTTCTTTCATTACATTTGATTGGAAAAAAGACAAATTAGCAGCTACACAGAGTCACAAGGATGCCACACACATTGGGAATGATGGTTTCCCAATAAAACAAGTACAATTTATTCTAGAGGGAATTCTAGAGTAGCAAATAATTCACATCCCTTTGCCAAACAGCTAGGAATATCAGGTTGAATTACCCTGCCTGCAGGTTATGTCTTTCCAAGCTTTCTCTTTCTATACCGTACAAGTGGTTGTGAGGTAAACCCCTGTAGCTCCTGAAAGCTTTAGCTATGCAATTGTTGTACAATACAACTTGCTTTGTGTTGTATATAAAACATAAAATGCAAATATTTTCTTTCAAACAGGAACATTTACACATACATGCCAAAACATTTACAACATCACTGCATGTATACACCACTGCTTCTAACCCAGGCTTAGAAGACAGAAACCGAAGGAACATGAGATAAAAAAGCAGAATTTCCAAATTTTGTTGCATTACAAGTCTTATTTAGTTTTTGCTGGGCAAAAAAACCCAGACCCCAAAGCCAATTCTTCAGACAAACTTGGAAATAGATTTTTCCCAAATACAAAGACCCCTGGAAAGATAGGGCAGTGAGGTAATACAGAGGGTAAAGCATCCATGCTGAAAACCAGAGTTCTTAGGATAAAACTTGCAAACTTCAGTCTGACCAGAAAGAAAACCAAAACCAGCCCCACACAATGGAAACATGGTGACCCTCAGTCTTCTCAGGAAAGGAAAAAGTCTCTGTTCTTGAACATTAGTCAGGTTAAGCACGGATGCATGGAACCTGAGTGATGCTACGAATTCTCAGTGACAGCTGAAATGAATGCTCACACACTCACGTCAGCAATGAAATCTGCCTTCTAATACTGAACATAGTTGGCCAAAGCAAACAGCTGAAGTCTAGGTCTTTTGTTATTATCTCTCTCTCATCTGTGTTCAAAACCTGAGAAAAGTCATACTGCTTGCACGTACTCATGGGCTAACACCACCACTCTCCTTGCAACTGAAGCACTTTTGTAGCCATAAAACTATTTAAACAAAATGTTTGTAGAACGGAGGAGTCCACTCAGTCCATCTCTTCAGTATACAGAATCACAAGGTTGGAAAAGACCTATGAGATCATAGAGTCCAACCGTTCCTGTCCTGTGCTAAACCATATCCCTAAGTACCTTATCTACCTGTCTGCTAAACACACCCAGGGTCGGTGACTCAACCCCCTCCCTGGGCAGCCTGTTCCAGGCCCTGACAACTCTTTCAGGGAAGAACTTTCTAACATCTCATCTGACCCTGCCCTGGGGCAGCTTTGTGCCATTTCCCCTTGTCCTGTCTCCTGTCACCTGGCTGAAGAGACCATCACCCACCTCTCTACACCCTCCTGTCAGGTAGTTGTAGGTGGTGATGAGGTCTCCCCTCAGCCTCCTCTTCTCCAGGCTGAACATCCCCAGCTCCCTCAGCCGCTCCTCATGGGATTTGCCCTCCAGCCCCTTCCCCCAGCCTGATTGCCCTTCTCTGGACTCGCTCCAGGACCTTAATGTCCTTCTTGTGGTGAGGAGCCCAGAACTGGACACAGCACTCGAGGTGCGGCCTCACCAATGCTGAGTACAGGGGCAAAATGATACTGATTATCATGAGCTATGCACCACCACAAGACCTACAATTGTAGGGATTTCTCATACTTCTCCAATGAGAGAGCACAATGCTGACTTGAGGCATTACAGCTTACTGTGGACTGTCAAAGAAAAATATTACTAAAGCAAATTTTGGAGAAATAGATATGTGGGCAGCAAAGGGGAAACAAAAAAAACAGGACATCTAAGATAAAAGCTTTTGCTAGAAAACAGGGCAGAGAAAAACAGCACACAATTTATGAAGGAAAGCTTGTCACAAGAAAAAAAGAAAAAGAAACAAGGGAAGTAAAGCCCAAGACTTAAGTGTTGTGGCTTAACGTAAGAAAAAAACCAGAGTCTGAGATTAGGTCAGAGGAGTATTTCCTATTACATCAAACCAGTCACTACAGCAATCTGAAAAGCAAAATATTGTCAAGCAGGGTATACCAGGACAATGAAACCATCAGGTTTGAATTCTGAACCAAACATTTTTACAGACCAGCTTGACAGACAAATTTCTGTACTAATGCGAAAGACTAAACTAGCAGTCTCGGTCATTCTACTTCACCACTGTACTTCCCACTTCCATTATCCCACTTTGAAAAACATTATGTGAAAGAATTCTTGAATACAGCCTTGATCACCTTTGGGGCAAAGTTCTGACACAATCTGATTCCCTGTCCAATGCAGTCCCTATATCCAGGGATTTGGGTATGAACAGTAGTAGTGTGTTCATGCAGCAGACAAGTGCTCATAACCTATATTACTCTGTATAAAACTTAATTCTGACTTTGGATTCATTCACCATAAGGAAAAGATCCTTTAAATCTTTAGAGCACACAGCCTCTCCAGCATAAGCAGTACTGCTCATCAGTATAGCAAACACAGTCATGTTTGTTTTGAATAGGCTTCTATAAGTTATAAAACCAGATGTTAATTAGCAGCCAACTTTGATATATCCTGGAATTACATCTCATAGCTCCATCTGGCAGCAACGCGATGACTACCATTACAGTTCGGAAAGCTCTCAGAACTTTCTTGGCTGTATGAATAACAGTAAATCCAGGTGCATCTACAAAGGAGCATGAAAAAAGTGGCTTATAAATTTATGTTTGTAGACACAGCTTCATTTATAACAAAAATTCATATTCAACTCCTGTTTGAGGTTAATACTTGGCAAATTTATGAACACCATGTTACCTGTCAACAAAATCAAAGTATAATTTCCAAATCAATTAACAATTACTGCAAGAGGTAATTGCACAAACACTGCCCATCTAAGACATGCAAACAGCTCACTCCCACAGCAATGCAAAGTATTTTAAAAGAACTGAACTACTGCTTTTGGTTTCTTCAGGAGGCTTGAAACAATTTAGCCAGGGTCACATTTCATAAATAGTAATTGTTTGCTTTTCCCTAGGATTATATGTAACATTTTGCTTCTTATTTTTAACTTTACTCATAAGTCATGTAACAACAGCTCCGGTATTGTCCACCTGAAAGGGGGCAAAACAAGCAGGACTGAGTCCCCACATAAGTGTACTAAAACTGCATTTTGCTTTAATAGGTAACAATTAACAATTAGTAGATGAAAGATTCATTCCAAGTGTTGTTTCATTGTTAAGTTCCAAAAACTGCAGAATTCCATTTCAGCCCCAAACATCACTCCTAATGCTGTTCAACTTGGTGTTCAACTGCAACATCTCACCTCTGCTGAGATGACAAGATATCCAAGATCAGAGGTAATCCTGTAAAACCCAACCTTTACATAAAAAAGGCAGTGGCAGAACTACATTATGCTTTCAAAGTCAGACACTGGGAAGGGCTAACATTAAAATGTCTGTGTTATACAAGAACCAAATTATGCATACATTACAACACTGGTAGCTGACATCTAAAAATTAAGTAGTGGAACACAGTCTTCTGGTTCCAATAAAGAAACTCATATAGAAGACAGCCCTTTCTACTGACTGACCTGCTTAATCTGATCCAGTTACAGGAGGGGTCCTGCTGAACACATGCACAGAGATAGCTAACACACACAGAGCCAGAGAACAGTAACTTTACACGTTTTTAAGTTTCCACCATTTTCTAAACTCCTTCAGAGTTTGATTTCTCACACAAGACTGACTGGCTTAGTGTGAATAGGAATCGACAGACTCCCAGATAACAGAGCAGAAGCCCCACCTTCTGTAACTGTATCAATTCCACCTGCAGAAAACACCAACTCAACCATGAAACAGCTCTACAACATAGGCAGAGTACGGACTGACTGCAGAACACAAGCAACATACGTGTAGTAGGAAAAGGGTGATGTATCTGTAACAGGTGACATGACCACTGGCTGCACAGCAGAGAAACAAATCGTGCTTTTGATTTTGGAGAGAATACCCTCTAATAAGTATACAGATAGGCTAAGCATACTAGTACAAACCAGGCAGACTGAAAGGACGAACAGGTTTCCATATGCACGGCAAGATTACAATCCAAGCTCACAAAAACCTGTGTGGTCTGCTCGCCGAGATGTACTGCGGACCACAAAAGGCAAGAGAACAGGATGAGCTGTTACCTGAGCATCACTATGCAATGCACAGGAGGAAAATGGCATCACATTGCATGCAGTTTTATTTACGGAAGGGTACAGAACTCAGAGTAAATAAAAAGTTAAATTACAGCAAGTTGTAAAAGAGTAGCAACTTTAAGGGTGAACCTCTTACAGTTAATACAGAACTAGGGGAAGAACACCTGACTTGTCGGGTCAGCTCCAGTTTTACAAAACATCACCATGTCATACAGGGCAATACATTGGTTCTTTACACCTTTGCAAACAGGAATCCAGAAATAGCACGTATCTGAGAGAAACCAGGCATAGGAGACTATATCAAAGGTGGAATTTCTGAAATACCACTAGACACCTAGGCAAACTTTTACACATCTAAGCAACTACATCTAACCCATAACCCATAATTCACTAGTTACTTTTAGAGGCTGAACAGTTGAACAAGGCCAGCAGCTATTATAAGCCATTCTCCATTTTTTTGTTATACCCACCACATGTATTTACAGAACTCAAGTGCTGTCCCCGTCTGCATTTTAATGAACGGCAATTTCTATTCAAACACACAAATTATCTTGTAAGAAGTGAGTCATTCACCACTTCCTGGCTTAATAAGCTAGAAGTGAAACTGCTACGTCCTATCTGCTGAAGTAAAATATATACAGATTTGTATAGCATCCTGCTAAATAAAAGAATACTAAAGGCCATATCCATTACAGAACACTTTTTAGCAGTTACAGAAACAAGAAAGTATTTTTTAGTTCCCTCCCTAAAGACATAAAATAAAGTGAAGTTATAATTACTGATTTAAGTCATATTTAACAAATAAGTACTGAAAGCTGCTGACTGGAAAAAAGAAGGTGGTATTAATACCAGTCTTCGGTTATCCAGCATTCCTTTTTTAATTATTTGTTTCAGAAAGTTATCAGAAGCAATCACAGAAATTTAAAAATATTTATATAAATTTGTAACACAATCCTTTCAGCAGGAGGATTGACCAGACATCTACAACTCCTATCCAAGCAATGGATGGGCCTCATTAAAATCCAAACCGAGTTTATTCTGCAATTCATCTGCTACATATAAATAAAAGCTTCTTAATTTGATCAAATAATTGTTATATGTATACACACACGATATATATTCACTTTACACATGTATGTCTTTAAAAACACTCCTGAATATTGAGGACAACTCAAGAGTATGAAATAATATAAAGCAAGCTAGATTCCAAGTTAAAACATTTTCTCTGATTATTATTACTCACAGGTAAGCCCAAATAAGAAAGCCTATTACAAAGCTTGCAGTATATACTATAAATTTGGAAAAAAACACCAACACCAAAAAACACAGAAAAGAAAAACCAGTAGAAATGAAGGACAACACAAAGGTATTATTCATTTGGGCCATGAACAGATATTCAAAATAATTACTGGCTTGATGCTAGACATGACTGTTTAAATACTTAAGTAACACTAAAGAAAAGTTGTATTTTTGTTCTATGACAACACTTGTTTCTTACAACCATAAAATAAACGTTTCCATTCTACTGGTAATAAAAATGTAAGATACAGCAAGTGTTAGTAATCATATGTTGTCATCAAACTTGGAGAACCTGAATCCAAACTGCTTTTGAAGTCAGCCTGAAACAGACCATTTAATGGTAAAATTACTCTCAGACATTAAGAAGAGTTGTCACAAGTCAAACTAAGAATGCGTGTGAAGCATTTGGCTTGCAGTTAGTAATAGGAGACAAACCTCTTTCATTACTGCTACTGTACAACTCTGGTACAAGGACTAACAGAACACAGAGGGTACCGATGTAAGCAGAGATATATGTGTAGATTTTTATTTTAAGTGAGGGCCTCCAAATAAGTCTGAACCCGTCAGATTTGAGCAGTAATTAATATTTGCCCCACCACCCTCAAATTATTTCTACTGATTTTTAGAGGTTGGGGCAGGGAAGGAGAACTATTCCCCTATTTCTTCTCACGGCAAGTTGTACATCTCTTGATCACTATACTTCGTGTAGCCAGTCTAAGTAGCAAGATCAGCAAATTTGGTACAATTTCTTAAAATTAGGTCTTCATCTCAAGTACAATTTTATGAGCCATTTGTGTGCTGATCTAACAAGATCCAGATTATCTGGTACATATTACCCTCAATCAATCCCAAAAGTCAGACAGGTAATTAGCAATTCCATACTGTGCTGAAAACATAGTTAAACACACTTATCCATGACACAAAAAGCTTTCTAGCTAAAGCAGCCAATATGGCTAACCAAGGGAAAAAAAAAACCCACCAAAACTGAAGCATCATTACAAGCTATAAAAAAATGTTAAGAGTTCCAATTATTTTTTTAATGCCCCTATTAATCTGTATTAATACCAGCTACTCCAGGTAAGCTTAATACTAGCATTACACCAAGCAAAGCAGTTGTTACCAAAAGTAAGAGGAAACTACATTCCTTTCTCCAGCACAGAAAGGTTACTGTGTTCTCATAATGCCAACAGAAAAAAAAAACCAACCCACAACCCCCAAAGTAAACAACACTGTCTAGCCAACAACGGCAAGGCTAAGCAAAAAATCAAATCCCTAGGAGGATGCAGCTTAGTAACGAGACCATCTAGGAATGAGCAATTCAAGGCAGCATGGTAAGGGGGGGTAGGGCTTTTGTTTTTTTGGATACCACCTCAAGCTATGCCAAAGTTCACCTAAGAGGCAGCAGTAGCTTCAAACAATCACTTCCACATTCAGAATTTTCTAAATTACACAGTCTTTCGAACAAAAATACTCTTTTATTGTAAACTTTTCAAATCGTACACATAAATTGAAGTTTGAGAAATATGATGCAGCAGGTCTGATTTGGTCACGAGTAATAATTTTAAGACACAGCTCTAGTTAACAAAGTCTGTCAGTTACAGACCCATAACACCATAAACCTGTGGACTTCATAGCATTTGCTTGAATTTCTGTAGGTCTTCCAAGGCATCATGAGAAAAATGCTTTATCAGTTTTACCAGACAAGAGTGAAGAAACAGGAAGGCACTTATGTCTAGTTGTAACTTAAGTCAGAAATCAGACTCATTAACAAATACAGCAAGGTACTTCTGGCAGGTCATTTACTTACCTCCACTTGCTGAGTCTTGCTCTTCCCCTTCAGGAAACGTAGCCTGGTTTGGTAAGCTATTCCTAGAACGAGTGACTGACTCTAAGTGTGAAGCCCTTCCCAACAGAGATAGCTCATCTAGCACCTCTCCTTCTTTGGCTTCCAAATCAGATTTTGAAGTGGTTAACTGTTTTATATTACCTGGTGCCATTAAGCTATTTGGGTCATTTAGACAAGCTACAGTACCACTGTCCAGGCTTAATACTCTGGCACGATTCTTGGCACTGTTAGTGCTAGAAGTCCGACGTGTAGATCGTTTTTTGCTAATTCCTTCAGAGCTTACGTGGGTTTTGTGAGCGTTTTCAGAGTCTGCACCCCCACGTTCTTTAGAAACGTATTTGGTCTTTAGAGCACTGTACTTTCCCTCAGGAGACTGGCATGAATGGGAGGTGGTGCTGGAAGAGCTATCACTGCTGAACTGGTGAGCTGACTGCATACTTGACGTCCTGCTCAAGTCACTTTGATCACTGGAGTCCTCATCATGACAAAACACAGCACTGTGAGGTTTAGTACCAGATACACCTCGGAAGGAAACATATTCCCTGTGCCGACTGGAATCAAAGCTACTAGCCCGCTTTTTTCCTGTCCTTCTCCGGCTGGACTTGTGGGTAGAGGCTGTTCGATGTATTAGACTAGAAGATTTTGGTCGAACATCTCCTTCTTTTTGTTTTCCACTGGTTTCTTTAGACGCTCTTGAATCTACTAACACAGCTAGTTTCTCGCTCTGCTCCTCTCTTTGTTCAGCAGCCTTCCCAGATGGCCTGTCAGCTTGCGTAGTCAGTTCATTGGCATGTGGGTTCTTATTGGCCTCTTCTGAAGCAGAGGCACCAAGACCCTTCTGACCATGCATCTCAGATGCACCAGAGCACTTGACCTCCTGAACACCACCATTAGTGCTCACTTCCACAGCAGTCCTTTCACTACTAGTCCTTTTGTCAGTAGAACTACTGTCATCCTCCGAGCCAAGACTGCAGTCCCTTTTCTTACCGTCTTTTTTCTCTTCTCTAGGAGATTCCTCCTCATGCTCTGACAACACACTTTCTATATGTGTTGAGCTAGTATGTTCACTTTTATAGCTACTGATGGTACTGTTAGTGTCACGATCAGTCCCACTGCAGTAGCTTTCTGTTGAACCACTGCTTCTAGTACTCAGGCTTCTCAGACTGTCCACGCTTTTGTCTGCTTTCAACGATCTGCTCTTCCCACTCTTAGCCAGTGGTTGAGGGCTGCTACTTTTCAGAATGTCATCTAATTGAAAGACTCCCGAAATGCAAGAGTTCTCAGCCAATGACTCTCTGGATCCAGAGGGGGGCTTGGAAGCTTCTAACTCACTGACAGGATCTAGTCCTCGTCTTTGCTGATAGAGGGGGAAGTCATTTAGTGAAGCATCTGGAAAAGCGACAGCAGAGCTAGAAGTCCTTGGTACACCTCGTGGTCTATGATCCTTCCTATAGGAGTGAGAATGCAGAGTTACAAGTGAAGCTACTTCTGTGTCACATGCACTGGTTTTAGACTGGTCCACGAGCTGGTTGTTCGAGAGGCACACTTTGTCACTGTTGTCTCTTGGTAAATCCTGTCCAGAGGATAATGAAGGTTGGATGGAGACAAACGAGTCGTTCGACACCAGATGAAAGAGCTTCCGATCAGTTGCCAGATCTGTTTAAGTACACATTTAAAGATATTCATGTAGAATGTTCATGTAGGTTACACAATCTGCTTTACAACTGCGTGTTTATACCAGATAAAGTAAACTGACAAATCCATTCGCAAGTACTATGCATTACATTACCATTTAAAAGACTTCCTAGCATCTGGGCAAACCCCACAGAGGTTTTCTGAAAAAAGCATCAACACCAGCTTAATCTTAGCAGCCAAAAGACAACACTATTCTGACACAGCCTCAGCCTTGTCAGGTGTCTCAGATATGCTGCTTTTGTGAACCCCAAGGTTTCTTAATTGTAAAGGGTACCCTGCCTTTTATTTTCTACATGGAGTAAACTGTTTCACATAAGCTTTTAAATTACTGAAGAAAATAGAACAAGCACTATTAACTTTGAAGTCACAAAAGCCCGACAAAAATCACCTTTCCTACCAGGTACCAAGCAAGCTAACAGCAAGGATGCAGGCACTGGCACAGATCTATTGGTACTATAATGAAACTCCCAGTGAAGTTACCAAGTTTTACTGCCTCTAAAACTGGTGTTGTTAAAACAAACATGAGGATTTGCTGTTGGCTCTTGGTCAGAACAATTGCTTCAGTTACCCATCGCAAGCAGTCTCCTGTAACAGTGTCCAGCTGCAGGTAGTGTTGACAGCCAGGCAGCTTTCCTTTTTGGCACTGTCACTAAATATAGATCTGGAGGCCAAATCAAGCCACACTCCCCAAAAAGGTGTGCAAATACAATTGCTACATGTAACTTGAGACTTGACACACAGTTCCATTGCTCACCTGAAAGTAGTTGAACCCTGCTGCTTAGTATTACAGGCAGGGCCACCTGTAACTTCTTATTTTAAACTTACTTTCCACACTAAAAATCACAATATAACAACTGAAAGGAACCCATCAGTCTGATGAGACTGGGAATACTGTAGCTCACCTTGGCCAGAGTTAGCTTCTTGTCATCACCGGGTACTTTAAAAATCAACAAACTAAAGATTGTCCTACAGTTTTAGGCTCTATTTTAGTCAGAACAGAATTTTTCCTGGCAATGAAGCTGAATGAAAAATGAGATTGGAAACAAAATCGGACAGCTGAAGAATACAAACTAGTAGTTTCCTTACATCATAGGAAAAAGCAATTACAAAAATCTGATAGCTTGCATGTTAGAAGTAGTCTATAGCTCCAGAAGCACACAACTCCGTGGTGCAGCATTATTTATCTTACAGAAAAGCATGTCTGATTTAAAATAAAAGTAATTTCTGCTGCACTGGAAAGCAGAGGAAATTAGTCAGTCTACAGCAAATTCCCTAAATCCCAGGCCATTTTCAGTATGACAGGTCATCCAGAGACATGTAAGCTAGCAATCTTTCAGCAGTAAGGAAACAGTAAGTATTCATTACCTGCTGGAAGATGCCAGAACGTGCAGCCAAAGAATAAAGATAAAAGTATTCCAGCTACGCATCCCAGGAACTTCATTAAAGAAACAGCTTCAAGATACCCTTTCCTGAGAGTCTTATCAACAAATTGCATTAATTTATTTAGCCTGCTAAGCAAAGGGTCTTTGGTAACAAAATACCACGTTCAATATGCAGAAGAAGAAATTTTACCTTGTTCTTCACTCCCTTCTTTACATAGGCTAGAACTCTGGCCAAGACTTAAACTGATATCATCAGAGGTCTTGGCAGTGTCGGTATCTCCTGTGAATTTTAAGAAAGAAGAGTAATAGTGGTCAAAGTAGCAACACATACATAAATACACCACAGATTTCTTCCCTGTCCTGAGACACAGTTGCTTTTATTTTTTTATTTAAAAGGTGAATAACAATAATTACAAGTAACACAAGATCACTCTTATCTCTTAGAGATAAGTATTGCCTACTCTTTCTTTTGGTTTGCACGTTAGAAACTTTTCATTCAAATACACAGATCTTCCATGAAGAGCTGTAAAAGAATCTTATATAGAACTCAATGGAAATAGAGATTTTTTTTTCCTCAAAGATGTGGCTATTTCTTTTTCCATGGCTGCCAATAAAAACGAAGGGCAAATTGTAACAAAATACTTGTAAAGATAAAAAGGTAGTTAGTGCTGTACACAGCTCACAAAACAGTTCTGGAGGTGAGCAAGGCAGACAGTATTTGTAAACACCACAGTGAACACTAGTGATCTGAAGTGTTACTGCAGAGTAATTAAGTAGCAGCTAAAAATCTCACCTTTGATGGTCGCTGCTGTGCCCAGACGAGATAACCCAGAACCAACCTAGAAAAAAAAAGCGGGGGCAGGAGTGGGGAAATACAGCCGTAAACTTCCAGGAATTACCCAACTGTTGTTTCCTATTCCTGCAATGCATCTATCTGCCTATACACCTAGGAAAGATTTTGAAAAGCACAACAGCATTCAATAGCATGGTGCTGTAAAACCATTTCCAGTTCAATGTTTCCACTGCAAACAAAGATAACAAAACATCTAATCATGCACCCAACTCTACCACTCCATTATTCTGTTTTATAGCCAATGTGTTTGGAGACTTTAGTGTGCTGATTTTAAAGTTTCTAATATAGTTATATTTAAAGTGGAAACAAATATTAGCATGGTGATACACTAATAAACATTCAGCTTTACAATAGCAGTTAATAGTGATCACTGTTGCCTAAAATACTTAAAGACGACACCACGTTAATATAAAACTTACCTGTTCAACATGACAAACTAACTAAATCCAGAAACTGTTCCCATTGGAGGAGATAGGTATTTTTACCAGGTTTAGTTTTTACATTTGTCAGAGCTGATCCAATGACCAGATAACCACCAGAACCAAAGCACTGGTACATGGAAACCAGCAGCAGCATGAACAGGGGATATAGCAGCTGAATAAACCTGTAACAATTTAATCTAATAATTTTATATTATTCCTCCCTCTCATTCCTGAAAGTGCAGTTTTTCTTTTGAAGATGGTTTCCAAGCACACAGATTACAGCATGGAAGACCATGCAGCATTCTTTGATCTATTCTTGGATATCAGTTACAATCACATTTCAAATTTATAGTATCTGCTTTGCAGCCATGTTCAATGACCAGCCAGCAGGCAGGTACCTCCTTATACAACCAGCTGGCTGCTTAGGTCTGCAGTCTGCCTCTGCTACATACATCCTGTAATCCGTAGCTGATTATTTTGCAGAGGTGTTAAAGAGAACTCACACTTTCCCTCAAGAATATTGCCAGTATCACCTCTTGAAGGACTTCAAGTAATACACAAAATTGCTTGTGTCCACCTACTCAGAAACAGGACAGGAGAAAAGGAATTGAAGGCAAAATCTGAACCTAAGATACATAACAAGTATGGCAGTTTGACTTTACAGGGTGCTGTCTTCCAAAAAAATCTCTGCTCCAAATGACTCCCGTGAAGAACAGCATAATGCTATTAATTCACAAATTTAAAGTAATCTGAATAAGCTTGTACATTTTATTCAGCCATACTACAGAAGAACAATGGCTTAGCTACATGCAATGCAAAAAAACCAGCTGGAGCTTGTTTAATGCATTTTCTTTACTACAGTCATGCACACCTTTAGTTAGTCATTTTGCCATGTTTCAATTTCAGTAACACCCCTTGCTGAATGCAAAGGCATCAGCATGAGAAAGGTATTTCATGCAAAAAGCTGAAGAGAACTCACAATGCTTACTGTTCAAACACCTTTTCATGCTGCAAACTCAATCACAGGGGACTCCTGAGCTCTATACTGCCTTTCACAGTAGCTTTAACAGTGTTATATTGTCAGCATTAAAGCACACAGGAAAGAACACAGAGCTTTTTCTCATGCTTTAACATTAAAACTGTTATGAGTATTTTCCCCAAAGACCAGTCAAAGCAACATGATCCCCAGCCTAGTTCTGTCTTCCTACATAGGCCATCCCTGCCTTTTCCTTTGAACACTACCAAATACCTTCTGTCTTCAAAGGAGAAAAATCCCCTTAAAAGAGTACTTACACTGGTAACAGAGCATTACCCAGGTAAGGCACCAACATGAGCATACCATTGCACTACAATATATACTGCTTGCTCAGAGCTACTTAGAAGGATTTGACACTGTAATAGCACAAGGATTTCACATCATTCAAAAATATCTTCTGTACCTTTAATACAATGCTGCATTGCTAATTGTCAACATAACCTTACAGACTGGCTAGTCACACTACTTGTTCTCATGAAGAGCTGTTAGATGCCAAGACTGACTAAACATTACAAGCCAAATAAAAGGAACAGCACATGCAGCACTATCGAAGTTGAATGCATAAATCTAGCAGATATAAGGAAACAGAACAACTTTCCTAGTGAAATTCTGAGGCAACTAGAGCATAATGAGGTTGCATTAAAATCTAATAAAGCCAAGATCTTCAGCACTTCCATCTGGTGCGCAGCAGCCCCCACTTAGTGCTTTCTTCCCACCCCGGTGCAGTGTGCATCCAAAGATAAACAGCTTTAGTCTTTCCATTTCTAACAGTTCATCTTGCTTTGTACTTTACAGTGAAAAATGCTATTTGCTAGAATCTGAACTGTCAGGAATAACAAATAGCTTTCAGAACACCATTTAGCATTTGCAATAAATAATTGACAGTGGATACATTCTAAGACAACCTAACAGAAGCCTCCCCAAATTCACCACAACCAAAGTTTGGCAGACAAGTATCTAAATGACAGATCAAACTAAGGGGAGAAAAAGTTTGATCATATGGGTGAAATTACAGCTTGAGTTATCTAACAGCTCACTAATACCAAAAGGAAGAGAAGAGCCTACTACAGTGGGCCTTAGTACTTACCTAACTACACTGAGCCACTTTGATTTAATAAATCAGAAGAAAGCTAAATGAACAAAAGGCCTAACTTTGTAATGGGACTGTAGGTTGCCTTAGAAAATCCACCCATTCCTAAAATGAACACAAGATGAGATGAGCAAGAGGTATGCAGCTGGGAGAGTGCAATGTCATCCTAATAAAGCATTTAAATATAGAAAGGAAAATTATTTATCCTAACACAGTAAAAAAACCCCATATAATACTAATTTTAAAAAGTCAAAGATTACTCTACAGATTGCAAACCCAGCAGTACTAGAGCAAGAAGGGCAGTAGCTTTACTTCTTACCTGGTTGTTTGGATCTATCCCAGCATAAGAATTGCGTGAGCTACAGCCAACAGGTGGAGTTGCCTCTCGTATGAACTCAGACATCTCAATCCCTCCACCCGGGTCACTGAGCAGAGAAAAGGCAAAAAAGGAGGAAAAAAAGGGAAACAAACATTAACCTAGCAGTTTGACAGAAGTTTGTCTGTCTCCACCAAGTGCAGATTCAAAATATGTTTCCCTTTTCAAACATCGGGGACTCAAACATATGCCAGTATCTCAGATGAATAAGACTGCTCATTTCACACAGGAAGCTCAGAGCTGGAGCACCTTAGGTACTGTCACAGCAGCTGCTGACTTGGTAACGTCCACTGTCACCAGCCAACAACCACTGACTTAGGAGTTAAAAGGCATTCTGAAATGCTGACACATGAAATTCTCTGTCTGTGCATGTGTGCACATAACTAACATGCAGAAGTCAATTAACAGAAGTGTTGAATAGCACTCTTTCAAAGAGCAGGGAAAGGACTCCAGATCTTTTCCTTACACTGGATCTAGAGGCAAAAGTAAGGATGGGTTAACCAAGAAAGCTGCACACTGTCAGTACAAGTCATAGGAAAGTCAGAAACACACAGGGACACGGTTTCTCTCACGGATGCAAACCACTTTTTCCTACCAGAAAATAAAGTCCCTTCAGATAACTTATAGGCCCCACCAAGAAATACTTTGATGTACTATATACATATATTTACATCCTAATGATGTTATCCTTTCGTGATTAGTGAGTATTGGTTTGAAAGTATTTTCTAGATCAGCATTGTAATTTAACATAATTCAGCTTGTCCAAGGAGATACTTATGAAACAAAAGCAAGTAGGACCTGTTGATTAGGACAACAGGGTGTTTAATGATTTGGGGACTACAACTTGGGGATCCAATCTTACAGGGTTAACTGCAAAGAGGGAGAAGTTAGGCATCCTTTTTCCTCTTCCAATACACTTCTCTTCAACCACCTTAATCCAGGAGACTTCTGGACAGAGATAAGTGCAATCAGACACTGACACTTTCTGCTTCTTCCCAAAGATAAACAACTGCCAATACAACAAGTGTCAATGATTCTGAACTGTGGCAAGTCCCCTCCAACATTTTCCTAGAGAAAAAACACATGCACAACCCTGGTCCAGCTGGACTAAAGAAACTAAAGATAAAGCTCCCATGGAGAGAAGGACAGAAGCACCTCAGAATGACAGACAGCTGGTCTCAATTCTCATGCAATTAGACCAACACCTAATAATTTTTGTAATATATGGACATTAATCTAGGATATTATAAACAAACTGTCTATAGACTAAAGGACCTGAACCATCATTCATTCTGCGGCATGACATTTCAAACTGCTGTCATCTCAGGTACATCTGAAGGCATGACCTTCAGAAGCATTCTAGGTCATGCAGGAAGGCTCAGGGGCCTCATATCAAAGAGATGACAAAAAACGCAGTCTGAAGCTCAGAATATATTTCTTCCATAAATACAATTTTACTTAAGAAACAATGAGCCATGAATTAGCAGAACAATTATGGTCTAACTCCAGACATAAGCATGCTCTTACGACGGCTGTTTACAGAATCCTCTCTGAGCTGATACTATCAATTATGCTAAGCCAGAACCAGGTAAGGCAGAAAAAAAAAACCACACTAAAACACCCACAGAATTCAGCTTCAGTAACTTCCACCAGCTTTAAAGAAAGTATTCCTTAAGTAAGCATTTTAACAACACATAAGGACGTAACATTAATTTAAAGACTAAACTGAAAAATTAATCACTTAGTGTTTAAGTTCAGCATACGTTATGATGACAACCGAAGATATAAAGAACACCTTTCACAAAGGGATTAAACGCCTTTCCCAACTGAATAATTCATTCAGAAACACTGCACATGATTACAGTATGTCCTATGACACAGAAAAGTAAGTCAATGTGAATAAGCTGCCATGCATACAGCTGTGTAGCTTGCTAGAGTGGGAGAAGGAGGTGGTTTTGCCTAAGAGTGAACCAAGTTCCCAGCACAAACAACAATACAACCCAACAGCACCACTCCACTCACAGCTGCTATATTCTGTAACAGCACACACAAACTAAAGGATTAACAAAAGCTAGTAACAAACAACAACAAAAAGTCAGCAGGAACAAGCAGGAAGTACAGATTTTTAGGATTAACTCCTGTATGCATAAGGATTTGGACTACAACAGCATGTAAAATCCTTTAGGAGTAATTTACTCCTAACAGCAGAAAGGAATGGCCCAACATTAAGTTCTACAAGTTTCTTACAGTTTGCTGACTTAATATCTTAAAGCAAGCTCTGTCCTTTTCAGTTTGCAAGCATAAACACTGAAGCAAAGTCACTACACAAATTGAGATGACTAAGTGATGCCCAGCTCCCTGCAATGGAGACTGCTGTGGGAGATGCATTCAGAGCACCCAAAGCAAATAAAAATCCAGATTTCAAATTATTAGTCACTGTCCTATCTAAAGCCACTATCTGCAGCTGTATCACTTGAGCATGTCAGAGACTAACCAAGACACTGAAGGGGCTGTAAGTCTATGTGACTAGACAGCTCAGGCTGACTGACTCAAGAAATATATTTACTCTAGAACATCCAGACACAATTTGGAATAAGCAATTTTTCTTTCAGGATTAAAGCAGATAAAGAGTTCTATTCTTCTCTTGTGAAGATCATCTTCTGTCCTTAATTCCCAGCTAAAATAGCAGGGTAACTAGTCAGAAGGCTGTTCTCAAAACACAGGAGGACCACAGCATATACTGCAAATGACAGTTTCAAGGAATAAGAGAAGTTTTCTTTAAAGCTTGAATTACTAATTATAGAGTCAAAAAGGCAAAACAACTCCAGTCAAGAACAGACCTGCCAGCCACAGAAAACTGCAAGGAGAATAAACTGCTAAAAGCAAGAGTTGTATTGATTACACTTTTTGTTATTTCTCTTCCTCACTGAAGAGGACTCTGTAACTCAAAGA
>VZTU01030674.1:0-24737 GCA_013400835.1 Zapornia atra
GGGTGTGAGGAATGCCTCCCCTCTCCCTTCCCTCTGCTAAGAAGGAGAGCATCTCAAGAGGAACTGACCGAAATCCCCATTCCCCAAGTCCCTGCCCCTCCCTGTGCCACAGTGGGAGGGAAGAAGGGAGCAAAATCATGACTAAAGTCTGCTAAGACGGGAGGAGAGGAGGGAGGTGNAAGGGAGGGGTGGAGGGAGGTGCTTTAAGATCTGGTCTCACTTCTCATTACCCAACCGGTGTCACTGGGTGTGCAGTGCACTGTTATAAATTACAGAGTTTCTTTCCTTTATTCTGTGCTGAGTCTGTTTTGCCCATGATGCTAATTGCAGAATGATCTCCCCCTGTCCTTATCTCGACCCCTGAGCCTCTCAATATATATTTTCTTCCCTGTCCAGCTGAAAAGGGGAGTGATAGAGCCAGGGTCAAACCACCACGTGCATTAAATTGTATTCTCCTTCTATCTAGATGCACAGTATAACATGTTGTGTATCATAGAATGATAGAATGATTTGGATTGGAAGTGACCTCAAAGATCATCTAGTTGCAGACACCCATGATATGGGCAGAGTCACCCTCCACTAGATGAGGTTGCCCAAAGTCCCATCCAACTTGGCCTTAAACACTGCCAGGGAAGTGTTTACAGCTTCTCCGGGCAACCTCTTCCAGTGTCTCACCACCCTTGCAGAGAAAAATCTCTTCCTTATATCTAATCTAAATCTAAATCTACCTTGTTGCAGTTTATAGCCATTACCCCTCAAACTGTTGTTACAGGCCCTTGTAAAAAATCCTTCTTCTGCTTCCCTATAGGTCCTCTTAAGGAACTGGAAGGCTGCTATAAGGTACCTCCAGAGCCTTGACTTCTCCAGGCTGAACAAGCCCAACTCTTTTCAGCCTGCCCTCATAGGGGAGGTGCTCCAGCCCTCTTATCATCGTATAATGAGTTCCATTTTATTAGATATCCATACTCCATATTCCACAACTAGACCTTTGAGTGATCTCTCCAATAGACAGACTTTTTTAAAGTTTAAAAGACTTAACAGAAGTCAGTGAACATGCTGCAAGACCAGGGTGGGAAACATACTTGCACAGCATGTATGGACTCATTTCTTCTGTTATCAGATGTCAATCTCAAAAAAAGCCACAACTGAATACATTATCTGCATATCAAGGATTGTCCTTGAATGCACCATTTTACTATTTGAACTTGGACTATTTGATTTTTATTTGTTAGTTTCCTTTTTGGAGTTTTGAAGTAGTTTTCATTTGTTTTTGTTCACTGTAAATATCCAGGACTGAATTCTTTTCAGGGCTGCAAACCTTTAACTTAGTATTTAGAGCAGGGTTTGCTCAGGTGCTGGTATCTTTAGCACTTAGTCTTCAGACTTGCAGGTTTTCTTATCAGTGCTTGAGTTACTTCAGGCTCTAGACTTTGCAGATACTTTTAGGATAAAAGCCTATGAAAGCAAAAGGAGCTATTGTATTTATTTAGGGTTTTGCTTTTATCCTCTGTTTTTCCATAGCTCTATTAGCCTAATATGTCCTTCTGTTGAATCCTTTTAAGATGCTCTGAACTATCAAAAATAATCCCACATCTTGTGTTTTGTCAAATCCAATTGATCGTAGTGCTGATACTTTCATCTCCCCGTACCAACATCCCTGTAATGCTTTCCTTACATTGTTGTAGGTTTGTTTCAAAGGCATGAGGGGAAAGAGTTTGAGAGTTTCTTTGAGTAACGTTTACGAATTTACAATAAGAATAAAAAAAAATTTCAATAATATATAATAATTTTCATCAAATGAATAGTCAGGGTAACAGATCTGGGGTAGAATTAAATAATCCACTTTCTTTTATTGGATAAGTTTGTTTTTCAGTGAAACAGTCAGATTTTCCTTTCCTAAAAGGAAATATGAGTGTATTTAGGGCTTCACTGTTCGTACCTTTTTTGGGGCTTTGAGGTTTTTCGGGTTTTTTTTTTTATAGCAGAGTGGTTTTAGGTGTTGGGTTTTTTGTTTGGGTTTTTTTTTTTCCTTTTTCTTATTTTGGATGCATTTAGGTACACTAAATTCCAGGACACAATTCTGCCCTTTGAGGAAGATTTTGATCACTGTAAGAACTGCAGTTATTTGCCTAAAATCATTACTTGGTACTGTTTTATGGTGCCTCTAGGTCTATTTTTACTTGGAAGATTATTTCCAAGGTATTTATTAACCTGGTATTTATTAAGATACTTGATTTTGATTGACAAATGTTTCATTCAGAAATGCTTTTTGGCTCATTGCATCCAGGACAAGAGAAGATGTAGGCATGTAATTAAATTCATTCCTGAATTTTGTCTGTAGATAGAACAGAAATGTCTACCTTCTGTTTGGAGTACTGAATATGCAAATTGTGAGTAAAATTCAGTGTGCACATTTATTTCAAGACTGAATTTTGCCAAGAGCAGAAGGATAAGAAATATCTATAAAGAGAAATCTCCACTTTATATTCCTTGTTTAGTTTCTAAATATTATTTTTACCTTTCAGAGCAGAGAGGGTTAGAGCGATCTGTAGCAAGTAGCACTCAGAATTACCAGAGTCCTCATGACTCTGCACCACCTCTAGACTCATCTTGCTTCAAGGCAGATAAAGTACAAGTCAATTTTAAAACCTTTTGGAACAGATTTTGATTAGGAATCTTTCTGTGAGTAGGGTGTGCGTCTGTCTAGGTTGGAAACATTCCTCTGTCATTTAAACTTTTCCCATATCTGCTCCATTTAAGATATGTTAATTCAAGAAATATATATCTAACTGGTTTTATATTAATAGGCTTTTGCAGTTGTATTAGTTTTGTGTTGTGTGTAATAGCTGGTTCTCTGAAGCTGTGAAGTTGAAAATGGTGGTGCAGGAAAATTTGCAACATTGGTCATTGAGTTTTACCCAGCATAAAGTAGAATAAAGTTGGAATCATGTAACTAAAGGCAGTGCATTTTTTCTCATTTTATGTGATCCTCCTATTGTTTCTTTTACACTGGAAATATTGTGGGTTTGGGGTTTTTTTTCTGTGTCTTGATAAATATTTTAAACTAAATTATCAGCTGGGAGGGGAATATCATCAAAGAAAAGGATTCCAGGAAACTTAGTGGACCAATTTGCCTGACGCTACGGGGATGTTGTGGTTTGGAAATAAAGCTGTTGCTGTGAAACTACTACTCTAAACACATATTCCCAGGGGCATACAAGGAGGATTTTTTTTTTTTTCTATAAACTGTTAGTGTGATGCTCTCATGAATTTCCTGAAAATAATCAACAGGCTGTTGATAGTGTTTCCCACAGAAGATTGGCTATTTTGGTAGGCAGTGAACCTGAACAGGGAGTCAGCTGTTCAGAATGCAGCCTGACTCCAAAGCAGCAGACTGCGGTTAGAGATGTTACTTTTAGACTGATAGAGAGGATAATACTTGGAGTATGGAAGCCAAAGGGTGATAGCAGTCACTCATGCCAGTATTTCTGGTTTTTAAAGCAATCTTTTCTGTTACTTGGAAGATTTTTGTCAAAGATTAAACAGAAGTGCTTGAAGCATTTTATTTTTTTTTTTAATATTCTCATGAGAAACAGTCTATTATTAATAGGCAGTAAAAATTAATAAAGAATATATAACATATATTTCTATATGTAACATAGGCTTAAGTACATAATAAGACATCAATATTAGAGCAATTATTTTACTTTTAAAACTGTATGTAATTCTTACACAAAATATTCATTATGGTAAAGAAACTGAGTCAGAAATAGAAAAAGTAGCTCACCCAAATTATCTAAGAAGTCAATGGGAGGTCCAGGAATAGAATCTAACATTCTAGCCTCTTGTTCTAGAAATCTAGTTCTACAAAATATATTGTATAATTGAGCATCTCAATTAGGAATTGGGGGGGCGAGGGGAGATACCACTTTTTGCAGAGCAAATTTACTAGTGTAATAAATTGGTCACTGAAGATTTTCCACATACATACTGTTTTTTGTTTTACCACGAGGATAGATCTGAAAAACCTACATGAAATACTGCATTCTAAGCAGTTCATTTAAACAAGTTTATTTAACTCTGTTCTCTCTCCTGTCAATTGTCATGTGTGCTCCTGGTCATTTGATCTTGGTTACATTTTAAAAAGTAAGGGTATTAAACTCCTAAACTTTATTTCCTTTTGGGGGAAAAAAAAAGTTCCATATGAGCAGATTCAGAATGATGCATTGTGGGTATTCTTGCATCAGACTGGAGTTTTTTAATTTAAAGAACTTCAGGATATTGTAGTTTCCTACGTACTGATTACTTTTTTAAAGTTTCACAAAATAGTACTTTCTATCTCTGTCTTGGTAGAAAAGATAAATGTTGAAATGTCATACTTCATATGTAGCAGAAATAATGAGGTTTGTATAACCATAATGCTAGTATGTCTATTACCTTAGAAGGTAAAAAAGCTTCTGTAAAGGTAATCAATACTTATCCCACCATGAAAACCCAAGCAATTTCTAGAGTGAGGTGAAACTGTGTATTAAAAAAACATTTTCATCATGAAATATGAGTCCCTCAAATTGTTTTGGGATTGAAATGTTTTCAATATAGCCTATGGAAAATGCCAGTTTTACCAGCAATTTTCCAGCATTAATCTAGTACTTAGTTTAAGTATGCATGTCAAGGACATGGGTGTAATCAGCAAGCTATAAGTAATGACATTTTACTGAAAGTGATGTTCCAAAAATAATTAAGATGAGCAAATAGCTTTGGAAGTCTTCTTAGTGCAAACCCAGAAGCTAATCAAAAGTTCTGTGGTAGCTGTTGTTTCAGTGATGCATCTGGTTACCTCCCATCTTCCAGCAGTTAGCAAACAGGGAATGCAGCTTGGCTGTTGACACGCCATTGTATCTGCAACTTGTTTTGGATACGATCCAAAATCAATTGCTATCAATGGCAGTTTTCTGGGCTGTGCTAAGGAGAGCTGGATCTGGCTCTTACTCATCTAAAAATGTTTTATCATTTTCATAATGCTGTCTGCCACACTGAAACACTAAACGGTTGCAGGGCTTCGTGCCTTTCTCGGTTTCATTATGAGACGTGGCATCTCTCTTGACTAATGAGATGGAAATCAGTAATAATAGCAGTTAGCGAGTAAGTAGCACTCTTTGAAGATATCAAAAACAACAACAGCAACAACAACAAAAACCCAGGGAGTGAATTGGTCTTGCTAGTCATTTTCCCCTAAATGACTAACAGACACAGGGCTTGACATCTATAAAATAGGGGTTTTTTGAATCAGGAGGAAAACAAACAAGCAACAAAACAACAATCGAACAAAAACCCCACCATATAAAAAACCCATTTCATTCCACTGTGGAAATGAGATATCCTGGGAACTGAATTTAAGACTAAATGGTATCTCTGCACTTGTCTGTATGGAAGACAAATGCAGGATTTGGCAGCCCTGAGCCATCACATTTTGAGGAGGTCTGCTTCCAGAAAGACCAGTCAGAGCTGAGGATCATTAACACAGAAAGTGCCTGAGCAGCATAACGCACTCTTCAGCAGCCTGAGAACACATGCAAGACACACGATGGGAATGTTACAAACCACTTGTTTCTCCTCTGTATTTTAAATGTCAGTCTTCTATTGACTGGTGGATTTCTTATATTAAACAGTCTGCAAATACACTACTTATTACATGGATTAGTTTTTCAATCATTATGTCTTGCATCTGTGTCTAGTGGTGATTGCTTATATATTGAGGATTGCTGAGAATTTCTTTTGATTGTCTGTCTCCATGAGTAATAGTAGGACTTTAGATACGTGCCTGACTGACAGCCCTGAAAAGCAGAGGTTTTTTTGCATTTTCTTCAAAGCTTATATAACATGGATAATGTATTCTCCATGATAGCTTCCTTTGGCCTAACTTGGATTCCTGATGGGACATCACTAGGAGAAGTCTTCCATTCAGATCTTGGTGACTTCAGGTATGTCTGCACCCACAAATGAAACACACCAGGATCATCAGGATGAGGGTGGTGAAACACTGGAAGAGGTTTCCCAGAGATGTGGTAGATGCCTCATCCCTGAAACCTTTAAACTTCCCTTCCAACCCAATTACTCTATAATTCTGTGACTTTCTGGCACTGAGGCTGTGAAGGAGACAAGAGCAATTTAAGTAAACTTGCATAGCCTCCAAAACAAGATGATTTCATGCAAACTCCCAGTTGTTCTTTGTTACCAACTAAGCCATGCATGGAAATAGCTTGCAAGAAAACACTGAGACCACAAGTGTGACAGAAACTATTCTAATAATTTTGTGGTATAAATGATTGAGCCCAGTGCCCAGGAACATTCACAGACACTGATTAATTTAATAGAATAGGTCTGTCTTTTGGGGCTGCTGAAAGGTTTGAAGTTAATTTCAAGTGCTTGCTATACTATTTCATTAATGTACAGGTTGGAAAGCACTATCAGGACACTTGCCTGTCTGGATCATCAGTGGACCCCAATTACAGATGTATCATGATAGACTACTCGTGTCCCCTCATCTAGAAGTAGCCTAAAGATGCCATATTGAAACCAACTGTAATGTTAATACTAGGAGTAGCATCAAGTCAGTTGAATCTGCAAAGGTGAAGTGTAAGACAATTGAAATGATGGCTAGTAAAGAAGAGCTGCTGCTTAATCCTGAGATCACCTAAGTGGGGTGCAGAATGTGATGCATGTCTTCATCATGAAAAGCTGAGCCATAGGACCATTTCAGCTCAGTGGTGCAAGTGCCTCTCTTCACAGATAAATCAAAGCTAGCTCAGAACTTGCTGTCTGGGATACTGGTAATGTACCTGCCAAACTATAGAGCTCAGTTTGGCCAGCTCCCCTCTTCAGCTGCCCAGTGATTTCTCTGAAGTGTGAAAAGCAAAGGAAAGGCTTAATGCTGATTATTTGAGAGAATATTGAGTATTGTAGCAAATAAAGACTGTATTGAATCAAATACCTTGGTATTATATATATGTATAGACTTCCTAGGTTACACACGCAATTTTTGGGTTTTGATTACTGCACAGCAGTTCTTTTTGAAACATCAAATAACAAAATTACATGGGAAAACTGCAGGAGACTGACACAGACATCCTATTTGCTTTAAGAAATAATGGGTTTGGAGTGCGTTGAGTATGTGTTCAAACAGCATCTTGTCATTGTTTTTATTTATGCCGCTGCTTCAAGACCTAAACCTTTCCTGCATTTGAATGCTTTATGCTTGGCACTTCTGCAGTATTATTAAAAAATGTCATGTTGTCATCTCTGGCTGCTGCTGAAAGTCACAAAACAGAATGATGTAGTTCAGGTATTGTTCCTGGGCCACAATTGGAAGGATATTCAAATATAGATTCATTTTCATCCATCCCCTAGTGTTTTACCCTTCTGTGTTTTAACACTGTAAGAAATCCCTGTTTTAAGAGATCCGTGCTTTATGGATACATGAAACACAATTTTTTTTGTTTTATAGTATTACATATTACAGTGTTTATAAATGTATGTTTTCTATACGTTTTTTGGTAATCATCCTTGCAGTAATATTTTTGGTAATTGCTGTATCGATTCATTGGAACTGACCTTATTGGTATGAAATGCTCTTGTTAAATCTCAGTCTTTATAGGACCAAAACCTGAGGTCCTTCATTCTGCCAAAGTCAACATTAAATGAAGCAAATAGAATGTAATTCTGTTACATTACCTTTGGAATTTGTGTCTGTCAGCAAAATGGAAGCATTTTGGTATTCTAATCAGTTTTCCTAAGTCCCTTTCTTAGGGAGAGGTGAATACCTAAAATTCATAAAAGCATGGCATGGTAGAGGTTGGAAGGAACATTTGGAGGTCATCTAGTCTAATCCCCTACTGAGTCAGGGTCACTGTACTGGGTTTGTGTGCCAAGGTTTTCTTAGCTACAGAGCCTACAGGAGTGGCTTCTGTGGGAAGCTACTTAGAAACTTCACCCATCTCTGATACAGCCAGTATCAGCCGGCTCCAAGACTGTCCAACCTCTGGCCAAGGCCAACCCAAGCAGCAATGGTGGCAGCATCTCAGGGATAATTTAATTAAGAAGGGTGACAATAAAAACCAACCAAAAAAACACGAGCAGGAGATGTAGCCAGAGAGAGGAGTGAGAATATGTGAGAGAAACAACTTTGTGCAAACTAAGGTCAGTGAAGAAGGAGTGGGAGGAGATGCTCCTTGTTGCCAGAGCAGAGATTCCCTTGCAGCCTGTGAAGACTATGAAGAAGCAAGCTGTCCCCCTGCAGTCCAGAGAGGAGACTATAACTCCGTGGGAAGCCCTCTCTGGAACAGATGTGCTGGCAGGACTTTTGATCTGGTGGGGTACCCACACTAGAGCAGGGCTCTTGAAGGACTGCACACCATGGAGACCCACATGAAGTTCATGAAGAATTGCAGTCTGTGGGAAGGACTCATGTTGGACAAAGTTGTGGAAGTCTGTCTCCCATGAGGAGGAGAAGAGTGTGAGGAGTCCTACCCATGAGGATGAAGAAGTGTTAGAGAGAATATGTGACAACCTGACTCAGACCCCCATTCCCTGTCTCCTGTGTTTCTGGCAGGGAGGAAGGAGAGAAGTTTGGAATAAAGTTGACCACGGAAGAAGGAGGGAAAGTTCTTTTAAGATTTGGTTTTATTTCTCATTACCATACTCTGACTTGATTGGTTTTAAATTAAAATAATTTTTGCAAGTCAAGTTGGTTTTGCCCATAGCAGTAATTGGTGAGTGATCTCTCCATGTCCTTATGAGCCTTTTGATATATTTTCTCTCCCCTGTCCAGTTGAGGAGGAGGAATGAGAGAGCAGTTTTGGTGGGCAACTGGGATTCAGCCAGGATTGACTCATCACAGCCACCAAGAGCTGGTTGTCCAGGACGGTGTCCAGATGCTTTTGAATATCTCCAAGTATGGAGACTCCTGCACGTTTTGTGGCAGTGTTGTCATTTTCACAGTGAAAAAGTTTTTTGTTATGATCAGAGGGAATGTCCTCTGTTTCTCTTTGTACCCACTGCCTCTGATCCTGCTGTTCAGCACCACTGAAAAGAGATGGGCTCTCTGTTATTAGTATTCTCCCTTCGGGTATTTATACACATTGCACAGATTCCCCTGAGCCTTCCCTCCCAGTTCTCTTAGCCTCTCCTCATCCAAAAGATGCCCCAGGACATTAATAGTATTTGTGGCTCTTCACTGTACTCTGTCCAATAGCTCCCTATTTCTTCTGTTCTGGCAGCCCAGAACTGGACACAGCATTCCAGGTGTGACCTCACCAATGCTGAGCAGAGGGGAAGGATCACCGCCCTCTACCTGATAGCAATACTTTCTCTAATGCAACCCAGGATGCCATTATTCATCCTGGCTACAAAGGGCATATGGCTGTTTTTTGTTTCACTTGGTGTCCGCCAGGACCCCCAGGCCCTTTTTTGCAAAGCTCCTTTCCCCAGCTGTTTTTTCAGCAAAGCTGGTTGGTCACCAACTGGTGCATGGGGTTGTCCCTCCCCAGATGCAGAGCTTGCACTTATTGAACTTTCTGAGATTCCTGCCTGCCCCTTTCTCCAGCTTGGTGAGATCCCTCTGGATGGCAGCATGACCTTCGAGTATGTAAGTCACTCCTCCTGGTTTATGTCATCAGAAACTTGCTGAGAGTACACTCTGCCCAATCATCCATATCATTAATGATGGCATTCTTGTTGGCTTTCAATTAGACTTCATTCCACTAATCACCACCCTTTGGGCCTGGCTCTTCCACAAGTTTTTGGTCCACCTCACTCTCTGCTCATCCAGCCCTTAGTTCAACAGCTTCTCTATAAGGATTTTACAGAGTCTTTACTGAAGTCAAGATAAGACAGTATCATCTGTCAGGCCACTCACTTCACCACAGTTGTTTATCAAGTTGATCAAGCATGACTTCCCCTTGTTGAATCCCTGGTGACTACTCCAGATCATCATCTTCTCCTTCATTTGCCTGGCAGTGGAACATCAGGAACTGGAAATGGAGTTATTGGTATCGAACTGAGATTACATACAGAGGTGATACTATGTATCTCTTGCTTCACATATTGCGCAGTGACAGATGGGGAGATCAGAGGTAGCAATTGGTGTGAGGTGTTTTCTCTTTGTTTTTAATTTGCACACAGTATGTGAATGTATTTATTACAGAAAGAAGAAAAGCAAATTACAACTGGAAATGGACTTAGAATTAAATTCCTGAAATTGTAATGGGGTGGGTTGTGTTTGCACAATGTGCCATTAACATTACAATCACTGTTGTGAGAACGAATTCATGTTATTCCATACTCTGCTCTCATTATAACCTTTTTATTTCCACATAACCACAGTGTGTTGTTGGGGTAAACAATAGCAAAGCGTGTTAATGCCTATTCCATCTCTGTTTAATTCTGCTGACTTAATTTGCCCAGTGCCTAGCGCTTACAGTGAAGGGCATAAAAAGGTAAAATAGCATAAGCATCAGAAGGTGAAAGCCTGACCTTATTTAAATGAATGGGAATTTAGCCATGGGAGTCTTTGCAGTTGAAATTGCTTCTCTTATTTCAAGACAATGCAGATACGAAGGGGAAAATCTTAATTGAAATCAAGCTGAAAACTGTATTGAATTTGCATTACACCTGCTTAAGCATCAGTCAATCAGCCAAACTTTGAAATTATTTAAAAAAAAAAAAAATCCTAAAAAAGCCCCAAAACCTAAACTCACTTTTGATTTCAGGTTCCTAAATTGTTTATAATTGCAATTAAAATGCAATACTGAACAAAACATCAAACACAAAAAACCAGAAACCATAAAAAATATTGATGGGAACATTGGAGATTCAGACATACTTTTAACTTGTTAGAACAAATTAGAATAGAATCAAATCGCGAAGCATTTTAACTTAGGCATGTTTTCTGACAGAAAAGCTCTTATAAATGCATTTATTAAAAATTTGCATGCAGTCTGAATTCCCCAGGATGACAGAATTTACTTTATGAAATGGTATAAAAATAAAATTATGTTAGTTTCAGAAAAGGTAACAGGTGATATAATGTAAAGCCAGGCATGTCATTTGTTTTCTGTAGGTGTTTATTCACGTCACTGGCGTGGATAATTTGCTCAGAAAATAAGGCAAGACAAGACATTGTTTAAACAGCTCTTCCTCTGCCTTGCCCATCTTTCTCAACCCTTGAGTAACAAAGAACTATGCCACGTGCCTCAGTTACTTTACACAGAGGCTTTGAATTGCTGCTTTGCTGAGTGTTCATTGAACTATTCAAGGAGAGTTACTTGCCTTTTAAAAACAGAAAATACTGAAGTTATAGACCAGAATTTTTTGTCCTGACTAAGTCATGGTCTATATTCTACACCTAAAAGTGGTTTCAGTTCAAATTCAGTAGTTTAGATCAATTTATAGATGCTCAGAAAGAATGTATATCAAATAATTCTAATTTCAGTAGCTACTTGATATTTATTTGACAATCAAATTTGGGGATTGATTTTTAATTAGTATATCGTCATGAAAGACAAATTAAGTTTTTACTTTGGGGTTTTGAGATTTCAAGCTTAGGTTCTCTTTTAACCTGAAAATGTCTCATCTTTGCAACAGTTTTTGATCTATTGGGGAAAAAAAACAAAAAACAAAACCCAAAACTTCATTTCAGAATTTTCAGGGCTTTTTTCTTCAGTTTCGCCTGAAGAAAACAATCATTGAATTCAAACTAATTATAATTTCAGTTTTTGACAGAGTTGCACTTCTGCATGCAAGGTGCAATATCAAAGGTTCATATCAAAGTGCATGGATTTCTGATTTGTTCTCTAAGGGACGTGTTCTCTCCACAGATTCCTCCATGTCTTTGGGAAAAATATCTCATTGTACATTGACAGGGAAGTGCACATAAGACAAAGCTAGCTGTAGAGAGGGTTAGGTACGGAAAGCATACATTGTATGAATCTGGACACGTGTGTCTGTGTGTACTGTAGTGAAGATACCTTTTGATTTTTAATTGGTGAATCCCTGTTATTTGGAAAATTTCTGAGTTCCAAGTGCAAAGGTGTTGTAGTTAATGGAAGTATTTGCTTTGTAGGAGGCCTCTGTTCTTCACTGAGCCATGGCTGCTGTTGTGATAGGGAATAGAGCTCAATTTTTTCATCAGGGAAAGGCATTTTGTTCAGTGGAAAGGTCTGGTTTCTTTGTTTAGACAGTGATGCGGTCTAACAACATTAAATTACATTTTCCTTGAAAGTGGAATACATGCATACTGTGATCTTGGAAAGAAATTACTTGTTGCGTAATGGCCATGTTAAATGATAAATTATGGGAATTGTACTGTATACCAAATTGAGGATAAAGTGTTTACAGTGCGATTTAAAAAATGAACACGGAATACCCTTGTTGTTTAGAGGAACAACTAATACATCTTTCAGCTGTGGAATCACAATCGCTATCTTTCACAGCTCTTCTCTCATTTACAAAATCCACAGATTTGTCCTATGATGGTATTGCAGCAGAAACCTCTTCTTGCTAAGGGACACAACAACTCACCCAGGCTGCTTCTATTCTCTGTCCACTGATACCAGTCCTACCTCTCGGTTGACCTCACACATAGCAGGACTTCGTGGCTCTTTAGAAGCAGAAATAGTAGGGGCCAAATGAATAATTTCTTACAAGGGAGGGGGGGAGGGTGTGTTCATATGTTTCTACTAAAAGAGTCTTGTGGTAAGTAATGGTGAATTCTGTTCCTGAATATTAATTGCCTGAAATTTTTAGCAGCTGATCTTAGCAAATTGTCTATGATCTCTTCATAATTGAAGTGGGAAGAGCTAGATGCCAGACAAGAATGATAACTCTCATTTTGAGAAAGATGTCTGTGTTTGGGTGGAAGAAAACTTACTGACACTCTTCTCTAATAATGGACTATCAGTAGTAAGTGACTAACTGAAATTAGATAGTTAATTATGATGGTGCAAACTCAGTGAGTGTCTTGTGTAGTTTTCTTTACAGGGAGACTCATAGTTGTGAAAATTAATACATTTGTACCAAAGCAGACCTTCTGAAAACTTCTGAATGCTTTTGCTTTGGTTATGATGTTGTACACCACCTTTTCTTCTTATGAATGATTCCATCTATGTCTACATACATTTATCCTATATGAGTTGTAAGGAGTTTCTCACTTGAATTATGTGTTTATCTATATATACCAATGCCTTTTTCACTTGCTCAAGAGTTATGATTCATTAATAATTTGAGCAAACTATGTTTATGAACGTGATTATGATATTAGAAATCAGTCTTGGAAACATTAACATGTGATTTAATGAGTTGGTTTTTTGTGGGTTTTTGGCTCTTAACTGCACAAATAAGGATAATCTCTTGAAGAAATGTGTGCAACTGCTGGCCTACAATCTATTGGCATAGAAATTTAAAGTAAATAATCTCATTTTTCTCAGGGGAACAACTTGCCTTGAAACTGTAATAAAATAAGTCGAAGCATGAGGTGGATTTTTTTGAGGGGATGCAAGGGATACGTCCTGCATTGTTCCTTTGGTCTCAAACTTACTGTTTGCTGGGTGTGATATTATAAAGAATGTATTTGGGCAGCTCACTTGTAGTTAGCTCTTTGTGCCCTGCTATGCTGTTACCAGTGTTTGAGCTAATTAGGGCTAACTCAGAAACGTCTCTGTGAGCTGCAGCCGTTCCCATTCAGCTTGCTGTTGAGGGTAAAATAACTTCTAAGTTCTGGAACGTGAATATTTGTGTCTGATGTCTAACAAAACGTGATACTCTTGAGCTTTGTGGTATGGGACCTGCATGAAAAGATTGCTAATGTATATAATGCCAAGTGGGAGCGAAGTGACTGGAAATATGCCTATTAGTATTGAGAATGAGGAATAGAAACAGACAGCATTGTGCTACAAATTAAAGGGTACAGAAGTCATCCCTGTTGCCATAGTTTTCCTGCATACTTCAAAATACAGTTTGGAAAAGATGTGCACAAAAAGGAAGATAAATTACTATGTAACTTTGATATAAAGGATGAAGAGTTGAGGTGAAGGCAGACGTAAACAACAGGAAAACCCTACACACTTGAAAAGCAGCACAACTGTTTAGGAAGGCCACTTCACTATTTTACTTACTGGGAGACTGACAGAAACACTGTAAAAAACTTATTGGAAGAACAAGAGCATACACTTTTAGAGACTGTCATTTGCACCTGATGTTGCCTGTTGTGCTAGATCCATAGTTAGACACTGGACTCTTTTTCTGACCCGTCCTAGCCATTATTTCATCATTCATTCTTTCTCTGTTTTGAAGATTCAGGGTTTTGAAGAAGTGATGTGTGTGGATTTATCATTAATCTCACACATATGTTTTCCCAAATTAGAAAATAAATGATGCAAAGTACAGACGCTTTCTTCTATTTTGTTTTCAGGTGTTGGTTTTGAATTCTAGACTCTTTTATTAATACAGAACTTTGTTCTCTGAAGAAGTAGTGTGTTCAGAAATAATGCTCAATGATACAGCACAGTAAATTAATCCATTATTACAATGCACTTATGCAGGTGTTTAGTTAAGAGGTTGTTCTGAGACAGTATTTTACTCTGTTTATAAGGCATTAGAGTTCTTTTCTGTGACTGTAAGTCTGTATTTAATTATTTTCTAACCCAAATTAAAGTAATTTCATCCTGGTGTCACATTCATGGAGATCAGGATTATTTATTATTAATACAGTGTTCTCTTTATCAAATCAATATTTTATTATTAATATAATAATAAATAATTTGTATCTTTTATATCATTAATGACATAGGACAAATATGCCTTTGGGTGATTGCAAATGTGCTGCTGTGCAAATGTCAGTGTGATAGTTTACTTTATGCTTTTTTCTATAGTTTTAATTAAGCAATAAAAGAAGACACCAAAAATAATTACATACCATTTCCTGAAGAATACAAAGCTAAACCCCATGCAAACACAAAGAGTGCCAGAAAAAGAAAACTGACACTTTTCTGCGTAGCCTAGAATAACCTTAAATACTTCAAAATGTTAGTATCAGCAGCATTCAGATTGTATTAACAAATTTTAATTAAAGATGAGCTGATATGTAAAGCTAGTTTGCTTGTAGGTCCCAACATCCAAGAACCAGTATATGCCTTACCTTGATAGCTGCTCATTTAACTTAGGGCACTGAACTGCATGGCACTGCCTAGTCTTTGAAACAGATTTAGGTAAAATAAAGAAATAATTACTCATTTAGGAACAAAGTTCTTTTAAACAATTATTATTAAGGTTCTATAACCATCACTTCTGACCTCCATCTGTGTCCACAGGCCTCTAAACATCACTGGATAAAATCCCCATCTTCCTTTTAGTGTTGAAATACGTTGAAGAAGGGGAACAGGAGATGCACCTGCAGCAGTTTATATGTAACCTGGCAACTGTAACACTCACCTGGGAAGAAACTTTGGGCTTCTGGCCCATATCCTTGCCACTCTTATGACTGCTGCATGAACAAGGTGTTTCTCCTCCATGCTGAGCCATGTCACAGCTGGGCAAGGCTCTTTGTTTTCTCTGCCACTCTTCCTGTCTGCTGCGGTCCCTCCTGTACAGTGTTCCAGATGGCAGCCAGGGTAGTCTGTGGCCTCACCCAGACCTCGTTGGGCTGGCCTGTGCAAAGCAAACCTAACAAATTGCAGTACTTGTTTCTAGTGTGATACCCTCATTTCATATCATTATCGAGCATCCTTCACATCAGTTCTGTACCTATTTACGAGACCTGATAGGAAAATTTTGTGATAGTTACTTTTTTTTTGTAGTAAGATAAAAACCATTGTATCACAGGAGCAAAATACAAAAATAAGCCCCAAATGAAATCAGAAATATAAGTATCATCCTGATAACAGAATGCTACAGAAACTCTTCCTGGTCAATTTTTAATATTTTTTTTTTTTCTGCTACAAAGTTTGAGATCTTAAGTGGTAAGTTGCTGGCGGTCGGCAGTGGCTGGATTTAGTAAGCATGTGTGCTGGCTGCAAAGCTTACAAATGCTGAAGTCATGATAAAGTTGTGTTAGCAACATCAAAATAGTGCTGGTAACAGCTTTATCCCACTTTGTCATTTATGGGAAAACTTAAATACATTTTATAGGGAGAATTAATTTTAAGAGGATGTAGAACTTGGAAACAGAGAAAACTATGATCTTTACTTTCAAAATCTTACAGAAGCAAAGAAAGATATACTTGGATTATTCTCTTTTTTCAAATAATAATTTTCTCTCAAGGTCTAAGAACTTGAGAAGCAGGTAATTTTCCAAGATACATAGTGCCTAAATCTATTCTATAGGTAAATATATTTCACTCTAAAGGCATCTCCAGCTAAGGGGATAACTAGAGAGAGGAATGCACAGGGTACAGGAGTAGGAGCTCCCCTTTTAGTACTGAACCTTGCAGCACGTATCCTACTACAGTGGTTGACATTAACAGGGGCTTTTTGGGATTCCTCCTCTCTCCTCTCCTCTTCATCCTCATTGAGACTTTCTTTACTCTTGGATATCTGTGTAGTGTGAGTTTTAAAAATGAAAGTGTATAAATTGTTCACCACCTTGTTTCTGTCATCAGTGATCAGCACAATACAGTATTATATACAAAATGTCAATGTCTGCATAAAGTGCAACTGGAATAAGCATTTACCATATCAATGGAACAGAAAGCATAGCCTCTAAACAGGGACAAAAGGGATCTCAATTTGACCCTTTTTTTTTTTGTATATCTGATATATTTTGTACGGGTCTTAATATTGGGTTTTTTTAGTTTATTCCTAGTCTTCGTGGAACATAAAGTACTGAATGCTTTTGTAATGACTTGGACCTTTTTGTGTAGGCAGCTCTTGGGATTCAGTCCAAAACCAATCTCCAAGTTACTATCACCTGTGACATAGAACAGTTCTTGCTCTTAGGTCACTCAGACATTCAGTTCATGGATTTAGCTTGGATATCTTGCCCCCCTGGTGGCTTTCCTTAATTCTGGGCAATGATATATCTTCTACAGCCTTAATGAAAATGTCTTCCTGACAGCAGTATTATTAACTTCCTCCAGAAATAATTTTAACCCCTGTTGTCCTATAGCCCTAATGTAGAAGTGTCTCATTTGGGAGATGTGTGTTAAAAGGAAGCTTTTTATTGTGAAACTGAAAAAAAAGTAAGTGGGAGAGGATTGAAAGTGGTTTATTTGGAAAGTAGAAAGGCGTGGTTAAACAGAGAAGTCTATTTTGTTGCATACAGTTTGAACTAAATAAGAGGTCTAGATCTAGTTTTATAGACAGTATGCTTTCTGTCAGCATCCTCAGATGCAAAATGAACCAGACATAAAAATCCTAAGTGACTGCATGCCACCAGGATTGGCCAGTCTTTGTATTTAGTTGGTCCAATTTTGAGCACAGGTAGCCCTGCATCAAAAGACATGTCCAATAATTTAGAATTTTCTAGTTTCCTGACCCAAGTTTCTGCTCATGGTTACTTTAAGATTTTGCCAGCATCTAAGAACGGACTGTGTGTGCTCTAAAAAAAGTGAAAGTGCACAATATGTTTTGTTTCTCAGTTCAGTTTTTTTATTTGTGGATCCTTTGGCATACCGAGTGACTGTATAACACATGGTAGGGCTAGCACCTCCTGCCCTCCGGTGGTATGTTATATTCTTCACTGGAATATTATGATTATTTGCTGAAGCATCACCATAATTGTCCCATCTGCCTCCATTTCTTTCTAGTTATAAACATCTTTCTCCTTAGTCCTCTCCCTTTTGCCTACTCTCCATGGCCTCGGGCAGGTCACTTGCCCTCTCTGCTAATGCTTCTCCATCTGTAAAATGGGAGTAATCTGAGTTGTTAGGAAGATTAATTAGTGAATTAATATTTGTGAAGCACTCGAAAGATGAGAAGCACTAGATAAAGGCTAAGTAGTGTAATCATTATTCTCAGAAGTGCCTTCATGAATATGGGGGGGGAAGATACAGGGTTTCTGCAAACTGATTAATAATCAGTATAGATGGCTCTAGAGATAGCTGAACGCAGGCTAGTTGGCTATGCTTGTGAAGAGACATATTAACATGAATGAATATGTAGCATTTACGTTTCTTACCCACCATTTGTAACAGCCAATGTCAATATTATACGTTTGTATATCAAACACAAATCACAACTTGCAACCATGAAAGAAAATGCAACTCCATGTGACGTTTGGAAGCAACGCCTGTACCTTCTGGCTTCCAAATTCTTCCACTTTCATTCCATATACATGAGTGTCTTTTAAACATGCTACTTACTACAAATGCAAATGAAACTGAGACAGTAACTGATAATAAATATTTTAAGGTAATATCCTACAGTCTCGACCTTGTATTGTGATTATAAGGCCATCTTCTCCACACACACCCCTCCAAAAGGAAGGTAATTTCCTAGTGTGATAATTAAGCCATCTTTCATTTCTCAATATTCAGAAAAAGGGGAAAGAGAGGCTAATGGCCTAAAATGAATAAGATCACATAATGATACTTCCTGTCCAGAAAAGATATAATTATTAACCTGAACACTTTTTTTAATGTATCATATGACTCAGCTGTCTTCTGTGGCTAGAGAATTGTATTCAGTTTAAGCACTGGATGCCAAATTTTATTACTTGGCCAACTGTCTTAAACCACGTCATCATAAAAAGAGATAAAGGATGGCTGTACTTTGTGAAGCATATCCTCCTCTAACATGTTTCTGCAGCAAGGCAGTATTAAAGAAACTATGCTCCAGTATGCTCCGTACTGTTTGTTGGCATCAGGCTGCACTGAAGTAGGGTTTAAGATGCTACTTCTTCATTCCCTCTGTGGGATAGGATGCCCAAGTTTATGTTGCTGGACCATCGCAGGGCTTCCCTGGGGAAGGGGCTGCACCTGAGACTTGGCTTTTGCTTAGGCTGCCTGAGGTAAGGAGTCTGTTTTTTTCTTCTGTTGTCCTCCTGCCCTTTTGAATTTCCTGGTGGCTAGAAGTGAGTGTCACATTTTGTATCATGATCTGATTCTGTGTCTTCTGAGCTTTTAAGACATTGGCATTGATAGCTCCCATTGGAAATAATAACTAGAGAATGGAACAATTAAGACAGTTTTGTATGTTATTGCCTTTTCATTCTACTGTTTCTGCTAATCATCTAAGGGAGATCTTGGGAAACCTGATAATCATGAAGGCCTGTGAGACTGGTTGTTTTTGAAGAGCAGGATAGAATCAGAAACAGGTTGATAAGGAAAAGCATGCAGCTCTGCAGAAGGAAGGAACAGTTTTGTTCATAATTTTTTTATAGGCTGTAGATAAACTAATGGGTAAGTAATACATAGTGTGCTGTCTGTAACAGGAGGGCATTGAAAGCGTTAATGATGGGAGTGGTCCAAACAAGAACAAAACTCTGCAGGTTTAGGCCTTGCTCATCAGTGTCAGTGTGTACTAGATTGAAATTGTCATGCTCATTGGTATCCAAAAATAAGGTCTATATACATTACACAGCTTGGCTTCTTTACATCATGAAAGCCACTTAGTTTATTAGACACTTGGATGCAGTACAATGCTTCGGGACTAACGATCTTGCCATTGGGCTCGTGGAACTAAATTACTTACATTCCTGAAAGGCTCTGAAAATTCTGCTCTTCTCAGAGGACTGGGATGAAAAGCAGGTATTGCCTTACCCTCCTGTCCACCACCAGCATGGTGTGGTGTAGCTCGAGTGTTCCCACAGCAGAATCTAGCCCAAGTGCGAACCAGCATGGTCACACATGTAGGGAGAGTGCTGACCCTAAATAGGAGCTTGTCTTACTGGCTACCATTTCCATCAGCCTATTTTTTGAATTGAGAACTTTCCAGTCATTCTCCTTTACAGCATTTCCATCTCCGCCTGAACACCAGTTAAGATAATGTGATGCTAAAACAATTTTGTCAGCAGTTCATTCTGTTTCCTACATAAGATTTTTATTTTTTTTTTAAATGCAGCTATTATTCTACCTCAGTTTTCTCCTTCTATACCTATCCATACCGGATACACGTGGACAAGCTGAAGAAGTGGGCCCATATGAATCTCATGAGGTTCAACAAGGCCAAGTGCAAGGTCCTGCACCTGGGTCAGAGGAATCCTTGTTACCAATACAGGCTGGGAGATGATGTAATAGAGAGAAGCCCTGCAGAAAAGGACTTAGGGGTGCTGGTGGATGAGAAGCTTGACATGAGCTGACAATGCGCGCTCATGGCTCAGAAGGTCAACCATGCATTGGGCTGCATCAAAAGGACTGTGGCCAGCAGGTTGAGGGAGGCTTCTTCTTCCTCTACTCTCTTTAGACCCCACCTGGAGCACTGTATCCAATTCTGGAGTCCCCAACATAAGAAGGAAATTGAACTGTTGGAATGGGTCCAGAGGAGGTCCATGAAGATCATTAGCAGGCTGGAGCTTCTCTCCTATGAAGACAGGCTTAGAGAGTTGGGCTTGTTCAGCCTGGAGAAGAAAAGGCTCTGAGGAGATCTTATGGCAGCCTTCCAGTACCTAAAGGGGGCCTACAGGAAAGCTGGGGAGGGACTTTTTAGAAGGGCATGGAGTGATAGGACAAAGGGTAATGATTTTAAATTGGAAGGGGGTAGATTTAGATTAGATATTAGGAGGAAATTATTCAATATGAAGGTGGTGAGGCCCTGGAATAGGTTGCCCAGAGAGGTGGTGAATGCACCCTCATTGGAGGTGATTGAGGTCAGGTTGGATGAGGCCTTGAGCAGCCTGGTCAAGCGAGAGGTGCCCCTGCCCATGGCAGGGGGGTTGGAATTTGATGATCTTTAATGTCCCTTCCAGACAAAACCATTCTGTGATTCTATACAAACACTGCCAGAAAAAACAGAATAATACTTTTCCTTTTTGAACAACAAGAGAGCAAGAAAACAAGGAAGGAAGACCACAAAGAGGTGAGGAAAAGAATCCTTGGAGAAGAAAGAGAGGAAGTATAAGAAACGTTAATAAGGGATGAGCAAGTGAAAAGAGACCAGGTTAAGGTATGAAACAACATGTTTCAAATGCCTAGAGAACAAGGACTTTTTTTAAAAGAATTTTAAAAACAGATTAAAAGAAGACTGAAACAAACTGAAGAAGTGGCATCATGTAAGGAAGAAGCATCAAGGGTAAAATTAAAAATAACAAAACAGAACAATCACAAATAGGAACAAAATCATATTTCCCCAAAGGTAGAAGACTCAAACCTAAGCAGAGACATGTAAATTAGGATTGCTGGAAAGTTTGTTTTAATTAAAGTTTAAATTATTTTTAATTTTTATGAGTTTTTCCAGAAACAAATACTATCTGAACAATCTCAGGCGGAGATGTTGTCACCTCCTAAGATCTGATTTTTCTCTAGTTATTGCAAAAGCCTTGTGGTTCCCCTGAAAAATGGACAGATATGATGGTTTATGACGCCGAAAATGTGGCCCTTAAAGTGTGTTAGATTTATAGTATTAGCCTGAGTAAGCAGCAGTGCAGGGTTCAGCTCTAAAAATTCCAGGGAGAATCCCAAGAGTGAATTGCAGTTCAGTTTTGTCCCCTTCAAGGGGACAAGCAACCCCTCCTCATTCAGCGAGACGGGAACGTGGAGGCTAATGGATAGGCGTAAGATATTTATGTGGTTACAAGCAGTATAATGCACCCCTGCGCACGACTTTCTGCCTTATCCTCTCCCTCCCATCCCTGCTTGCTAAAGCAAGTGGATGGCAAACAGGAGTGACCGGACAGAGATTTTACTGGGAAGTTGCTGTAAATTGCTGCTGAGACAGGTCATACCACAAATCAGGCTGTTCCCTTCACCTGAACAAGAGGGATGTGAGGGAGGAATTGTACTTTAGAAAGGATGTCCCTGAGTCATTCTGTCTCCCACGCTGCTCCTGTGGTGCAACACACAGGGCGCTCCTGGTTTTGCTGTTAAGCCTGAAGGATGTCTATGGCCCCCAGTCTGGCAACCCAGACCAGAAACTGCATGTCACCCTTTGTGACAAACCCTTGCCCTTGGTTACAGCTGTGTAACTTGTTTTCAGTTGAACTCTATAGGTATCTTGCTGACAGAAATTAGCTTCAGATACAGTATTTCCTCTGTCCTGTAGAGCACATTCTACTAGTCCCAAGGTTCTCAAATCATAGAGAAAGACGTGCCAAACAGACTAAACAACAGACAGATTCCATGTTTTGCCAATATTCTGCTTATAATATTTATCTGTAAATAAAGAGTATTGCAGGCAAGTACCATATTCAAACAATTCTCCATTCTGTTTCTTTCATTATAATTATGGACAACCGTTAACTCAGTTGATGCTCAAATGTGGCTTATAGTCCTTTGTGATATAAAGTATATTTTTCTCAGATGGAAGTAAAGGTGAAGCGGGATAATCAAAACAGTGGTGGCCTGCTTCCATTCCTCATCTTCTTTCTACCTTTATTTTCTTTTTCCCTTTATCAGGACTGAATACATCCATATAAACATCATCCTTCCATGTTTCCATTAACTCCTGGGGGTTTGTACTTTTTCTACCCATAAACTCTCTATTCCTGGGAAGAATAATGTTCTTTAATACCTTCCAGAACTGAATTGTGGAGTACTTAGACACCTCCAGCCTTCCCACTGTCACTACGCGTCTGGAATTGTTCTAATATGTTATTAGGGTGCTCCAAAATTTGCATTAGTTTCTGTATGCATTTTGTGGACCTTTATTTCTATCCAGGGTTACATGTGCCTCCTAAATATCTCTGACACTGGGAGTCCCTCTGAGGAAATAGGAAGCAGTAACATTGAAATGTCTGTCTATCGCTCTAGCTTAATAAAATTGTACAACGAAGCTCAAACTCTGCATTGCATAACATAATCAGAAATGTCTTAAAGCAGTATGCTGTACTACTTTCCTTATCTTGAGGAAGCTTGACCTAAGTAAAAGGAATGGTACTGATTATTATTGCTAAACTGGGAGTGAGAACGGTGGCCAGATAAGAGCAAGAGCACTTTGGATTTATCTGAGCCCCTAGAGCTACCAGTAGAAGCCGGATGAAGTGATCCGGTTTCCACTGAGCATGGCCAGGGTTCAGCTATTTTCTCCCTTCCAGATCACATCTTCACCTTAATGTCAAGAACCTGTTGAACAAGGCACTGAACTACAGCAGTGAATATGCAATATTTCAGTTTTCTGTTGGATGCAAACAAGTCTCCTGTGTTGCCTGCACATGCTGTGGCAAGAAGGTTTGGGGAAAAAAAAAAGATCCGTATAAAGAATAAAACATTGGATGACGTTGCAGTATGGTTGATCTTTGAAACCCGTTGCTGTGTCCACTGATGACAAATTCTACTGCTTTTACATGAGATCTCACTGACTTACAAATCTGCTGTACAGTTCCACTTAAATCAATGCAGCTATGCTGATGTAAGCCAGATGAGACTTTGGAGTTGAATCTGCTCAGCTTGTGCTTTTGTAATTAATGAGGATAAGAGTAAAAAATCACTGCTGAGAAGCATGGTAATTGTCAGTTACTACTGAGAGTTATCTAGCCTGGTTGTCCCTTGCTGACATGGGGAAAAAATGGTTGCCAAAGAGCAGAAAACCTGATGGTTGTCAAAGTTCAAATTGTTCCAATGGTTTTCTTTTTTTTTTTTTTCCCCGAAGCATTTTTAATGTATTTAAGTGGTTTATTATTTATTTTTCTCTGGAGAGATGAAGGCTAAAGATGGCTTTACTTAGTCTCTTGTATAAGGTCATTTGTTCTGCTGGTTTTGCTGCTATCCTTGAGTATTCCCAGATGTGATTTCTAGTTACATTTTTTCCAGTCAAAATGAAGCAGACAATACCATATTTTGTTAATTACTTATTAAAAAATAAGAGGTTACTAACCGAATTGGCACTGTCAGTACATTTTTTTATAGAGTATCTCTTTGATAGCAAAGGATCTTTTTCCTGTTAGAAAAAGCGTAATTCTGTGTGGTGAAGCTCTGGATGTAGGCACGATTCACCTCTATTTCACCGCGTTCCTCAGCATCAGCAAAGCTGAGGCATCCGACTGTATGTGTGAATTGGGCCAGCAGAAATGTTGTAAATATATTAACATACAGATGATGCCGCCACTTTTCCCACTGTTCTTCTGTGGCCTTTTATTCTATATTGAATATACATTGATACATGGTAAGTTTTGTGCTGCAGTTGTTCATGCCTCTGAACTAAAGATCTTTACATGAGTGTTAAAAATCTTAACATGAATCCAGTCTTCTGTGTTTGTTTTTTGCATTAAGTCTATTCAAAAGACCAGTCTGGGACATATAACTCTCTTAAAAAATGTTCATCTGTTAAAATATACCCCCAAACAACTAAATTATTATTTTAATGAAGCATGAGTATCGAATGACCACTGGCAGAAAGAATGCCATGGCTTATGCAATGATACTGGAAAGGTCTTTAAATTTTGCTACTAAATGATACTAGTTGGTAGAGGATTTTTTTCCATGATTAATATGTTGCTTTGTCCATGAGGTAATGATTTATTTCTCATTAAGGAACAGTCCTAAAACAAGGAAGTATTTTGTGTATATATTTTAAATCCTGATGTGATTTTAAAATTTTCTCCCATATATTATTCGCTGTACTCCTGGCTTGTGGCAGTGAATTAAAAAAAAAAAAAA
>VZTU01030674.1:28644-98916 GCA_013400835.1 Zapornia atra
GCAGTTCAGGGCGGGGGGGCGGGGAGAAGGGTGAGTTGGGGTGCTGGTTCGATACAAGTGTCCAGAAAATTAAATCTGTAGTTGCTGGGGGGCGGGGAAGTAGTGTGTGATTGAAGAGGCAGAGGATGTATTTTTCATGGGATAATAAGTGTGGCTTATCAAAAGAAATAGACTGATGATTGAAGATCTTTATTTGGACAGAAAAAGAGAGTAGATGAGGGAGGCTGCCTTGAAAGATTAAATGACTAACAGGAAAAAGTCAGGGGTGCTGATGCAGCCTGGAGTTACTTAGATGACCCAGTGTACCTACGGTGTATCCACCCTAAAATATCTAAAGAAATCTGAATGTGATAGTCAAGTCCACATGTAATAGCTATGCTGTCAGGCAACATAATTAGGGAGCTAGTAAACAGCCCAAACTTTTTAATACTGTAAGGGACCGAATTAAGATCTGTTGTATTGAACATGTCCATGTTCTTTCTGTTGCCCACAAAAAATTAACGCATTGTGTTTAAAAATCTGTCATAATAGGGAGAAAAGATCAACGGAATGCAAACTTATTTCAAATCTTTGTCTTAAACAGATGTATAACTCCTAGGCAGTTTCTAAAAGTGTGACTTAATTGCACTGCTTTCTTCAGCAGTTTACTGCTGTTTACTGTCATTAAATATCTTTATTGTTGATGAGCATCTAATGTTGGTAATGACATTCATAGCATTAAAAGCTCACCTAATCAATATGAAGATTTTTTTTTTCATCCAAAACTACCTCCCAAAACCCTGCCCCATTTCACCCTTCCCCTCCACCCCTCAAAAGAAAACAAACCAAAGAAACCCTCCGAAACAAAACAAAAAAACCACCACCCAACCCAAAAACTGTGAAGAAAAAAAAACAACAAAAAGACACCCCCAGAACAAAAAACAATTCAGGGAAATGTTGGTTACCTGCAAGTTTGTTACTTCCTCCATTAGTGTTTTCAATGAGAAGTACTAAGTTTCCTTTCTCACAAAAGCAAGCATGACCTGAGGTTTTGGGGAATGCACTAAGAATAGTGGCTTCTTTAACTATCAGTATATTCTCTTCCTTGGAAATGATCTCTGAAAGTAGTGGGATTTATAATGGTGACTCGCTATGTCCACTGTCCTCTTACAAAGGAAGTTGGGTTTGGAAGTAGTTACAGGCACTGACTCTCATTTTGGTGTAATGTATGTCTCACTTCTTTTTCATGCTACATTTATATGACATTTGCTAAATCTTGTGCTTCTTCACCCAGAGATGCAAGCCTTGACCAGAGTAGTATTTGAATGCACAAATCAACCTCCATTATATCTTGTCTTCACTTTTTTTTTTTTCATGAATAATCAATGGTCTCTCAGCATAATTAGTATTCATTAATATGCATCAGAGTATTCATTAAAAAAATCAAAAGACAATAACTTAATGTGCTGCATGGAAAAAACTTCTAGCGACTACTACGCCTGTGCAGCCACAGACATCCAGGTTACATAGAAATAGCAGGAACTCCCTTCCCTGCCTTTGGTAAGGACTGACTGCAAACACTGACACAATGGCTCTGTTTTCCTTTTGTCTCACCAAGCTGTTGTAAGTAAAAAATAAATAAATCGTGCTTTCATGGCAGTGTATCTGTGGGTTTCTAAACAGGTCTTACAAATGCACTTACATCTCTGTTGTTGCTATTTTACAAGATCAGATGTTCTATCTCCTCCTAAGTGAAGAGCACTTACTTTCCGGTATGCTCGCCTCAGAGACTGTAGGAGATGACAGTTCACCAAACACAGGGAAATGCTGGTTTTTCTCATGTTTTGATAAAAGTAGACAAATATGCTATAGTTACTTTCTGGTCTTTTTGCACTGGTGGATTGCAGGCTTCTTCATATGTAGTGACGGTCCAAAAGTGACCCCAGCAATATGGGGAAATACAATTCCTCATTAAACAAATAATTTGGAGCACCTGACTTGCTGAAACTTTTCAGACTTGATAAACAGAGGGGCACAGGTCACACAGGAAGGCACTGGAAGACATATCAATATATCCTTGTTCCCTCTCTTGGACCTTTTTTTAATTTCTCTGAGGCCACATCAAATAGTATTAAATATGTATCTATATGCAGAGTTCAGCTGCTTTTCAGATATTTCAAGTTCTTTGAATGAGGCCAGTGTTAAATTTTTTCGCCTCAAGCTATGTCTCCTTATTACTGACAGAAAAGTATGATTTCTATCTGCCCCAACTCCATTGAAAATTAGTGTTTGATGCTAATGCTTTAATGTTTTAGGAGCTTTTTAGGGAAATTTATTAAATTGAGGTCTGGAAAGGAGTAAAGCAAAGGGAGTCCACTGCTGCTCTAGGGGTGGGTTTATGTTGGCTTTCAAGGAAGAGTCCTACTAAAACAGTGGTAGCGCTGTATGAAAAGAAAACAACTGTTAATGGCTACAGTTAATAATCCAGCTAACTTAAGATAAAGAGACATACTATGCCATTTCAAGAGGCTCAGGTGAGAGTGAGAAAGATTAAGCTTCGGGGCTAACAAGTTTCCCCAGTTCCCTTTCTCAAGCTTATATGGGCAATTTGCTTTACCAGGAAGGGAGACTTTTCGAGCCCTGTGTTAACAGGCATCAGAGAACTCACATCCGCTTTCCTAGCAGGACCACTGTGTCCCACAAGACTACTGTTATCGCTCCTCCTGTTACCTTCATAGTCTTTTTCCTGGTCACTTGATGCACTTCTGGGTAGCACCTTCCTCTTCATATAGCTTCTTTTTCTTTGTGATGATTTCTGTTTCTTTTCATTCTGTTCTTGGCATTCTCCCTCTCTTTCCTTTCCTTTTCTTCATCTACCAAGGTATAATGCTTCATTGCTTTCACATCCATTCTCTTCCTTCCTTTGATGCTCCAATGAGATTGCTTTTCTCACTTGGTCCCCCCTGTGTAATTTTTTTTCTTTTTAATTGAAACAGAAAACCCCTCTGAAAACATTCCAGTGCTCACATGAATGGGACATGTGTGCTCCAACACTCTACCACCTTTTTATCCCCATTTTCTGTGGTTTTAATAGTTTTCAGTTGTGCGTTCTCTGTGTCAGGGGCTCTATCTCAGTGTACAGTAAGCAGCCAGCGGAGCCCATTCTGTTTCCAGCTTTGGAGCCCATGTGTGAGTCTGCTCTGCAGAAATCACATGCCCTTCACTAGTGCATGGAAACAGAGCTCTGCAAAGTTTAACTCAGGTACCTTAGGACATCATGGTTCTTGCAAAAGTATATGTTATGATTAAAAAGAAACATATCTTGTGGTTTATATATTTATATATGTGCTTGCCTACATGTAAGTTTTCTGGATGTTGTCAGGGTGGTTGTTTTCAAGTCCCTGTGAAAAATGCACTTTCTGAATGGCTTCTCAGACTTATTAGTTGATCTTGAGGCAAATGCAGTGTTTGCTACTACTTTTTCTTGGCTTCTCCTTTTCTTGCTCATTGTCATAGATGCACCCTATAAAATAATGAGTTTCAAACCTTACCTTCTTGTGTTTGAACAGCAGCTTTCACTAAGGTCTGCTTGCTTTGCAGAGATATAACTCATTGATGGTGTTGGCTTTGGCATGTGTCACTGGATAAATATTTGTCAAGGCAATAATTTTGCAGCAAAGCTTTGAAGCTGCAGTGGGGTTTTGAGAGGGAGAAAGCTCCAGTCAACCTCCTTAATGAACCTTCCAGCCTGGTATCTTGCAGGGGGAAAAAAAATCCACAAACCTTTCATGTAGCTAGTTTCTATATCAGAGTAAAATGCAAACCTACATTTATTACTGGTCTTGTTATTTAGCAGAAGTCAGACACATGCTTTACAATAGTAATACTGCAGTGGGTCGTTTAAGGAGCCTTCTTTTCCTCCCTGCCGGATAGGAAGTAAGATACTGCATCACGACACGTGGTCAGATTACGTTAGGAGCAGCTGTTGTTCAGTTTCTGTCAAATGTATTACTTCAGCTTTGAGGGTGAAGAGAGTCTCCCTGTAAAGATCAGACTTGCTGATGTATGCCAGACAGTTCTGGGGCTGGAAGGGCATCTTTCTGCTGCAGATGTCTCAGCTGTCAAAATTCTTTAAGGCGATGACTACATTGGTTGACAAATGTATAATGTGAGCTATGTTTACTGTCTTGTGACCCAGCAGAGTGTGATTTGGGGTCTGTGGGTGCAGAAGTCTTTCTCGGTGCTGTTGTGCTGAATGGCTCTGACCTGGAATCACAGCTCACACTGGAAACCTTTATGGAGACATTCATAATAAACAAATAGGCTTGAGAATCAAAATAAGAAAGCATCTAAGCACCTAACTCCCAGTAAAGTGCTGTCTCCCACTTACGTTTAAAAGTTGTATAATTAGGTACCAGAATTATGTTGTCCTTCAGCTTTCAGAACACAGTAAATTCAGAACAGACTCCAAAGCAGATGATAAATACTCAGTTAAAGGCCTTGGAAGAGTAGGTTTTGTTTCCAAATTTAGATCAGATTTATTATTCTCTTCGTGTATGCATTTACTCATTGACCACATCACTACTGTGTCCAGCACACCAAATATACTTAGAATATACAGTTGTAGCTGACTTGGTTAGAAAAACATTTGAAATTCTTCTTTTTTTTTTTTTCTTTTTTTTCCTCCCTTGAAGGTAAATAAGGACACAAACCCACTCCATTCCCAGAAAACAGATGAGACTTTTAACCTTTCTTGACCAACAGTGTGCTTCAGCACTGATCCAAAAACCCAGCTTTTTGACCTAGGTCATTTAGAGTCTCTAAGGATCAGGTAGGTCCTTGGCTGCTGTTTTCTGAAGGCTGCCAGCAAGTGCTCAACACAATTGTAAATGCAGACACACACTTGCTAAACACTTGTCTGCAGCCGTTTACTCATTTCACAAGATTCTGGTTTGTTTATGCAGTACAACAGCTACCCACGGGGCTTTGTTTGAGCTGGTGACCTAGGTTCTGAGTTTCCTTACCCCTCCCTTATGTTCTTCAGTCCCCTTGGACCCTTTACTTATATATAGTACACTATCTCTATATATATGGAGTTGAGATGGCAGTTTAAGCAACTCTCTTTAAAGCCTGTATGAAGATCACAAAGTACATTTATTTAGAACAACCTCCTTGGCGTTATGACCTCAGGCCCGCTGTGTGTGCGTGTTACATGCTTTCATGTAGCTGTTTTATATTTAGTTCAATATGTAATCTAAAAGGAAAAAATAAAACCAAATCCTCCATCCCCGTGGTTCATTTTTCCTATTTAAGAAAATATTGCAAATAAAAACAATGTTGTTAAATGGAACAAATATTCCAGAAAGTACAATTTAATGGCAGGTTTCTAAAAATGTTTGTAGCATGAGGAAAAGCTAAAATCTAGTATTTCTTGACTTAGATTTCCCTTGTCTTGAGCAGTCTGAGCATACTTTTACTCAATGCTTTTGCTAGAGACTTGATGAAGCCATTCTGCTGAATCTGAGTTCACTTAGATTTAGTTGCAGCAAGCTTTTTGTAAAAACTCTTCAAGTTCAAGTAATATTTCAATCATTAAACTGAAATATTAATTATACAACAAAACGAAAAGCCATTTCATTTCCACTTAGGAAACTTGTATCTTTTCTTGTCAACTGTCTTTTCATTTCTCCCTAAAATATTAATAGTAATCTTGGTACTTGTTTACTGTAACTTTAAATATTTAAGCATATCTCTTGAAAATGGTAAATGGAATATAAATTAATTGCATTCCCTGTCTCAAGTAACACTTCTTATTCCTTTTATGGGTAAATAGGTTTACTTACATTCTAAATTATTACTATCTTGTGTAGATCTACCTCACCATAAATATAAACAGATGTTAACAGAAGTCCTGATTTACACTGGTAGAAGAAAAAGAAAAAAAAGCCCCTCTCAGTAAATATCCCCTTGATTCTATCAAGGGATGAGCAATCCTCTTAGGATATAGCTGTGTTTCATATTCTCATCTTTAAATAGTTGTGTTCTTACCTCCTGGATAGTGGGACTCAGTTTTTCTATTAAAAATATCTTTTGATAATTTGGCCCTTCTACTTCTGGACTGCTACTTGAAGAGGCACATATGTCAAATAACTAAAGAAAATGTGGTATTCCTGGCTTTTGCTTGAAAGAGTGGTATGTCAGAATAGCAGCTCAGAAGGCCAACTGTGTCCTGGGCTGCATCAAGAGCCGCGTGTCCAGCAGGTCAAGGGAGGTGATTCTGCACCTCTACTCTGTTCTGGTGAGACCCCACCTGTAGTACTGCATCCAGCTCTGGGGTCCCCAGTACAGGAAAGATGTAGAGCTGTTGACATGAGTCCAGAGGAGGGCCACAAAGATGATCAAGCGGCTGGAGGCCCTCTCCTATGATGACCGGTTGTAAGAGTTGAGCTTGTTCAGGCTGGAGAAGAGAAGGCTCTGGGGTGACCTAATTGCAATGTACCAATACTTAAAGAGGTCCTACAGGAAGGTAGGAGAGGGACTGTTCACCAGGGAGTGTAGTGATAGGACATGGGCCAATGGCCTTAAGCTAAAAGGGGGTAGGTTTAGGTTAGACATTAGGAAGAAAGTCTTTACTGTGAGAGTGGTGAGACACTGGAGCAGGTTTCCCAGAGAGGTTGTGGAAGTCATACCTGGAGGCATTTAAGACCAGATTAGATGGGGCTTTGGGCAACCTGGTCTAGTGGAGGGTGTCCCTGCCCATGGCAGGAGGGTTGGAACTTGATGGTCTTTGAGGTCCCTTCCAACCCAAACCATTCTGTGATTCTGTGGTAACAAAAGCAGAGATTAAGAAGTGGTGTTGAGAAGGTAAGTGCTGATAAGGAAAACACTCAGATGAACTTGGTATTTGAAATGCCTTTGGAGAGTATCAGTTCTCAGATGGTTTTGTGATTCAGTGTCAAGATTTCCATCCAATATTTTAGCCCTCACTGCCTATAGATTGATGGAAATTTTCGAGGACCATCACATTCTTCTGCATTTGTCCTGGTGTCTCCCCATCTCCTTCTCCTCCCTACATTGGAAGGAAAATGTCCTTTTTCTGCTTCACAGAACATGTAAGTAACTGAATTCAGGTCCATCAATGGACTTCTTTCCTACTCTGAATTACTCATCAGATTTAGCACATAGCAATTACCTGTCACTCTTTGTCACCCTAAGAGCCAAAATGTATCAGTCAAGGACATTTTTGAGTTCAGAAGCCAAGAACAGGAGTAATCCTGGGCTGGGTGTACAGGAGATACTATGTATGGCAGAATAGAGCAGAGCCATCAAGGCAAGCATCTGGATGTATTAAAATAGTAAAGTTTGGATTGTTTGGTTTTTTTTTTAAATAAAGCAGCAAAGTGCCAGGAAGTAGAAGCATTTTTCTCTAAGATTGTTATTTATTTTGGGTGGGTTCGGTTGTTTGGTTAGATGTTTTTGACGTTGTCTGGAAGTCCCTGGAGCATTATCTTCCAATAAACAATGGGCATTTTTTGCAAATGTTTTCAAAAGGTCACTTTTTTAATCAACTCACTTTTTCTGTAATAACTGTATTTTTTTTCCCTATTTGTGATCAATGAGCATGAATATTTTAAATAGAAAACTCACACACTTAACTATCTTTCTAAATGTTGTTGTTAGAGTTCTGTGAAAGAGTTGGAAGGGGGGAGGGGGGGAGTTACTGAGCATCCAGAAATACCATTAATTTCTCATTGCCTGGTGGAAATACAGCCCTTTCTGTGATACATGCCAAAGGATGCGAGTTCAGGTGAAAATTGCAAGCTGCTATGGGTTTTTTTTTCTGCTTGTTTGTTTGGTTTTTTTTTTCTTGAATGGAAGTTCTCTCAACTGTGTCTAAATATATACATGGTTTCTGCCAAGTCTAGGTAAGAACTGGGTTCAGATTGTTCAGATGCCCAGTGAGAGATCATAATCTAGACTAAGCGCTGAGATTTATTAAATCTAGCTTGATATAATATTACTTACCTGATAAAGAACAGAGGGAGCTGGTTACCATGCAGGTACCTCAGTTGTTTCTATCAAGTGCCAGCTGCACCAGGCAAAACACAAAGTGATCTACCTAATTTATTTTTTTTTAATGTAAAGTTTAGGTTCATCAGGTATGTCTCTTTCTACCAGCTGTTCTTTTTATTTTCTTTGGACTGCTACCATGGTGGAGAAATAGTTGATTACAATTTCAAAGCACGTGTCAGCATATATCATTCATTGGCTCTGTGTTGCACAAAAATGATTAATTAAAGAAACAGGACTAGATGTCTTGTCCCATCTAAAAGTGTAAAACTTTCAAGTGCTGAAGGTTACATCTATTGGTGTTATATGATTTTCTATCCCTTCTTGTTTCCAGTTTTCAATTTTGAAGAATACCCTCATTACTGATACCCATAGTGAAACCAGACATTCTGGGATTTGTTCTTCTAAATTTTGTGATAGGCTATGTTCCACTTCCCCAGTAAAAGAAAACAATAGCCTTTGCATTGGAAAATGTCTCCTTCATACTGCTTTAGCAATACTGTCCCCAAATAGAAATTGCACTGCTGGCAAAAAAACAAACTTGGGTCAGATGGCACTAGGTTTCATAGTATATATATTTTTTTGAAGTGCAATTCATAATGCATAAATGTGATGTTTTAAATAGCTTGTCAGAAAAAAGAAATGATTTTTAATGCATATCTATGAAATATAGTGGTTTTTATTAGCATCAGTACCCCTGAAGGCAAACATTTGAAAAGGCAGAGAGCACCATAACACCAAGATAAATGTTGTGAGTAGGATATCAGCCAAAATGTAATACAAGGAAATAGAGAAATATCTTCTGTCAAAAAAGAAAGTATTAGCAATCAAAATAATTGTTCTGGTTTTCAGTTTCTTTGCAAATATGTAATAAGGCATTGGGCTTTTCCAATATATATTTTTTTTTTCCCTGAAATTGCTTTTAAATTTTGGTCAGTCTTTATTTTTATTCTGAAAATAATTAGGAATACAAATGAAAATATGCTTATTTTCTTTATGTAAAAATGTACATAGTTCAGAGACTGAAACAAAGCACAGGCACAGGGAGGGAAAAATAATGCTAAGCAATCATTTGAAGCATGACTTTGTAATTCTATATGAGAATATAATCACGTGTGCTGCAATTTGGTATTCTAAAACGGTGAAAATTCTCAAGCTCTCTGCAAAATGAAGTGTTATTTGATAATCATTGACAGGAGATTTATAATCAGATAATCTTATTCATCCCTCTTTGAGACAATGTGCAATGTTTTTTTGAAGGTATTGTGAAAGCAGCCCTACTGCAGTAGAGCTGTAGCCTTGCTTTAATTTCATTAAAATGGATTTCATGTTTACCAGCCACACAATGGAAAGAAGTTGCAGAATCTGCTTGGTATATTGCCCCACAGTTTAAAAAAAAGTCTACAGCAACAGAAATAACTGGCGAAATCTGTTCTACATAAAAGGTAAAAATTAGTTGAGGACATTCAGACCTGGATGAAGAATCAGTTTAACCTTCTCTGCCTGCAGCAGGAGATGAGGTTATGGCTGTGAGGTATGCTGGATATGATTGATAGAATTAGAAAATCTGAGTAGGTAGGTTTGATAAGCACTTAGGAGAGCTTTGAAGTTTCACAGACTCTCTAAACAAAGCCAGGCTCAGAGCTATTATATCTTGATTTCTACCTTACTGTTGTATCTGGGGTTGAAGTGTAATTTGGTGGCCAGGATGTGGAGTAATGGACACGTTCCTTCTGTGGGAGGTTGTTAAGCCAAAGAAATGCCATGTGCTGGACAGTACAGCAGCTCTGACCATGTGAGGCCAGGTGAGGATGTGATTGCTTGTGTGATGCTGTCAGCGCTTGTTGAGCTTTTTCTCTCTGACAAATTGAAGTTTGTCAGTGCTGAAACGATTTTTCTTCTCTGCCGGTATTCTGTTGCCATTCAATTTTAAACTTGGTTTGTCTCCCTTTTCCCCCACGTTGCCTTCAGAGAGGTTTCTCCTCCCAACATTTGTGAAGTGCTCCATCTGCAAGAAAGGTCTAGCGAATGTTTCCTTCTTTCATTTTGTCCCCACTCAGTCAGCCTAGGGTAGTTGGCTACTGTGACTGCTTTCTGGGAGTCAGGCTTCCCTCTACACCTTCTTATCATCACATTCCCTTTTCTGTGCCTAAGCAAATAAGGAGTCGCTGTCTGAGTAACACCTGACTCAAACTTCTACAAGAGATTGGCGTCTGATCACAAATTGCCTGAATGTCAGATATTAACCCTGGGGACTATCATGGCCATAAACAGAGGCATATATAGTTTGGATTAAGGAATTGGGGGCGGGGGGGAGGGATGGAGCCTATATTTCCTATTGAATATGGTAGCAGTATACTTATTTTAACTAACAATGCTAGCCGGTAATTATAGCCTTCTCTCATTCCCCTGCCTCAGGGGAACTGAACTGCTGCTGTCTCAGGGGAGGCTGAGATGCTGCTGGCTGCTGCCATTTAGTACTTAATATTCTCCTTTGAACCTGTGTGTGAACCACTTCCCTGTTCCTGTTTCTTTGCTTTCCCTAAAAATTTTCCCTGAAATGCCTTTTAAAGCAAGTTTAGATACCTGTGCAAATAATACGGTTTAAACACCTGGAGGAGATTAGCGAACACATCTTTGGTTCAAGAGAGTATATCTGCAACAAATTCTCCCTTCTCTCCATAACTGGATGCACTTTATTACTTTATTACAGCTGCAGATAATATGTATTTCATTTTTCCTTTTTCTTTTTTTTTCAAAACAGTTGAGATTACAGCGATTTCATAAATATATATCGTATGAAAAAGTATTCTTACTTTTAAGAGTGAACTCTTTAACTCAAAAATACCAAGCTTCCAGCACTGTTCCTAGATCTGTGTAGATTATCTAGAATGCCAAAGAAAAGACTTAGCTGTTACTTTCTACAGATGGACTGTACGTTTTCTAGATCATGCTTCTTAAGATTCCTGTACAGCTAGAATGTCTCTATTATTCTCAGTCTTTTTAATGCCAAAGAATAAAAATGTAACTAATGAAGATTTTTACTGACAGATAAGAGTTCCTATTCTGTGTGTTAGCAAATGCTTTTGAGGAAAAAAAAGTGGCCTTTCTGTAAACACACATGTACATGAATGCCGTGACTTTGCATAGTCCTGGCAGATAAATCTTGAGCATTGTTTAAAATTAGTTTAATACCTAGAAAATGAGATGTTTACATGTTTATCCAGCCTTTTCATACTTTGGATGACAAAAGCGGTACACCCCTCATGGTGTGAATTAACATTTCCTAATCACATTCAATTTTTAATTGTTTATTTATTTCCTGCTATTTCTTCTCTTAATTATGTCCTCTCTAAAATTAGACTATCTGCTGTTCTTTGCAAGTACCACAATGGTTATTACCCCAGGATAGTCTCACCACTTGAAAGAGACTCTTCTCGTCCCCTCAGCTATCTTCCTTTGCTTAACAGTTACTCCCCAGCATCCATCATTTTAAAACAGACACCAAGTTAAGGGAATAAACCAGGATGTCAGAATAGCTTGTCTTAAAGATCTTTTTCTACTACACTGGATCTACATATATTCACATACTGTTTTTAAAAATCTTCATTCATTCTTATATACAGCTTTTGTTCCTGTGTGGTTGTTGTAGAGGGGGATCTACGTAATGGGCAAATGGAATGAAAGGAAATATCAATCCAATCAGATGTTGTAACTCTTTAAAAATCAGTGTGAAAACAGACCTTTAAAACATCCTTAGTACTTTCTACAAAATATGTTTTTATTCCACTGTTTAGAAGGCTAATGCATTTACAGGACCAGAAGAAATGAGAGCTATGCAGGATAGTCCAAAAGAGAACGTAATGGTATGGTATAAGGATTAATTGTGAAAGTAATCATGTTAGTTTTCTAATTATTCAAATTTTAATTACAACTGTGTTGGCCCAATTAGTTCAAAACACAAGGCTAATGTTAGGGTTGGGTGGATACTCGGCATCTGTGCGTAAGTAAGAGGCATCTGTTGCCAAGTGGTGGAGTGATGGAAAGTGTCAACTCACCAGCTGTGAAGTCAACAAAGCTCTTAAAAAACAAATTTGAGCCAACACAATGATTTAGCTCACTTGGGGGAGTGTAAAGCTTATTGCACATGTATGCTTTAGCTAGCTGTTGTCACCTAGTGGGACTGAAATCTAGAGCAGCTATTCACATTTAAGTGTCTGCCTGCTTTTTTCCCACTGTCCTGCTTGACAGAAATCTGCCGTGGGGAATCAGGCAGTGACATTTCTGCACATCAGTGCTGCAGAGGGTTGGTTGCTTGGTTTTTTTGCCTTATTTTTTTTTTAGCAAACTAGAGAACAAAATAGTAGTGAACTGTTCAGAACATGCAGTGTCTTAAGGTGGTTACAGCATTTTGTAAGTGTTACATACAGACAAACACATGGGAAATAGTGAAATATTGAGAAATGTCCTATTTTAAATGTGCTGGCTTTTCTTTCCTACTGCCAGTTTCCCCATTCTCTACAGTTCTGTACGAAGAGATGGCTCTATTAAATATCAGTTGTACCTTGTCCGTTGTTCATTGCTATCTGGCTATTGATACTGATCTTAGTAATTTCTAGTATTGCCTACAGAGATTGACGATATTAATAGTGTTGCTAACTTTACAATGGTGTGTTTAATATTTATGCATTATTAACATTTAATGGTAACGTGTAAACTTTACTGAAAGATAATCAATTGGCAGCAAGAACAAAAGAAGAAGGTGAACATTAAAACCTAAGACAGAATTATATTGAACACTAATGCATTCACTTTTGACCTAGTTCTGAATTTTATGAATCTTTTGTCAGTGACTTCATTTGCATTACTTTCAAGTTTTTATTTATTCACATTTCACAAAGTACAGACGGAGGAGTGTTTAGATTCATTGTAGTCTGATAATGTTGTTAATTTACATGAAATGCATAGTTTGGTACTGTACTGCAGTGTAATAGAAAATGAGCTCGACTTTCAACATTGCCTTCACAGGCTTTTTCAATTATGTTAAAATAAAATTAAACAGCCTTACAGGGTACTTCTAACATTCTGGATCCGGGTTTTGTTATTTGTAAATTACAAGGAGAGAAAGTCTTGTATTTCCTTGCTATTTAACCAAATAGCCCTTTTAGGTATGGCTTGCACCTTAATACAGAGCCCGTGCTCTATAAAAATAGCGCAATACTTGATCTATCCTATTAAAGTAGCCCCCTGACTGGACTGAAGAATCTAAGCAACTCAACCCCCCTTCTATAAAAATATCTATAAAAAACCACAACTACTTCTGAGCAGATGTAATGAAGTGTAAACTTTAATGGCTCTAAACCGAGGACTTTGGTGAGTTGGAAAGTACCTTTTATATAGCCACGATTTATTTAGGTGTTTCAGCATCTGCATATTTCACAGTCACGAGGCAAATTCAACATTTCTCTATATTGTACTTTGTCCGTAGGTGTGTGTGTGCAGTGATGTTATGATGCACACTAGTGCATTAGATTTAGCTAAGATTACCCAGACAATTTTACTTCAGCAGAAGCTCCTACAAGACCTAAAGCCACCACCTTCACAAGCGAGTTACTGGTGTCATGAGCCTGACTATAGTGTTTCTGGAAATGAGGAAGAGAAGGAGCATAGTGAGACACACAGCAATTAGTTACATGTGCTTAAGTGTTTTGGATTTCAGCTTCCTGTCACAGTTATGGCTGTATTTCACCTGAAAAATGTTCTTTCCTTTTAAATCATACTGACAATGTGAATAGCATGTGTATACTTTAACTAAACAACTTACCAATTCAAGTGGGCTGCCTCGGCTGTAAGACATGAACTCAGAAGTGATAAAGCATGGCACTGCTTCAGTAAAATGGAATAAGAAATCATTTTGACAGAGCTTAGATCTTGGTCTGGGCTGGTGAATGGGGTTTGGTTGTGGGATTTATTATTCCCAACCCCCTCCCTCCTTTCCTTTCAAGGTCGATGTTCCGTATTTTGTGTAGAGTACATCTTACATGACAGTGCAGGAAGAAATGCAAGCTGGCTGGATTAACGCTTTTGGGGTCAAAATGGACTCCTGAATGCAGAGAAACAGCACCTGAGAAACTGTGATCGCATGTGGTCACCCTATAAAGGTGAACATCAACTGAGCATCAGATGATCAGACTGCAGGTCTTCACTAGAGGCTCGTTATGGATGATTGTGTCAGTCTGCCAGTAAGTGAAGGAAATGCTTCCCCTCTCTTTTAACTCCCTTAACTGCCCGGAATTAGAGGCATGTGGAAGCTGTTGCTGTGAAGTTAGAATAATGATTGTGTCTGAGAACGGATTCTCTTTTATTAGGTCTGAAGAAACCTTTAAAATGTCAGAACTATGCAGGCAATTAGCACTAGGAATAATACAGGTTTTTTGTTCATTTCCTTTGCCAGTGCAAGAAACAGTTAAAGTGAGTAGCAGTGATTTTAATTTTTTTTTTAGATGACTTGACATTTGGCAGTGATAAGAGCAAATTTTTAAAATGTCTAATCCAGAATCGTGCAGAAGACTGGCTACAAGAATAGTTTGTCTTTTCTGAAGCTCTCTCGGGGCCTGGAAAAAGCAAATCTGTGCTCCTCTGATCACAAAGGGAGATAATATTTCTCTTCCTGCAATAATATTCCTTTACTTTGCAATAAAAGACTGAAGTTCACCTAAAACTGATGAGGTAAACTGGAGCAGACAGGGCATTTAATGTGACTGCCTTGTGTAAGTAAGATGGTATGTCTTTAAAGTGTTTGTTCCCAAACCGAAGGATTGCGCTCTCACCGTTTTACTGTTGCACTGAAGTTGTCATTTCTTCCAAGACTCTGTGAGGACCACCTAGCTCCAGTTAGCAGGTATAGTCTGAAAGTGCATTCAGCTTCTAAACTCTTCTCTCAAGTAAATACAGTATATCATGTCTCAAACATACCAACTAAGTCAGGTGACTTCAGTGAGGTAATTCCAGAACGTTTTTACATTCTATAAGAACAGATACTAGCAGAATCTGAGAGACTCACATTGGCATTTTCTTTTACTTCAGGCTGAATTGCTATTGTCATGTAAATGAAAGAGTTTATCAAAGGTCATATGCCTAGATGTCTAGACATGCTGTTTAGATCTCGACTAAACACTATTCACACTGAGGTCAATGACACATATTCTGGGACAGTTCTTTTAAATAAGTTTTATCAACTGTACTGAGTGTAGAGCAACTGTTCAATTTTACATTATATAAAAAAAAAAGAGAAAAGAATATCAGATCTTGATCCAGTGTAACATCTGTCATACTGATTTCAGTGGTACTGGATCAAGAGCCAATACTCTGTTCCTCAAAATGGAAAGAAAACAGAACCAAATCTTGAGAACACAGGAGGAGCTGTCTTCTTAAAGACAATGTGAAACTTTTAATGTGAAGTATCAGAGAAGTTAAATTATGCTAACCATGTCAGAGCAATGTTAATCAATCTACTCTTATGTCAATTTTAACTTTTACAATGTGTGATCACTGAGAAGGTACTGATTTTTTTGTGCCCTGCACTGAAGTTCAGTAGCCATGTAACTCATAGTAACTTGTATTAAGATATAGAAGGTGAACAGAAAGCAGGTGATTTACCCAGTAGACTACAATGAAGACAATGCAGACCAGTTACCCTGTATGCTATACCCCAGCAAAGGCTCTTTTTAGAGTTTTCTTTGGTGACTTGAATCTTTTCTCCAGTCTCCTTCAGGACAGGAACAAATCAGATGTGATAGCATCAATTTCCTTTCTTAGAGGAAGAAAATTATGGTGCTCATTCTCTCTGAGACACACTGTATTCCAGAAGACATGAAGAAGCAGGCACTGTTCTTGCTAGTACAAAACCCAAGGAGAACAGTTCTGAACGTATTACGAAGGACAATGATGGTTCTTTTTATACTCCTGTAAGTTTCTATACATGAAATCTGGTCTCTCACTTCTCCCTGCACTACTGTATCTGTACTAACTTTATTAACTTGATTTCATTTCATTATGCAAAACAGTTATTGCAATGGACCTTTAACCTTCTTTCAAGGAGTCTTACAAAAATAACATCATTGTATGTCACAGTTCCTACAAACAATTATTTTTTTAACATCATTTAAAGAAATAATTTACTCATATTGCAAGTCAAATGGTGTATATAATGTTTGTGGTAATAGCTCTCCATAACTTTTGCTGTGTTGCTATAAATGAAAGTACTCATTATTCATATCTCTCTTCAGTTTCTAGCTTCTCCTCCTACTTTCTTAGAGTAACTTTAACTTCATAATAAAATACAGATTTCTTATTGCTAGTTCTAACTTGCCAGTGCTCATAAGGATTGTTTGAACTGTAAGCTGAACATAAGAAGTATGCTACCAGCTGGATTTTCTTCTGTGTATTTAGGCCTAATTCAAGTCCCAGTGATGTGAATCAGAGTTCTCCTATTGTCACCCCTGTGAGGTGGATTGAGCCCTGTCATGGTTTAGCCCTGGCCGGGGATAAAGGCCCACACAGCTGCTCACTCACTGTCCCCTAGCAGGATGGAGGAGAGAATTGGAAGGGTGGAAGTGAGGGAACTTGTGGGTTGAGATAAAACAGTTTAATAGGATACACAAAAAAGTAAAATAAGAATAATATATTTATACACACTGAACAGGTAATGGAGAGCACAATTGCTCTCCACCCAAGGTCAGTGCTGCACAGGACCTCCCAGCTGCCATGCAAGGCCCAAAAAAACACCCAACCTCTCAGCCCACATGCGCAAGCCAAGCAAAACAAGGAATTAGTTCCCTGCTTCCCATTGGCAGGCAGGGGTTGAGCCATAACCTCAAAGTCAATGCTGTACATAACCCCCAGCTGCCTCAGCAGCCTCTCAGCTGCCACTCAGACCCTCAATCCTTAGAATTAATGAATTACTAGAAAGATTAGGTTATTTAATTTAGGAGTTTTTGCTGTCAGTGAGCTTTTTAATCCAAAGACGTTTAATCTTGATGTACTTTACTGGAGATCAGTTTTAGTAGTCTGGAGATCTAAACATGATGAAGTTTGTTTCACTGAGTCCAGACGTACTATGTGAATAGATTAAATTGGAAGATACAGCCTGGATACGACAGTATATATCTTTGATACTACCCTTATAGCTTGGGAAAATTACTGGAATATTGTATAGATATGTTGAATGGGATCAGGAATACCAAGTAGCCTTGGGAAGGATATTAAACTGTATTAGAAATTACTTTGAGAACATGTGATTAATTTATATGTGCCTCCATATTATTTGGGGATCATCAGAGATGAGTTTATTTAACTTCACAGATATCATAGAATCACAGAATGGTTTGGGTTGGAAGGGACCTCAGAGACCATCTAGTTCCAACCCTCCTGCCATGGGCAGGGACACTCTTCACTAGACCAGGTTGCCCAAAGCCCCATCTGACCTGGCCTTGAACACCTCCAGGGAGGGGGCAGCCACAGCTTCTGTGGGCATCCTGGTCCAGTGCTTCACCACCCTCACAATAAAGAATTTTTTTCTTTATATCTGATGTAACTCTTCCCTCTTTCAGTTTAAACCCTTTCACTCCACTTGCTGATAAAGAATCCCTCTCCATCTTTCCTGTGCGCCCCCTTCAGGTACTGGAAGGCTGCAACAAGATCTCCTTGGAGCCTTCTCTTCTCCAGGTTGAACCTAAACCTACCCTCTTTCAGTTTAAAGCCGTTGGCCTTTGTGCTATCACTACACTCCTTGGTGAACAGTCCCTCTCCCACTTTCCTGTAGGACCTCTTTAAGTATTCGTATGCTGCAATTAGTTCTCCCCAGAGCCTTCTCTTCTTCAGGCTGAACAAGCCCAACTGTCACAGCATGTCTTTATAGGAGAGGTGCTCCAGCCCTGTGTTCAACTTTGTGGCCCTTCTCTGGACTCCATCTAGAGCTTGATGCCTTTCTCGCACCCCAGAGCTGGATACAGTACTCAAGATATGCTCTCACAAGAGCAGAGCACAGTCTAATCTTACCTACCCTCATTTAGTTTAAAACCATTACCCCTTGTCTTTGGCAACACACCTTACTAAAGAGTCTGTGTGCCTATATACATGCTTATACCTTTTGTCTCCCCTTCCCCAGTGAGATACTGAGATTGATTCAACATAGTGGAATGGAAGAGTCAAGATTACTAGGTGGACAGCTCACTTTTCCATCTCTCAATGGGCTAAAAATATCGTAGCTCACAACTGAAGCATTGTGTGTCTGTTACTGGTGAGATTCTGCTGGCCTCCTGCAGATTCAGTATGAAAAGCTCATTGTTCTTTGGGGGAATGAGGCAGAAAAACAGTAACACAGGGATATTTTTAGAACTCTAAACATTTTTTAAAATATTTTTAGTTGCCTGTATCTTTCAGACTGGCTAATTGTGAGGTGTATTATGAAGTTGCACAGAACTTTCTTTAAGATGATCTGTACAAGTTATTCATGGCTTCACAGAGAACCTCAGGAAGCATAGGAGAATTGGCAAAAGCTGTTTTAAATCTAAAAGTTGCATTTATCAAATAAATAGATGGTTTGAACATCCAATAAAGTGAAGCCTTGAAGAAAAGATTAAGAAAAAGGCCTAATCACAGATATGGATCATCGTCATCTCCCAAATAGGTCTGCACTACTAGTGTCTTTTATAGGTACACTTTTGCAGGTACAAATTCTTGTCCTTTACTCGCAGATATATGTCTTCAATTTTGGGAGATGTTTTCAGTATTTTCTCTGGGGAAAAAAAAAAAGTTTCTATGTGTATCTGTCTGTACATTCTTTTTATTTGTGGAAACAGGCAATGTCTTTACAGTTATGCATCTCAAAAACAAGTCTGATCTCTGTGGAGTGGGATTGATGGAAGTGAGTTAGGAAAATGATTACCAGTAAAAAATGAAGCTGTGGAAAGATAGCGTATCTGACATAATCATGGGGATTTGTTTTTGAGACTGAAGGTCATTTCCAAATGGAGGTCAGGGTATCGTAAGTTTTTCCCCGAGTACATCTTTGGTCTCACCTTGTATGGTGTGTTTTGGTTTTATTTCTGTAATGCATTTAAATAATTTTTCTTGATACTTGTTTTGTTTGTATAAACATGTTTACTAAGCTTAGTGTGAGATTGCGGTGAGGTTAGGAGGTGATGCAAATTTTGAAGCTTCACCAGGAATAGAAGTTTACTGACCTGTGCTTAATAAACAAGAGCAGTGATTTATTACAACAGACCTCAGTGACAGCTGTAGGACTTCTTTTAAATGATAGGGATTCAATGCAAAATCATGTGTCTGGCATTCAACAGTCGCTCTCCGTCCTGGTTTGTTTTTTCAAGGTCACTCAATGTCACTATGGCTCTTCTCCTCACCAGGGGACAAGTACCCTGAGAATAATATTCCTGACTAATATTTTGACATTATTCTGTGTCAAAATGCTCAGCCTACACAGGCACTCCTGGAATGTAAAGTGAAAACCTCAAACACGTTGACTCACCAACCACACAAGCGTGCTACAAAATTATGCATTAGCTCACACTGATTAAAATTGGTCTCATCTAAACAAATTAAGGGGTCTGATCTCTCATCCATATGCATGGGTAATTCTCATTAATGCTAATAGAGGATATGTGCATACATGGATGGGAGAACTGAGGCGGACTGCTCAGTTTCAGTTTGGTTTGTTTTCTACAACGGCAACAAAACATTTTGGTGTTAAGTGTTTCAATAATTTAGAGAAAGATCAAAGGGGAGAAAGGTCAATAATGTACCTTTCCTTGTAACTTACTGTGGTAAATAGATAAAACAATATATCCTCTCTCTTGTAAGCCAGGAGGCAAGTAGTATTTTTTATCTGCTACTGGCTTTTTATAGTATCTACTAACAAATTCAGATTTATTTGTCTGTGTTTTCAGACAGAAATAAGGAAAACACCAAAAGCAATAGTTCAACAAAGTTTCAGCCTTCCAAAACAGTGATTTATATTGAATCTCTTAATGCCATCTTCATAATTTTGCAAACTATGAATACCATTTACTGTGGTTGAGCATGTGCCTGTGCTACGTACAGCATATCAGCTGTAATGTCATCTAAAGAACTCCTGTGATTTAGTCATTTGATATTCAGTTAAGTGTTCTCAGAATACAGCCTGTCAAAACATTTTAAATATTTGTATAATACTGGAAAAATAGTGTCGTGCATATGTTATCAGACAGTAGGAGCTTAATTAGCATTCTTAACAGCCTGAGCTACATTGGGTTGAGAAAGAGGTGCACAGCACAAGGACTGATGCCTCAAGAGAGTTTGTTCTCCGGGTATCAGGACTTTAAGACAAGCACCACTGGGAGCAGCTGTTCTGGGTTGTTTGAATTGTAGAAGTTGCTAAGTAAGAATTGATTGACTCGTGCCTACTGAAACACAGCAGTTACAGATGTTTGGTGATGTTGGTACATAGGTGGCTGCTCTAGGTACAGTGGAAACCTTGGAAAGCTCAGGATCTCTTCTGGGCTAGACATTTCTTCATGGAAAGCTGCAAAAAAATTGCTATCTGCATCTCTCATCATAGGCACAATGTGGAGGGTCTCTGGATATGCTACTGCCCACTTAAGCTTAGGATCCTAGTGGGAAATCAAACTACAGCTTATGATGAGGGCTTACAGCATGGAATAGTTCAGACTAGTTGTCATGGGTGAGGTAGCCACAGGGACAGAACCACACTGCTTAGTGGTGTATAATGTAAACATACTTGTAAGTACAGCAGGATCTCTGTGTAAGGATGGTTTCCATGAGGAGCTATTGTTTTCACTGTTTCTTGCTTTCTTACATAGATGGTTGGTATGAGCCACCAATGGCTTCATTGGTCACTCCACCCCAGGCCAATGCCTTTTACTTTCTCCATAGCTCAAGCCATCCAGGCATTGTTACCTGGGTTACTATCACCTCCTGGCTTCCTGCTCCAAATGTGCTAAATTTGTTATGAGTTAATCTGTGCTTCTCACTTCTGTTTCTGTGCATACCTAATCATTAGAGCAGGTCAGGTGTGGTCCAGGGCTTTGGAATAAGCCCCTCCATAACAGATATCCGTGCTTGCTATGTTTTCATAGCACACACCACAATCATCCAATGGCTCAGGCTGTGCACTGGGCAAGTGCAGCCAAGGTCTTGATTACTGTATCAATGTTTTCAGGTAGACTTTACCCTCTTGCAGTTACTGTAGTTTGGGAAAATAGTCTGAACTTGCCATCGAGGGAGTGAAGCTTTCATGTGTTTCTGGTTAGAAAGATGTATGATGAAGCGATACTTCCTCAGTTCCCTGCTTCCTTTACCTTAGCCCAGTTTTTAACTTGAAAAGGTAATTTGTTATGCAGTGTTACCAGAGTCATCTAGACAATTTTTGAAAAGTTTGTGAACTTGAGTTCTTCATTAAGGTTAAGGACAGGAGCATAGGAAGTTCCACGTCAACATGAGGAACTTCTTTACTGTGAGGGTAGCAGAGCACTGGCACAGGCTGCCCAGAGAGGTTCTGGAGTCTCCCTCTGTGGAGACTTTCAAAACCCACCTGGATGTGTTCCCGTGTAACATGCCCTAGGTGAACCTGCTTGGTAGGGTGGTTGGACTAGATCTCTAGAGGTCCTTTCCAGCTCTTATGATTCTGTGACTGTGTGACAGAACTGTTCTTACATTAGTCCACAAAGGCACCAACTCCCATGAATTAGCAAAAGTAGTAACAGTGGGTTTGGGTGGCAACAGAACCTTTGAAAAACAGTTCTGTTCTATAAGTTGCTTCATGGTTACTTGCGGAGGTCGCTGCCAATCAGTTGAACGACTCAAAACCTTTGTGCAGTAAGAGGTGAATAATATGGATTTGAGACATAGTCAATACTTGCTTCAGTAGTGCACAACCCAAAAATGAATCAATTACTTTTCTACAGCAGATTATAATGTGTTCTATTGGAGGAAAGAAAAAAAAAAAACCAAACAACAAACCTTGAATAAAATAGGCTTAAAATAGAAGATTACTAGTGTGTGGCAAAAGCAGATGCTTTTTAATTTTATTTTAAAGTCAGACCTATGTAGTAAAGCATCAGAAAGTTAAAATGGCATCACACTGTGCAAATACATACAACAGTAAATACTGACAAAGTTTTTACAAAGTATAAAGATTCTTTTCATTATTTAGACACACGCACACCAGGAAATATTCTTCTGGCTAACTAAAGTGAATAAGGAATGTCTTACCAGTTACTTCCAGTGGTGTAACAGAAGACGGTTCTGTATGGCCAAATATTGTAAGTGTGGAGCTCCTTAAAAAGTTCAGTACTTTGGAATGTGCGTCCATGATGAGTTGTGAATACCATGTTGGGGAATTCAGTTAGGAAAAAAACCCACTAATTCTAGTTTTGTAGTGTGTATTTTCTGCAAATGTGCCAGACCTGGTCATGGCTTGGAGAATAGATATTTAAAGAAATTGAGTTTTACCAAGAACTACAATGGCACAAAGAGGAATGATAGAATTTTGTTGGATCAGGTCAGCCAGTCCCTGACTTTCTGGGGTAGAGGAAGGAGGTTGGTGAAGTAATTAAGGCATAAAAGTTAACAAGAGGAGGATTTAGAGTGAAGAAGAGATACGAGGTATTTCCATTTTTTTCTGAATGAGATACTCCGTGCTTCTGAACACCTAGTCATGGGACAGACATCTTCTGCTCCAGGGCCACTTGAGGAGCATTTCCTGGGATTAAAGCTGCGTTCTGGGCTGGTGTGGTGTCAGCATGTTCCCTCACTTCCTATTTTAGGGCTGGTTTTAGGTAGTTGAAACTGTGTGGTGTTATTTTCCTGAAGGCTACCCCTGCCTTCAGGTTTCTGCAGATGATATGGATATGATGGAGCTGGGGTTTTTTTTATGTCATTTTTGTTGTTGTTGTTGATGGTGGTGGTGGTTTTGGTTTTTTTCCTGGGAATTACAAGACAGAAGAAAGTTAAAGCTAAATCAGACAGTAAAGCTGTGTAAGACCTTTTTCTGCTGCCTTGCTGGGGAAAAAAACAAACCAAACCAAAGCAAAACAAAAAAGAACAAAATGAACAAAAACCCACCACCAAACTGTAGACAAAAAAAACCCCAAAACTGTGTATTTGGAGTATAATTTTTTTTTTTTAAATATTCTACTTCTCTTCTTGAACAGTTGTCTGTATGTTGTGGAAATCTCTCTTCTTCCAGGAATTTTCTTCAGGCAAAACTGAGAACATACTGTAGATTGTAGAGAAATACAATTCTTATCTAAGTAGTCATATAATTTATTACAACTACATCCTTTAACCTTATCTCTTAAAACAAATATGCATGCTTCATTAATTGACCAAAATAAATCATTGGCAAAAATGTAGCTTTTGCAATTTTCCTTTAATAAGGAGAAAACAAGGACAAGCAAGAACAGAATGAGAGAGGTTCATGTGGGAGATTATAAATTGATTTTTTTTTGAGATAGAACGTGAGGGTTGTGTTTCTGTTCAATACTGGTTCATTGGCGTATATGTGCTGGTACAAGAACAACATGCTGCTAACAAGATGAGTTACAGAATGTTTTGTATCATTCTTATGCATCCATAGTAATGTGAGATGTCATTGAGGAATATGAAAAATTCAAGAATACAATATATATGGTTGGTTGTGTTAAAATGAAGATGATTATTTAGATCAATACGAAAACTTGCAACAAGCTTAATAATTTGTTACACTTTTAAATATATAAGTAAGCCCTTAGTCAGGAGGGGAGGGATTTAGAATTTCTTGGCTTGTTTGTTTGTTCTGGGATATATAGTATATACTGGTTTATATTCAATGGAATTTTATAATTTCTTAATCTTGCACTACTGGTTTAATTACCATTCTTCAGTCAGATCCATGAATCCCTTCTGCTCTCATAGCAACAGAGAGGCCTTAGTTGCCTTAAAGGTAACATAAGAAGGGTATTCATACAAATTTTGTGGAATTAGATCATTTGGTTATGGTATTTCTGAAGATATCCTTTTTCTTACACTGGAAACCTGGTTTTTCCTCTCAGTTACACTCAGTCAGGTAAAGCAATTTTTTTCATAGATGTAGTTAAGGTTAGAGGTGTTCATTAGCAGCTGAATTTCCTGCTGCTTCAGTGATGGCAATACGATGAGCTTTTTAAATGACATGGTTATTTTTCATTCAGCATTATTCCTTTAGCTCTTTATATACCAGAAAAAAAAAATCCCACAAAAATAGCACTGAGCAGGATAATTCAACTTGTGACTGGCACACAGTCTAGGAGCCAATATATCTTTCTTCCATCTAAACAGTACTGCATTGTGAGGATATAATTTTTAATTTCCAGTTCTTTTAAAGTGATGTAATTTGGACTGCCTACATTTAGGTACTTACGTATTTATAAATGAGGTACTTAATCATTTTATTATGCCATTTGAAAAAGGTGTGTAAGACAACTTTTGTATACCAGAGTGTTATATAAAAAGTTTAAAATGAAATGTGAAGTCTTCAGACAAAGTTCAAAGCTATATCAGGATATAATGAATATGAATTTATGAAAGAAGTAATACAGAACCTTCACAATAATATTATGGGTGATTTCTTAACTTGGAACTAGGTTAATCATTGACTCCATGGATCAAATTATTAAATTCTTGCACTGATTTCACTTATTTAGTTGAGTAATGAGAAAAATGGAGCGATCAATGCCAATGTTCAAGAATTTCTACTTGCACAGGAATTTTTTTGAGTGTTTTCCCTAGTTTCAGAAAGAGAAGAGAAACTTTTTTAGTTCCTGCCAACTATTCTGTTTAATTGCTTTATTTTCTGACACAAAGCAAAAACTTGCACTTCAGCTTTTGAAATTTCTTGATGTTATTTAGATTTAACAGTTTTTATGGGTTATTTGAAGTACTGTGTTGCTTGACAGATTTTTTTTTTTTTTAAATGATTTTTCATGGGCTAAGTTAAATTGTTTTCCTTTATGAGAAGTCAGGAGTGTCCCAGCAGTATAGTGAGTTATGGTCTTACATATATCAGGTAGGGATGGAGACCAGACATTTGAACAGAAGTAAAAAGTAAATTAAAGCAGGCTGCTTTATTCTAAAATAATACTAGGTTGGAAGCAGTGGAAATGCAGGATTTTGGCAAAGACTTCTTGGGGCTTTTTTGAAGGACTAGGAACACATAAAACTCTCTCAAAGTCTCAATGCAGGCTTTAGTTGAGGGAGGATAGCAGGGATTTGTCTAGAGTCAGTGGTTTCATTGGTGTGCTGAGTTCCACCCTTTGGACTGGAGTTGGAAAAGGCCCTGTCTCGTCACAACTGATCCAAGACCAGGCTTATGGTCAGGGCAATAGAATCTCTAGGTTCAGTCTTTGTAGATCAGGTCTTCTCAATCATAAAATAAAATGGCATTTCTTGTTCTGCTGGGAGCTTCAAACTCCACTGCATCTGGGAATATGTTTCTTCTTTCCCCTCCTCCCTCCATTCCCCCTCTCTCTTTTGCTATACTGTCTTTCTCCCTTTCTTCCCCCCCTTTTTTTTTGTAATATAATTCCCTACACACCACTCCTATATTCATATGCCAGGGATTAATTTTGTTTCTTTATTTTGCTTCATCTTTCCTAATTTTTATGTATCTAAAATACAGAAGCACTGCTTTCAGTGCCCCAGATTTGGATATTGCCACATAAAACTTTGCTTTCTTTATTTTCTACCTCCTAGCTACTCTCCTGACTTGTTCAGGACAGGGATATTTTATAGTCATTGTAGAATTTAATATATGAGCAACTATGAGCTGAGCAGCACATCTGTTATCCATGCATGTGATGCACTCATCACCATACCCATGCAGATTTGAATAACCTTGTGAGATTTGAGTAGGGAAGGCTGGTGAGGTACGGTGGCCATTCAGCTTCACAGGATGTTCACAAGGGCAAGGTGTTTGTGGGTTTGAAAGCATCAGCCGCCATCACCTGCCTGCAAGCCCCCACTTTCCAGGCCAGCTGATCCCTGGTCATCTGCTGCTGCTACTGCCACCACACAGCTCTGGCTTGTCCCTAATGGGAACAAAGCTGCATCAGGCTTGTGCTTTTGAAGCAGTGCCCCACTCCCCCAGCACACCACACTGAAGCTGGCTCAGATCAGCAGGACCTGCTCACAGGCTTGAAGTTTGCTGAATCAGAGGCTTACCGTGCTGATTGATGTCGGTTCATCATACCTACATTCTTCAAAGAGTTCTCTCTCATTCTCAGTTTATTAATTCATTATTGTGGTCCTGTACCAGCGATCCAAATGTTCCTTATACCTTATATTTCAGTGATGGAAGTATGTGTCTGAAGCGTGATAATATTAAGAATGGCCAGTTTGTTGGGGCATAGATGTTATAGATCAAAGCTGAGCTTTCACTGTAAATCTAGGGGAAATTAAATTTTGAATGACTTATGGCTCTGTTTTCAACTCAGAATCCTCCATCAGGATTGAAAGTTAAGACTGTTTCAACATTCACACAGTTGAATGGTTGCATAATACAAAAGCACAAAGCTAATCCATAGAAAAGGTGGTTTTGTTTGTTTTTTTATTCATTTACATTTCAGAAGTTTGAGAGAGAAGGGTTTTTTTTTTGTTATTTATTTATTTCTATTTGTTATTTTGATGAAACAACAGAAAAAGGCACACAGACCCTTGGTTAAAAGCAAGGTCTGTTTCGCCAGCAAACCTTAATAACAAGGGGTGGTAGAGTAGTTGAATGGTACATTCTGTTACAGAAAAAAATAAGTCCTTGTGTCCTGAACCCTTTCAAAATGAGCACTGGTAATGAAGTAGCCCTAGATAGCAGTGTTGGACTACTCCAATATAGGCCATAAAATTGATCTTGAAAGTTAAAATATTGTGAAAATATCAAGTTGACAATGGTTATGAAGCATATAATTACAGAAGGGACTGAGCTTTGTTTGACACAACAATGTACAAAGAAAATTAGATTTAAAGGAGAAAAAACACGACCAAAGAGCAGGAAAAAAATCATAAAAGCTATTAAAACAGATTTATGTTTTTCAGGGGGAGACTATTGTGGTATGGATGATTTGATGATGAATATTCAGTCTCATTAAGCCAATTTTTATTGATGCTAAGGTGATAAATTTAAATTCTTAATACTAATTTGCATATAGCTGCATTGGTTATTGCTGGATGAATTGTTTTGTGTGTTGAGTCTTTTTTCTGTCTCTGATAATGAAGTCTTTTCTATTAATCAGAAGGTTCTTTTGTGGTGTGCTGGAGAGTCGGTGTTCCACCAGGACAATATTTTCTTATGAAAGAAAAAAAGTTATCAGCACTTTTCTTATCAATAATGACAGCCTTGATACAGAAGTATGTGTCAGATGCAATCCAGAGATCCATGGCTCTGGGAAGAATGAATGACAGTTGACTTTAGGTTTTAAGACTGGCTAGACAGTTCTCTATAGTTCTTCTGAGAGAGCTGTATACAGCCAGAAAGAGCAGTAGTGATGACATGAACTGAAGTGAAGCCTAATTAAAGCCACTTCTGTCAACAATTCAACTCCACCAGGACATTTTCTCTCTACTCCTCTTGAAGTTACAGGTCTCATCTGAGCTAAGCTAACCATTAGTCTACATATGTTAGGTGCATTGTTTTCATTATTACTGAATGTATTTATATAACTATACATAGAGTATATCTGTATACATCATTAAATACATACACGGGCTCCATAATGAGGCTTAGATTGTGGTATTTGGTGAACTAGAAAGCATTACAAAATGAGGAACTCCACATATGTGAAGCAGAGTAGTTGCACTGCAGCAGATCCAGGCTGCTTTGAAGAGCTCTGCATGTGTCCCCACTCCCTGCCCCACCCAAATGCAATGAGGTTGATGAAAGCTTACTATATTTCAAGACCTGAATGTAAACTTCTAAAGCTTCTTGTAGCAGAGGCGAAGCGAACTGTGTGTAAACTGTGATTCCCTTCTCAGTCGCTAAAATGTTCAAGCCCACAGTATTTTCTATTCCCTATCTCATTTATCAGCAAAGGGACTGTGTTGAAAGAACATCAGAGGCCACCAGTAGTCCTTTTTGAAAAAAATCAAAAAGTGAATAGGACATGATTCTGGCAATTGCACCTTCATAAGCAAAAAATCCCAGAAGGTAAATATTTTCATTTCAGTAGTATTTTTTATGAAATCTTGTAATATAAACACAGATTCTCAAACACTTTAAATAGATACTTAAATGATTTCACATTCTTCCTAATCTGAGATCAGTTTCCATCAGACAGCCGGGGTCCGAAGTGTAGAAGGTTGGTGATGAATAACACTGTAATAACCGATTAACACTGGAAATGTAATGCTGAGAAAGTGCAGTACTGCACATTTTTAGATTTGATAATTATAAATAAATATATTTACTATGGCTATGAAGCAAAGCAATAATAACCGTATACAGACAGGCATATGCCACAGGTGGTGTCTGTTGCCCTCTTCACATAGTGGCTCCTTAGACACAAGCAGTATTGATTTCATTGTCATCATGGTCTGGCCCTTATGGCCTTTTCTCTTATGCCTTGTTTTGCCTTCTTTTTCTTTTTGCCTTGTGACTAGCAGCATGTCTGTCGTGTGGCAGGTTCACATTCAGTTGTGCAAGGGCATCACATAGATGTAATTACATTGTGTCATATGGTAAATCCAGTCACATAAGCGTATACATGATCTGGAGGTCTAAGGAGGTGATCTTTCCCATCTACTCTGCCTTGGTCAGGCCCCACCTGGAGTATTGTGTCCAGTTCTGGGCTCCCTGGTATAAAAAAGACAGGGACCTCCTGGAGAGAGTCCAGAGGAGGGCTACGAAGATGATTAAGGACCTGGAACATCTCCCGTGTGAGGATAGGCTGAGTGAGCTGGGACTGTTCAGCCTGGAGAAAAGAAGACTTAGGGGGGACCTAATTAATGTTTATAAATATCTTAAGCATGAGATGCAGGGGGAAATGGCCAGCCCCTTTTCAGTGGTCTGTGGGGACAGGACTAGGGGCAATGGCTGTAAATTGGAGCACAGGAAGTTCCACACCAACATGTGGAAGAACTTTTTCACAGTGAGGGTGACAGAGCCCTGGCACAGGCTGCCCAGGGAGGTGGTGGAGTCTCCTTCTCTGGAGATATTCAAGTCTCGTCTGGACGCCTATCTGCGCAATATGCGCTGGGGAGCCTGCTTTGGCAGGGGGGGTGGGTCCGATGATCTCTCGAGGGACATTCCAACCCCTACAATTCTGTGATTCTGTGCTATCCATCATGTGAGGGACAGGGCAACCTGACTTTTGGTTTTAGGAAGTTGTTTCTTCTGGTCAAAGATCAGGAAATATTTCCTGGAAAATTAGTGTAAAAGGCTGTATGGGTTCCTGAGCCCTATGAAGGTCTGTGTTTGAGGACTTTTGCAGATGAATCCAACATGGATGATGGGGAAAACATCAGAAGACAAGAAAAAAATGGTTGAAAGAATAATTCAGCTCATGGCTGAATATAGTTAAGTACTGTGTATCAAAGAAGTCGTGCACTTTGATTTGAAATTTGGACCTTATTTCATCCATGTGTAGTTAAATCCAGAGCTGCTGCTTTTTGTTTTAATGCTGCTTTCCTATCAATGTGCATTCACAAAGATTTTTTCAGGCATAGACTATCTAGTGATGAATCATCTGATTTATGATCTGTAACTTTATGGACAGATATGAAACTAGGTCACTTTTCAATATATACAGTATTGTGTGCAAAACTGAAAGAATAAGAGTTTGATAGAGATGCCGTGTTAGGATACTCACTGCTCAAAATCCACAAAGTAGATTCTTAACACAGAGAAATGAGATAAAAAAGGAACAAATGGAAATCTGTGTTCTGCTCCATCTGCCTCTGACTTTGGGCTGGTAGTTTTAACTAGAAATTTAAAACAGAACTAAAAGAAGAAACTTTTTAAGATCGGTTTTTCGAATTTGTGTCACTGCTACATCTCAGTACAGTAAAGGTAGCTAGAAACATTAATGGCCTGAGCTTTTCTGAGGTGTAGAAGCACTCTTACCTGAAGTTGCTTTTAGGTGTCCTTATGTCAGTCTGATGTGACCAGATCTGCTGCAGAACTTGAAAAAGGCTGTGTTTAGTTCTCTCCTCAGATATATGACTTCAAGTAGACCCAAGGGCTTGGGAAGAGTTGGTGCCCATTTAAATGAATCTGTAAGTGTACGGAAGAGATACAAAAGAATAAGCAAGACACTTTGAGACACCATCTGGACTTGCTAAATACATGTGGCAGAGGGCTCTGTTTGGGTTTCAGAAACATCCCTATCACTTGTTCCTTGCTTGTTCCTACAGGCTGTTTTGCACATAATCACGTTATACACACCTGGCCATGAAATTTGTTGCATTTTTCTCCAACAGTGAAAGTGCTGGCTAAGGAACCAGCACACAGAATTCAGAACACTACCAACTACTCCAGCCAAAATACTTGAGGCAGAAGTGCCCACACCGGCTCAGAATTGGAAACCATAAAACCCTAACATTTTCTTTACAAGCGCGATTAAATACAAGCCTACCTGGGAAAAGATGGAAGCACTGTAATAAACTACTGTTTTTCAAGGGGCAGTGGTGTTTAGAGGCTGGAAAAAGGGGAATACTTTGACAGGAGAAAAATTCTGCTGAGCTGCAGCTGATCAATATTACAGGTAAAAAGGAATAGGTTATCTGCTTAAGGAAAATGCTTATTAATTTCAGATTAGGCACTTCTACATCAGAAAGGGTGGAACAGTTACCAAACAGGTGACAGGGGACTTGTAGGAAGGTAAACTTTATTGTGTATAGTGTCAATTTTACCCATATTATTGAAGTATCTGAACTATATCTGTAAGTTAATAAACTGGAGAAAGAGTGACAGCTTGTAATAATGTCTTGGTAAAAGACCTGGAATTGCCAAGAGACTGTTTTTATTATATTTTATTACGTGATTCATGTAACTAGGGGATTCCCCTTTCCCTGAGGAAAAGTGAAATTCCATAATTAAGAATTTTGAATAATGAGCAGATGACACACTAACTATATATTTTAACCCATTCTAAAGAAAAAGCCCCAAAACCTCAACAAAGAAAACTGACCACCAAATCGCCTATACCTCCAAAACTATGATGTAATTATTTCCATATATAGAAATACAAATGATTAAAGAAATGTGAAAAGGGAAGATTTTTTTGCTACCGAGAAAGAAGAAATTCTAGGAGATCTGCTTTTTCAATGCTTTTAAAAAAAAAAATTAAAAAAAAAAAACCAACAGATTACTTTCTGTGTTTCTTTTTACATCTAGAATATCCTCTGGGAAAATATACTTTTTTGTATAATAGAGAACATATTGGACATTTAATCTGAAGGGGCTGAACAAATGGTGGTGGATGACCAGAGGTTCTGAACAGCACAGGGAAAAGCTAAAAATGTAGACCATATGAGACACAGGCAGTGAAAATAGGGAAAACAGTAAATAGGGAAAGAGTAAGTAGGGAAAATGGAGGAAAAAGGAATGAGGAAAATGGTAAATGAAGTAAAATAAACAAATGCATCGCAAGATATTAATGTCTATCTCTGGAATACCTGCTTTAGCACTGGATGGGTACAACACATCATCCATGAATTGGTAAATACAGGGAAAAAGACTTATTTTTCCCCCTTGATTCTGTAAGGTACATGGGACATCAAATGAACCTTTCTTTGAGGGTTTTGAGAAACTGAGGGAGTTTCTCTTAGAGAGGTCAAATCTTTCCAATTTTTATAGAAAGCAAACGTTCAGTCTGTCTGCTGATTCTTCCGAGTAGGATATTGGCAGACAGCGTGTCTGGTATTTTTGTAGTAATAACATCAAAGAGAAGTTTCTACTTAGTTGAATTGTGTAATTAAAATGTGAACAAAAGCTGACGAGAAACGTTTGCAAAATGAGAGATTTCGTCCATGATCCATTAGAATGTACAAATAGGTATTTTTACAAAAGGATAATTGCTGAAGCTTTTGATCTTTCCACTAGTAGCTTGGTGATAAGAATTTTCAGAGCATGAGAATTTGCACAAATCATAGAGACCACTCTTCATAGCATTGTAGACGCTCGTGGACCAAAGATGGGAGCTTGATTACAGACCGGTCATTGCAGTCCAGCTGCAACTGAGTATGAGACACTTCAGGTTGTAGTTAAGGCATTAGAGCCTGTAACTTAATATATATCCCCTTTCAGCGTTACCTCATATGTCACTGTTAAGTCAAACAAAGACAGAAGACTTGTAACTGTGTCACTGCAGAATAACATATTTTCATAACAGTGCATGAAGGTTATTTGAACAGCAAAGAAAAAAATTGACCTATTTATATGAAACTTGGGTGCACAAGGAAAGATAACAATCTGTAAAAGTCCATTGCATAGGCCAGCAGTGCGCACTACAGATTCCAGAGCCTAAATGCTGGTTACTAAACCCAATACTACTTCTTACTCAGCAACTGTTAACACTCCCTGCTTCCAAAGGAACAGTGACTGCCTTAAATTTGTAAAAAACGTTTCTTGCCAACTTGCTGGAAACCTTTTCCCTTTCATTCAGAGTATGAAAGAACCACCCTGAAATGAGATCTCCTAAAAGACAAGGTGCAGGGTTATTTTTTTTTTTTCTTTATCCCATTCACAAGCAGAGAATCACTGAGGTGTAAAAAGAAATCAGCAAGCTGTAAGGAAGGAGAATCATGCCTAGTTTTCAGCTGCTGTCCTGTACTGTCATATACTGAATTAGCAAAATGAAAGATATCCCAATAAAGCTGAAATAATCACATCTAGGACAGCATAATCAATGTAAGGAAAGGTGTAATCCATTTTTTGGGCTGTGTCTTCTGCTGGTAATGGAAAGCATGTAGCTAGCTGACTCCTAATTTTAATAAATAAATACGCAAGCAAGTAAGTAAAGCTAGATAGTTACATTTTATGATAAGACCTTAATTTAGCCTCATTGCTGGGCGTGCCCAGTCAGCTAACAGTATGTTAATACATTACACTAACCTGAATCTTTTGAAAGGCTGATAGAGAGCAGACAGGAAAAGTAATGCTCATAACATAAGATTTTAGTCATTTACCTTCTTCCATTGAAAAAATCAGTCTTATTTTTCTATATTGATACTGTCTTTTCTGTTTAGCAATATGGGAATTAAAAAATTATTTTGACATTTTAGTTTGAGATTTCATGCAGTAAAGTATTGAAGGTCTTGAGTCAAAATGTAAAAAATGACAGTACGCTTCTGGGGAAGTCGATAATCCACATAATTCACGCTAAAAGTAAAGTGGCAGTGATCTTCAGCATGCACTAATGAAGGTGAAAGATCCAGGCCTGCTTATTGTTGTACAGGTAGAAGCTAGGCTAAGTCATGAGAAGTTGACAGTAACTCAGAGAAGACATTCAAGATCAGTCACCTGAGAATGACCAAGTGTTACCGTATTTTATCTTAATAATAATGAGCTACATATCTGTATAGCATTGAAATATTTGATAGGTGTTTCTATTAGTATAGAAGGAAAAAAAAAACCCAACAAAATCGGTAGTTTTTATTGGCTGTATGTCACAGTGAAATATATTGGTGGTTCACCAGAGAAAGAGAGGGAATGAAATTTCTCTCTAAGAAGTTAACTGGTCGGTCAAGCACAGGATATATAATCAAGCATATCTAAGGAAGCCGAAAAGTACTTATTTTATTCAAAAAGCACAGTCAGCTGATTTCCTGTTGATGCCTCGGAAAGCCGGAATCAAAACTCAATAGCCTTGGTGACTATTAAGCAGGTATCCTTTACTGCAGCGCTGGGCACACAGGGGATCGCTCCTCCAAATGTGTGTGCCCATTAAAGCCAAATTTCTCATATTTATACAGATTAATTATACATATTCATTATAATTTCTAAGAAAAGGCTGGGTTATGCAAATTATTTCCAGGAAGTCATTTACATTAACTCCTCCCAGATAAAGCATGCTCAGTGACACTCAGGGGGTCTTCTGGTGGTCTTCAGGGATGAAGGCTGGACGTCTTCCTCTCTCTCAGCGCATGCTCTTTACGGTTTTCTCCATGCTTATCTGGGCTCCCAACACCTGCACCGAGTAGTTAGTTTTTCACTGAAAACAAGATAGACTCTGTCTTTTAATTGGTCGTTAGTCTCATTATTTACAACTCCTCTATCTCCTACTTCCTCTGGTTTCAAGGCTGTTGCACTATTATGGCTAAGTTTTGTAGCTGCTTTCATGAAACAGCTTATGTGACTACAGCCAAATTCTGCTAAAATTCAAAACTAATCTATTCCTAAAAACGCACCAATTCTTACTTCTTTATCTTCAAGGCTGTTACTATTACATTGTTATGGTTAAGTTTTGCTCTGCTCTCACAAGCAGCTTACACAGTTACAGCTTTCTCTTAAACTAGCCTTTTCTTAGAACTATGAAAATTCTTATATTAAAGTTGTATTAATTGTCTCTTAAGCTACACCTATACCAATCCACTCAGCATGATCACTTCTCACTGAATCACTGTATAGGTAGCAAATATAGTAATTTTCCAAAAGAAAGACTGAATCTGCCTGGGTGCTTCAGGAGAATTGATGGGGGAGCATGGCTACAGGAACGTAGCATTTCACCAAAAGGTAAAGATTTTTGATGGAGGCAGTAAAGCAGAGGTTGTCTCTGAGAGTGCTATCTGACAGAGAAAGTAAGAAAAAGACTGTGAATGCCTTGCTGCCATCTTCCCTCCAAGAACATAGCAGCTATATTTGATTTAGAGAGGTAGAGAAAGAACATTTTGGTTTAACCTTATTGGAATAGACCAAGTTTCTTGTTTGAACACATTTATAATTAGTAGAGATGAAGAGAGGGGAAAAAAAACAAGTGTTATTTTGAACGATGAGAGAAATACGCATGTTACTTTATTCTCTGATTTTTAAAGGTATCGGCAACCTCTTGCCACTAAGATATTATGAACATAAGGATAGGATGAAACTAAACCCTATCTCTCTGGCAAAGTGTTTGGGGCATCCAGAAGATAATAGAGCAAGTGCACGTTTTATGTGCATAGATCAAGCACCATGAAGATCAAAAGAGCCAGGAAGGTCTTCCAATTACTCATTTGCCTGCAACAAACTGTATGTAACACACAGCATGTGTGAATGCTGAGGAATCTCAGGGAGCATGTAAATTTTGCAATGTAAAAACGATTTGAGTCTATTTTCCTATGAACTAAATCACCGTTTATGCATCACACCATTCACATGAAATGCTACTGGTTGGGTTTTGTTCTGTTTGTTCGAGAAATTTTAATTAGGGAAGCTGAAAATGGGAGTACTAAAGCGGAAGTCATGTTTTGACAGTTGGCGTCACCTGGTAAAAAGAGGCTGAATGGTCTGGCAATAATAGTCTTTCTGGTATGCAGTGAGGTTTTAGCATAAGCATGTGAACTGCAGCGATCCTCATGGAGTGTCATGCAACTAAGTGTAAGTGAGCACACTGTAGGGCAGCGAGATTGTCATAGTCAGGGTAGGTCCTTATCTGGATTGTGAAAATTTCATATATTAAAAAAACAAGTCATCCTCATTTAATATCAGTGATAATGTAATGCCTTAAATCGCTACAATACTTTTTCTGGTTACCAAAACCAATCCGTGAGTTGATTTAATTGATATGTCAGTAATGTTTATAGAAATTGCTGTCCTAAGGGGAAGAGAAATACACTATATAAGACATTGCTTGAAATCACTGTTTTATGACAGTTTCAATTTTTTAGTCCCCTAACATGTGCCATGCAGAAAGCTTCATTAATTCATCTTTGTTGCTTCTTGATTGGCTGTCAAAAGCAGAAATTTGTATATTGTTGAAGCCCAGTTATGATTCCTCTAGGATGAAACAGGCCTTAAATACACTCGTTGTGAGATGAATTGGGAAGCATGATGTATTTATATTTTATACATCAAACAACTGCATCATGCTGAAACACTTGAGAGCAGAAACTGTGGCAAATAAGCATTTATCATCTTACGTGAAACCATTAACACTCAATTTGGGAGGTTGGTTTGGATGAGTAGACTTATCTTTGTTTGAATACGTGGAAGTTTTCTGATCTTCTGCAAGCCAACTGCAGATTTTGAGAGAGAGAAATACCTAAAGAGATGTTTTTTTCTTTGAGAGTTCCAGGGGGTAGTTTGTGCAACGGCTTTTTGAGCTACAGGTCAGGAGAGTTGAAATCCTATTCTGGCCCTTTGTTCTTGATCCCATCTGAGCCTTTGAGCTCTGACATGAGCACAACAGTTACGCTCTGCAAAGATTAATACAATCACCTCTTTGATTATATGGACAATTGAAAACAGAAAGGGTAGAGAAAGGTGCAGATGCGCTGAATTCTAAAAGATGTATCTGTGATCACTCTAAACACTGGTAGCTCACAAAGCAAACCTGGACTCATAGTACAGAAAAGAAAACAGAAATATCACAGGGTTTGGAGTGAAAATGCTGTAATGTGGTCCCTCTCACCAGTGGACTTTGGCTTCTAGGTGATTTAACTGTCAATTTACTTTACTCGCTTCAGGGAAATTGAGATTCCCTGAATCAATCTTTATCACAGACTGCAATGATAGGACAAGAGGTAATGGGTTTAAACTAAAAGAGGGTATATGTAGGTTAGATAGAAGGAAGAAATTCTTCACCATGAGGGCAGTGAGGTGCTGGCAAAGGTTGTCCAGAGAAATTGTGGCTGCTTTGGGCTGGCAGTGTTCAAGGCCGGGTTGGATGGGGCTTTGGGCAACCTGGTGTAGTGGACGGTGTCCCTGTCCATGGCAGGAGGGTTGGAACTAGATCATCTTTGATCATCATTCTCTGATTCTATGATTCTATTAATCCATTTATTTTTCTTCAAGTATGTTTGATGAAGATGTTGGATAGTTGATATTTGCTGTTTTTAAGCTTCAGTGGAATTCTGGTCTTGCAAAAGCTAAAAAATTCCCATCTAAGTTAGTCAGAGTCCTAGTATGGTCTTGGAATGTGTGTTAACCAACACCATGAGACAGTGGATCTATACTGTCTATACATAAACCAGAGTAATAAATCACCTACATTTTAGGTAACCACTTGTTTCCATTTTCTGCTACTAATGTGATACCAGCAGTTTGGATTGTTGGGACTACAGAAACATTTTTATTTCTGTATTTTATTAAAGGAGAATGAAATATTTTTGCTCCATGTGTTGGGGGAAGAGAGGAAGTGAGGAAGGGTTAGACATATTCAGATAGTTTCCTCGTCAGGAAGCTGTCTGGAGTGGGAATAAACATGAAGTGGAAGGCAAACAACCACTTTCACTCATCATTGGAAAAGGTCAGGCAAGGCCTGTTCAGTAAGGAGAGTTTATTGTGTGAGACACATAGAATAATGTTTCACCTGAGGTGTTTGTTTTTTTTTTTTTAGTCTGTCTGATTTTTTCATCAAGTGTGAAATTCTTACATGAGAAATTTATTGTAATTCTGACAAATTGTCGGTTCTTTCATTTATATATACTTCCTAGTCATCATACTTTTCTTAGTAGCTAAAATATGCAGAGTTGAAGATCAGCTTAATTGAGTAGATAGTCTATGAATTGAATAAGAAAACCAATTTTTGATCAATGTGTAGAAGTCAAATTCAAGATATTGCTGCACTATCATGAAAAAGTAATGTGAAAAAATATACCCAGTTCACCTTTAAAATAACGGTGCATTTCAGCAAGCTTCGGTAGGATAAAAAGAGTGGCATGTATTAAGCAAAAACAGCAAATTACACACAGTATTGTTAAAAGAGAGAGGATAATCTACTCTCTGTAGGGGGAAGAAGAGTTCAGCAGTATTCATGACATAGTGCACCTGAAAAAATCAAGTTTCTTATGCTCTTCTATACAGAATAACTTTGTTTTGAGCACAATACACAATTTAGAATAGCCACAAATTACAACTCAGCAAATAAATTTCTATGCATTTTCTATAGATTGTAATCAGCCTGTAAAATTTAAGATTTTTTTTTTTCTTATGTTTACCCTGATCACTTTCCTTCACCAAAACCTCTTTGGTTTGTGCTCTCATGGACCTTCTAAGCTATTGAAGGAACAGGTGACCATTTGAATGTGTTCTTTGTGATTAAGTGTGGGTATTCCAAGGTTATAAGTGTGATAGATCATAAAATCAAATGCATGTTGCATGTGACTTACTGCAACATGAAAACATCAACAAGCCAATCTTAGAAGTGAAATCTCAGAAGCTGAGGAAAACACTTGCTGTGCCATGTAGCTTTAAGTAATACTGTCAACTATTAATCCAATTTTGTATTCTCAGGATGCAGTTTTTTAAAATGACATAACCTTTTAGATAAGAAGCTTTTGGTATTTTTAATCTGTCACTTCAGGCCAAGAAGGAACAAGTAAATGTTGAAGATAGAGAGTTGAATTTAGCTCAGATCTTAGCTCAGGGTATACTCTGTTTCTCGCCCCGATGGACTGTTTTCACATCACTTCTCTCTACATTCAGTTCTCTCTTTGTGTAATACAGTTGCTGTTACTCATATTCTGTGAGGATTTGTCAAGATATTTTATTAATTAATGCCTAGAAAGTCATATGTTCTACAGACTGTGACATTCAGTGATGTGGTATATATGGGTGTATAAATTAATAGTCCTACTACATACACTGCTTAGTATTATTTCTGTCACTATTTAGGGGATTTGAAGGGGTTTTGGAAGATTAAGAAAGCAACTTTTTAATGTACTAAATATATGTTTTCTTTAATCTTTAAAAAGTTCTATGTGTTTCATGTTTACCACTATTGAACTGCTGTAAATAAACATACTGCTATATTATAAAACTCTTTTGTTTATGTTGTCTCTGTATTAGTTATTACTTCCACAGAAACATTCCTTGCTGTTGTTTGTGGGGTTGGCTATTTTTTTTTCTTCCTGAACAGAACAGGAAAAAGTTGTAAATTTTTTTTTTGTTTTGCTGTAATGTATATTTTCTTGGTTTGTCTGTGTTCTAGTTATCATGCCATGTCACATTTTGTTTTCCTGAGAAGTTCATGAATAGAGTTCTGGCTAACAGCAGTATGGTATCTATTAACACTGTATCTGTAAAACTTAGAGTAGAATTTCAGTGGTGCCAATATTTTCAGAAGGAACATACTATATGTGTTAGATGCAGGGGGATGCAAACACTATTATTTCCTTTATAATGGAAACTCTGCTAAAAACATATATGGTAACAATTATGAACCTGCTTTTAATGAGGAAGTCCATGGAAGGACATTATACATATAGAAAATAAATAGAAAAAACAACAACTACCTTCTTACATCTTCTTCCAATGCAAAACTGAACGGACGATTACACATTTTGGTTTCATCAACTGAAATGATAGTAGAAAAAAATCCCTTTTAACGTATTATTGTTTGTAATTAATGCAAAGGTCATGAAAGAATGAAGTTTTAATTGCCTTGTGATTTACAGACTTTTAAGGTAGAATATTTTTACTTTTTTCCCACTCTTCCTGTTTTTTACCTGACTTTCCCCTGGTTGACTCTGGGAAAGACTGTTTCCAGTGTTTCAGCTTCTGAGCTGAGAAATGGGTTTGTGGAATGAGTGAGGGCACGCTTTGGGGCAGAGAGATGAGCAGCACCAGAAGCACCATCAGGAAGAACGGTTTACAGTGACCAAAGCGATGTCATGCTCCTTACCCAGGGCACTGAGAGCTCACACCCTCCCTGTGCTTTGCAGCTGTTCTGAGTAGAAGTGGTACTGGTGTCCTACAAGGTGTAATCTGCAGCGACCATAGACAGAGAAAGGAGCTGCAGGAAATGTGTAAGCTTTATAAGAAGCATTCACGGAACTGCAGTTGCACTACATCTTTGAAGCAAATTTGACCCAAATCCTTGATTAAATTTCTGAAATTTGCAGCACTGAGTGTGTATAATGTTTTTTCAGTCTTTCTAGTATGAGAAAGATAAAACTCAAGTCTCAGTTTTTCAGGATATTAGGGACTTGAGTTCATTTCAGGTAAAACTGATGTATACTGATTTTTTTTTTTTTCCCCCTGCAAGCTCCTTTTTCTTCTTCTGAAATGCCATTTCAAAATGTCTCCAGATCCTGTGATCACAAAGGTTTGTTTTGTCATTCATATCATTGCTCTAAAATGCATTTGACAAAAGTGGAAAGAAAAGTGGTAAATTATTTGTTGGGCTTTTTTCAGCGTCATATTCACAAATGTTTCCCATCTCTCCTTCTTTTCCTTTTTCCTGATCAACTTCAGCAAAACAAAAGGGAGCTAATCAACTCACAGAGATGAATTATAAATGACTGACAGGTCACTGGCTTCATGACTTATGTGGATGCAAAAGAAATTAAGAATTTCTCACTAGCACTCAGTGTTTTGTGTGCATCTTTTCCCAATCTTTGTCCACACTCTCTCTGCTCTGCAATAGAAAAAATGGGGGTGAAAGGTGGGGTTACAGCTTCCTTTTTTTTTCTGTTTTTTTCCCTGTTGTTGTTGCAGGCTGTGTAAATGGTATGCTTTCAACTCTGTTTCTAGCTGCTTTAATAAGCCTAAGCAGAATTTTGTGTCAGTTGCATTGATAAAAATCTGTGACAACACTTTCCTCATTCTTGGTGTTTATCTTGATGTCTATTTGTGCACCTGAAATCCAGAAAATATTTTGGGTTTTATTTTTAAAGTCTGATAACTGATTGGTCAGGAGAAAATCTTTTATGAACTCATGCAGGAAAGTTTGCTAGATCCCAAATTCAGTTTGATTACAGTCTGATTAACACTGAAGTGTCAGGTCTTTTGTTTTTTATTGAATTAAGGAAAAAAAAAAACCACACAGAAAAATATGCTCACATTATTGACTCTTAAGTGGCTGGAAAAACAAAAGTAAATACACAAATTCAGAGAAAAAATTCCATGCAGACAAAAATACTAACTGAAATATATTTACCAAAGGACTATAAGAAAGTGATTTGAGATCAGAAACATTTTCTATCAGTTAGTCCCGTTACCCACATTGTATTTTCCTCTGAGCCTGTGCAAAGACAAAGAGCACATCTGCTCCCTGGATTGGATTCTGTTTCAAGCAATGTCATAACCCACCCAGGCTCTCAAAGTGACATGCAAGACTTTCCCTTCTCCCTCCTCTGTGAAATATTTCACGATGGAAGAGAAGTGTTAGGTTCCTCCAAGTGATTTCTGCTCAGCCAAACTAATTCCATTATCCGTTAGTCATGTTTACATCGGGCTAACAGCTAATAACTCATGTGGAACTCTGTAACCATCTTCAATCTTGTTCTTCATCCAAGCCAGTGGTTCAAGAGCCCGGCTTTCTCTCATTATTAATGGTGATGGGTAAGTGTCCTGTCAGGCTTCTGCTCACAGAATGAGAAAGAGGCACAAGGTCAGCCCTTTCAGACCAGCTCTCTGGAGTGACATATGGTAATTGCAGGTATCCCTCCTCCTAAGGGAAAGAGCTGGCTATCTCATGTGGAGTCTCAAAATAGTAATATAGAGCTTGTTCTCCTATAACCCATTAAATAGTTGAATTTTCACTTCTGAAAAAGTTTGAGATAGATTATTGTGACTGATGAAAAGTCTTTTGTCAGCTCAGTGGCAGGCTGCTTATATCCAAGCAAGTTTTCTTTGTAGTAAAATGATCTTACAGAAGATTATTGAATCCCAGTAGGCACACGGATGCCAGAGGATGCTCTCAGAATGAAATAAAGCAAGGATGACACATTGTGAAAAAAAGTCTTTTTAATACTTTTCTGACAGGCTTGAATGATTCAGAGTGCCAACAGTATTACAGAGCAATAATTATTTTATAGTAAATTTGTAAAATGTTTATGAGTACTTGACAGTACAAATAAGCACTGTAATTTTCATGCATGTTTATGAAGAGAGAAAAAAAAAATAGTCTCAGTACAATAACATAAAATCACAGCTTTAACCTTTGACACTATTGGACAAGAGAGACTGAAGTAGGGGAAAGAACTTCTTTAAGCAGTTTCTATTCAGTGGGGTAAATCTGCTTTATTGTTAGAAAGAGTGGAGTGTAAGCAACTGCAGGGTAAGTGGTCATGTTTTTCGTTCTGTGCAGTGCTCAGGAAGCCTGCTTTACTCTACAGAGTAAGGATAATGTGCAAATATCCTGCCAAGCTTCATTTGGTGGAATATGATTGAGGCCAAGAGCAAACCTTGCTGAGGAACCTGTAATTTATGCAGCCTTGAAATGCTGAGCCTACTTATAGGGATGTTATTACTTCTGTGATTTATTTTTTGTTGTTCAACAAAATCTCAAACGAGGAAATATACTGTGTTCTGCAACAGTCTTTTTCATCCATTCCAGTGTAAAATCTTCAAGTCTGAAATAGGCAACCAGTTCCTTGTCTTAAGAGACAGCGTATCTGTGAACAAAGAATTGTTAATTGAACAAAAATTAAAATATTGGGATATAATGGGATCTGTGAATTTGTGGATAGTTTCTTGAAGGAAGTGGAAAACAATCTCCTAACCAGTGAATGTTTAAAACTTGACTGCATCACCATATTGTAAAGAAAAAGTACAAAATTATCTGAATAAACGAAAGAGATTTTAAAATCATTCCAAGCATTTGACTTGATCATTTAAATACAAAATCTCTTTTCTTCCTTCCCTTTTTTCTTTCAAAACATTAATAATTTTCTTCACAGAAATCTAGCCCGTTCTATACACACACACACACACGTTTGGGGCCAAATTCAGAATTCATTATAAAAACCCAAATTAATGTTGTACAACTCCACGAGTAGTTGAACTAAACATTTTTGGTATATGAAACTGGCACTTCATTCCTTATTTTTTGAAGTTATTGGTTAGTAGCTGTGCTACTGTGGAGGTATTAGGCTTCAAAAGTGTGAATTACTGCAGAATATAATTAATATATAGAATAAGAATATAGAGCCAGACTTTGATCTCCACTGAGGCTATATTAAATTCAGAATAACATAAATGGTTTTCCTTGCATCACAAAACTGACATTGGAAATTGACACTTTTCAGCTCCTGACATTTTTTAATTAATGTCATCACTTATTAACTTAGTGGATAAAAATAAAATATAGAATGATACTCCTAATTCAGAAAATGGAAACAAAATACAGCATATGGGTACAATATTTATTAAAAAAAACCCAAATGCTGCAGCAATTAAATTTTATTAAGCATTTTTCACTGTTTTTTGGTATGGAATAAAATGTATTCTCTTTAAACCAATTATCTTTATTGTTTCCCTTTCTTAAATCAGAAGCAGCAGATTTTTAGTGGCAGGGATTTTTTTAAATTAGAAATCTTGCTTGGCTTAGTGGCCACTGAGTCAAAGCAAGGACTATATGTAATGGGGAAAGATGAGAGGAGCACAGAAGTGTGAAGCCAAGCTTGTGGGCCCCACGGAGGTTGGTTTCCTAGCCTCGATAGCTAGAGCAGGTGCAAGCACACAGGTTTGCCAGGAAACTTTGTGTTGACAGCGTGATGGAAATTCATGCAAATAAGTGTTTCCTGTCACAACTCAGCATTCAGTACATGAAAATTATGCTGATTTTATAAAATTAAACTGTCATTTTATGGAGAGAAATATTTAGAGCTGCTGTGCTCTAGTATTCAATCATGTGAACGTAAGTACAAGCTGGCTTCAAAATCTTTCCCTCTGAGTCTTTGCTCTTCCTGCCAGGTTGCAGGAATGCTGCACCCTCCTTTGTGTAACTCTTTCCTGTGCACGTAGCTGCCGAATTTATGGTGTCCCCAACTCATAAGTCCATTGCCCATCATGGGGACACAGATTTTACCTCTCTCCTCATAGGACACATTAAAATACTTGAGCAGACTTCTGGCTACTTTTATCATTTTCTGCCTTTGCTTTCTTGATGTCATCTTCTATTGTCCTCTCATCTTCTTTTGTTTTTACCTCAAATGCTGTATTGTGTTAAAACTGGGGTGTGGGTTTTTTTTCTTTTCTGTTATAAAAATCACTTTGGAAACAAACCTTGTTTTACAGATGTTCTTGTTTTCAACTTAGGGTTGATCTAAAAAGCTGGTAATATTGGATTTTTTTTTTTTTTCTTTTTAAGTCACAGTTTGTAAAGAAAGAAAAATCTGAAATTTCAAAATATGATATGAAATGAAGATGTGTTTTTTTTTAAGTTTTGAATTTTGAGGTCAGTAGATATCTTTTCATTGTTGACTATTTTAATTTCTAAATGTTTTGATTTCAAAAGGTATTTTATGTCTGAAAAAAATATATTTTGAAAAACTCTGAATGTGAGCAGCATTTTTAATAATACTTCCTCATTTTGTTTCTAAAATAATTTTAATTTAACGTGGTCTAAATTAGTTAAGTTTTCTTCTGGTAAGAAGCTTTTCATGTAAATTGTCAACCATATTTACTTTTTAAGAAACATATGAAGGACAGTTCAGATATAGGTGGTCAGAAAGACGTTTCCACCTTACAAAGATTCCTACTTCATATAATCCTTTGTATTTACATTTGTAAGTTGAAAAAAAATCTATTTTCATTAATTTTGTTATTGTATGCATTCCTCTTTTTCCCCCTGTATTTTCTGCAAACTAGAAAGGAAGAGCATTTTAAAATTACATTTGGTGATTTTCCTGAGAAGACCTATCAGATTAACTCTTCCAATGAGTCCCAGAGTCCCACAGTATGGACATAGCCTCTCCACCCTACACTATCAATATGATGCAGTGTCATGTGGGAGGTACATTCCCCCCCACCCTCTGAAATCCAGATGCTAGTGATTAAATTGTACAAGAGGACTTCATCCGAGTTAATTGAGAGTCTGTGACAGTGGTTAGGCTTAAGTTTCTCTGCTGTGACCAGAAATCAAAGCGATAATGCTACTGGGAAAATTTTCCTGGGAATAACCATCTTCTGAAATTCAGGCTAGGAAAAAAAGTAATTCTGGAAACCCAGCTACTAATGGGCTGGTTTCAGAGCTAAGGTTTTTTTTATGGCTGGAAAGTTTCTTCCAGGAGGCATGTCAGCTTGTTAACAGCTCTTGGGCTTGCTCACCAGCTCCTATTTGTGGAAACAGCAGCTGTGCATCTCCTGGCATGCAGCAGCAGTAGCTAGCTAACACACCTGTATGGGTAACAGACATCATGTTCTTTACTCCATTCCCATTGAATGCTACATCACTATGTAGCTATGGGTTAAAAAACAAATTTCATCACATTTTTGCACAATATGAGGGACATACCCAGCTTGACTATAAAAATGTGGTAGATTTGTTATTTATCATTGCAGTAATATAATAATGATCTTATTAAATTTTGTGGTTTATCCTCAGCCAGTAACTAAGCAAAATGCAGCCGCTCCCTCACCCCATGAGGAGGAGAATGAAAAAAACCAAAACAAAACCAAAGGAAACATACTTGTAGGTTGAAATAGAGTTTTATAGAATATCAAAGGAAGATGATAATAACAGTAATAGCAATGATAATAATAGTAAATAATAACAGTAATAGTAATGCAGAAATGCAATTGCTTACTGCATGCAAACAGAAAAAATACATAATAAGTGGATTTGCCTTTTCTCTGGAAAAAAAATTCTTTGGGAAATGAAGTGCTTTATCATTGCAGAACAAAAGGGACATCTGGGAGGTGAAACTTTGCTACCTCTCTTTGGCTGAAAGGGACATCAACTCTGAAAATCAATTAAAAAAGGTTTTGTTTTTGCTACAAATACTTGAAAATACTCTAGTGGTCTTCAGAATCATATTGGTCACAGTTTTGTCTCTGTTTCAAAGATCCCCACGTGCAGCAGGCATGTGAACTAAAGTATCATTGAAGATGCTGTTAATTTTTCTGGTACTTGCACAAGTAAACAAACCCTGAGTTTTAACTTGGCATATAGTCCTGCCTCCTATACATACTGATCATTAAAAGATGTATTGTACCCTATGCTAATATGTATCTAAAGATTTTCTGAAGTACTCTGCACACACAACCTCAGACTGAGAACATCTTTGAGAAGCAGACCTCTTTAATTGAGGTGTCTGTCTATAAACTTAATGTTTTGTGTTAGCTGTTGCATTTTAATAAACAAGACAGTCCCATTTTCTCTCTCTTCCCTTTGCTCTCCTCTCAATACGGGCTTTAAAATTTGCTACAGCAGATAAGAGAGGCAATTAATAAGTCAGCAGTAAAGGGTTGAGTTGATCAATGTGTCGACAAGCTGGGACGTTGTTGCTGTATTTTGTTTTTTAATTTATGTCATTTGAGACAGTTAGACAACTGGGATGCTGCACAGTTGCTGGCACTCATCTATGTATTTATGGGGCAATTAGCAATTCCCTGCACCTTGTCTGCAGGTTCACTTACATAATTGCAGTGTGATTATTTCTCAGTAATAGTAAAATATGAAAGTCTCTGTAATCTGGCTGAAAGCTCTTATTTGCATAACTATTATTCAGGTTCTTTCTGAAAAAGGACCGAGTAAGTCAGTCTTTTTTCATTGATTAGCTGAGAGCCATTTTAGCCACCTCATTAAGAAGTAACCACAATAATTCTTTCTGCTCTGATTGTCTGCTGCTCACAGGAGCTACTGCCCAGCCAGACTGCCAACTATTGCCTTGGATGCTAACTAGTTAAATATTTAATTATCATTAGTGATGCTTGTACCATAATGATGGCTAACACAGGTGACAGAGAAGCAGAGCCTTGTTTACTGAGCTGGGAAGGGCCTTCAGAAGGCACACCACTTTCTGTATTTGGGGGGTAAGCATCCTGGAGGATGGATTTTATGCTAGTGGCAAACCTGAACCTTGGAACCTTGTCTTTTCTTTTTGTTTCCTTTGGTGATGATAGATGGTTTCTGAACTTTCCATCATTTTGCAAACAAGTATAGCAGAAACACCACGGTAAATACGCGCATGTAAACATAGGAAATTTCAGTCATTCTGAGGGGGAAAATGGAACTTTCGAAATGTTTGGCAAAAGTACAGGGATAGTCCCCTTCCCTAGTAATATCAAAATATAATTAGGGCTCCCAAGTGGGTGACCTAAGTGCTGGTCCAGATCTCGAATTGCTCGACAGAGATCCTGTTGCACGTGTGTCCAGTGAGAGGTATGTATGCTGGGCTCCTGTCTGGTCTCCATCCTGCTTTGGTCCTCACCAGAGATTCCTTTCTGTCTCTGTGTCTGAATGAAGCTGGCAGGTAAATAGGTAGAAACACATCTGACATTTTAGTAGACGCTGAGATATTCAGGGTTGCAAGCAGTGAATCAGTGAAAAGTTCTGGTTGATCACATGAGCTTGTTGCATTATGTTTTCTCTGAAGAACCAAAGGAGTAGCAAAGCCAATAATGGTCAACATCGTCTCAAAAGTAAAACTTTATTAAATTTCTGAGTTGCAAGGTTTGGGTTTTAATACTCTTTAATGCCACAAACCATATAAAAATGTGTCTGTGTATCTAAAGGGGTAAAAACAAAGAATTGTTTTAGTTCTTTTTGAAATGGAAAATAAGACTCTTCCTGGGGATAAAACCCTCCCAGGAATTTCAAAAGTTTTAACATCAGAGAAAATTTTAGCTAACTAAAGTGAAGCAAAGTCATAAAAACAGTTCATCTGGAATTTCTCTAAGCAATAAGCTTTTACTGTCTTTCATATCATCAATTGCTTTTAACACCTTACTAACACCCAGCAACGTGAATATTTGATTTTATGGTGAAGTAATTGTTTGCTTTTTATTTCAGAGTAATATGTCATAAAATGATAAGAAATAATTTTACTGTCTCAGAGAATGGTAAGAAGCTCAGTACCTTTTTAAAGAATATAACTGAGTTAATTTACTGATATATATTATAAAGTTTACTATGCAAACTGAGCTTTCTTTACTTGCACATGAAGATTATCCAGATAACAACTGTGTCACTAAACAAAGCTTAATTATTACATCTATGGTAATGTAGGGACCAATCACATTAAGAGGTAGAGCTTTATATGAAAAAAAAAATTCATATAAATATTTTGGTTATCATAGGGGAAGTAGTCTTTTTGTTTGCTAGATTAAAACGCTGTCTTCCAAATAGCAGTTATAATTGCATTTAATGTCTGTTAAGTATCTGTATGCTTATTACTAATAATTTGTTAAGTCTTTAGAGTACAGAGCGTATCTTCTTCCTTGAAAGCATTCTAAGGATTTCACCACACACTTGAAATCTGTAATGGCTCTGAAAAATCAAACTACTTTTATTTAGGAGCCTACACCTGTGTTTTGCATCCCAATGTTAACAAATGCAATTACTAGTAATAACTAAAGGTATGCATAAAGAAGAAAATGGGAAATTAATTGAAAAGGGAAATACAACCATCTCTAAAATTCCTTGGGATATTCAGAGACTCCTTTCTAGGAGGAAGAGAAGAGGATTTGAGAGAGTTTATTTTGGTTCACCTACTGGCTTAGCATGAGCAACAAAAGCCGTCTTCGTATGGAGACTTGGTCATAATGCTTGTGGGTGAGGCTTTGAAACTCCAGAATAACAGGAAGTGCCTGCTGCTAATGCAAGGTAGCAAGGAGGAGAACAAGGTTGTGAGCACTTTAGCAATCTAGACAATACATAAAACCATGGGGCCTGATGCGTTGCATTTGCGAATGTCGTGGGAGCTGGCTGATGTCATTGCAAGGCTGCTTTCAGTCATCTTTGAAAGTCATGACAAGTCCCTGAAAAGTAATGCAACCCTGGAAACCATTTCCAAAGTGATGAAGGAAAGTATTATACTGCTGAGAGGAGTCAGTATGGATTTATACAGCAGAAGTCATGCTTAACCAATGTGGTAGCCTTCTATAATGAGGTACCTACCTCAGTGGATGAGGGGAGAGTAGAGGGTTTTCTTTACCTTGACTTTAAAATGTCTTTTCACACTATCTGGCAAACATCCTCATTGTTGGAGGAAAAAAGTACATGGAGTACTGATTAGATAAGTGGACGGTAAGGTAGATCAAAAACTTGCAGGTTGTCCAGGCCATCATAATAGGTTGTCCAGAGAGGTTATGCAGTCTGTGGAGAAATTTTTAAAAAACAGATGGACATGGTTCTGGGAAACCTCCTGTAGTTGACCCTGATTGAATTGAGGCTTAGACTTGGACACAAGAAGTCCCTTCCAACCTCAACCATTCTGTGATTCTGTGATGAGTTGAACTACATAGTGAGTCACGCTTCAGAAGTTACATGATGGAAAAGGAAATGTTTATTTCCAACAAAGCGATAGTTCCCTCTCTGTTTCTTCAGTGCAGAGTACCAGCCTTCCTTCCAGCTTAGACTTTGTCCCAGGACTCCATTTCTACTTGGACAAATGTGCGTATCTGTTTGGGCTGTGTCCTCTAGTAAGGTTAATTCACTCATTTTAGGGAAGTATTTGATTTAGCTTGCTCCTCACTAAATGTGTCAGTCTTTCTACCTTGAGGCCTGAAGGTATTTTTTTTAGTACAATAAGACTGTGCCCTTAGCGATTACAATATATCTGATTGATCGGCTGCAATCTATAATACTGCAGGTATGACATTATCCTCTCTCGACAATGCTGTTCTTTGTGAGTTCAGCTGAGGTGCAATTTCATCGAGGACTATTTCAGCACTTTGTTTCACAGAGCTTAACCTTAAAAAGGCATTATTGATTTCCTATCTTAACCACAGTTTTGCAAACTGCAGTAACTAGACAAATTTATGCTTATTATAAAAAAACAAAATAAATATATGCAATAAACAAACTGCTCATTACATGTGTTGAACTAAGCCGTATACATCATAAACCACCTATCCACTATACAGTTGCTTTTTTACTGTAGCATGGAGGGAGCTGAGACAAAAGCAAGGGAAAAGCTGCTTAATTGCAAACACAAAAGAAAAACAAACCGCTGCCTTTTATGAAGGCTGAGAATAATGCTTCTTGAAAATATGTGCTTTGTTTTAATTAATATTGTTTTAACTGACTACTAAAGTAATTCAAAGCAGGATGTTAGGGAAAAAATAATATTACGTGTTTTTTATTCAAAGTTAAATCAATGCTAACTGGAAATGGTTTATGACTCTATGGATTTTTTTTTTTTTTTAATGGTTGGGTTCTTTTTTGAAATTGTAAATAACTTTTCAAAGATTGATGAGATGAGTTTTTGCATTTCATATTTAAAGTTGTCTGTTTTCTGTAACAGTGGGGGATGGGGCATCCAAGTATGCACAACAGAACAGACAAAAGAATATGTGCCTTTAATTTATTAAATTAAAACAGATACTTGCATGACTGAAGTTATTAAAATACATTCACAACAGTTAATGAGGCCCACTTGTGCAACATATGGGTAAAAAGGGGGTCAGTGAGAGGAAATCTCCACTAATTTATATTACTGAGTGTGAGTGTTATATACATGGCAAGTCCTGTCTCTTCTAATATATTATTTTCTTGTACTTTTAATTTAAAATTTAGAAGGGTAGGGAAGAATCTGAGAGGATCACACATAGGTTTTGCATTTATTTCTCTGGACAGGATAGATAAGGCTGCAGTTGTGAGTGTCACCAAAATGAGCCCTCTATTTCCTCCTGCACGACCTCATCTATTGTTTGCACTGGGCCTTAATTGCTGAAATTCACCGCAAGCTTCTGTTGCAAAATTACTCAATTCATTAGACTTGAATTTGGGAAATGAATGGTTGCACACAAGAGACATAAGGATTTACAAACATGAAAGGCAAGAGTATGTTTTTTTAATCCTTTCCAGGGTCTGTACACAAAATGCTTTGTGGTTGCTTCTAAAATCTCTGAGTTTAATTACTGACATAGTTTGGGAGCCCTTCCACATTGACTGGAGAGTGCAAGGTTTCTTGAGAAGAGACTATTTGTTCACAGACAGCTCTGAATATTTCCTGAGTTTTCGTGAAACACATGTCGGTCTAAACAGGAAAAAGCAACCAAAAAGAAAAAGAGGATTACTTAGGCTGAATTTATTTCTAGATGGCTGCATTTTCTAGATCAAATGCTGAAATGCCGTCAGTCTAACTAGAGGCTGTCTCATTATCTATGATGACCTTATATTTCCATGCTGTAATAGTGGGAAAAACAAAGAAAACTGTTATAAGAGTAGAAACCGAAGCCCTAGAATTACTATTTATGATGTTTTCAAACCCATGAAGGATTTTTCTCATCAAGGATCAGAAAAGTGTCATAGGCTCATTCCAACTGCCAGTCCTAACAGAGGATATGTACAAAGGGTGAGAACAAGTCAAAGCAAGTTGTGAAAAGAGATAAATCATCAAGAGTAAGAGTTACTTATTATTGAGCATTTGAGTAAGCCCAGTGCAAACTAGGTTATTCCAGAATATTGAAGGGCCTAAACTGAATGTTCTCACAGTTAAGGAAAATGGTGGGTTATGTCTCAGTTTGTTGACTCTGGGACTACCTGCTATTATTCACAAGATTAACAACTTCAATCTTACTGGGCAAAACTTTTGTCCGTCATTTCTTTCTGAGGAGGGCACCATCCTCGGAAATTACATAATTCAGTATTGTTAGCAGAACTCTATTAATGTTTCAGAAGACCAACAATGTAAGAGTTGGGCTAAAAGTGCAAGTCAAGCTATGGATTTCCATAATCTGTTATGGAATGGAATATTAAGGATTAAACACTTCTTAATACTATGGTTGAGGGAGACAGGCATTTAAATCTATTTCATCCAAAACACAATAACTGGCAACAGGAAACCCATATTTTCAACTCTGTAAGTGTCTAAGGTTATAAGCTAAGTTTGTATTAAGCAATTATTGTGCTGTTATATATGCTGTACACAAAAAATGTCACAAGGTCTTATTTTAAAATATCTATACCGGAGTTACGTAATTTAGTATTTATGTCATTCTTCTAACACAGGAAACTATAATGGATTGTATCAAACTTATTATAATAAGAATCTGGCCAATAGCAGAAAGTCTATTAATAATGGGATATTAACTAAAGTATGTTTGTTATCTGAAATTATTGATAGAATTTTCCCAACCTATGAGGATGGGAAAAATAGAAATATCATAAGGAATAAAAAAATGGTATGTTACACGTAAAACATGTTCACATTGATTTCAGTATCCTGTGTTACCTACAAAACTATAAACTTATTTGACTTGCAGCCTGAGAGTTCTTCCCTTACATATACTCCTAATGTGTTGAAAGGTTTTGATTTGTTTGCCTTTCTCTCCTTTCCCCATCTCATGTATTCATTCAAAAAAATATAGGACAGTAGAATGAAGCATAGTTTTCTGGTTGTCCATGCTTTGACATTGACATATTCCTACAAAAAATGAAAATGCTTATAATTTATCAAAATAAAGATTCTAGATCACTGACAAAGTATGTATAAATTCAACATAGTACTTTTCTGAGACAACACCAACATAACATGATGCAAAACAAAATAAAATAGAATTAATGAAGTTACTTCTTCATCTGGCCATCTTCCTAAAGTAAAGGAAACTGCACTCTTCTGAAGCATTTTCTTAATTTTAACTGTTGATTAAACTGTAGAGCTGCATGATGTATTTATTGAGTAGTACTGGCCTGGATTTGAATGTCACTGAAATAAACATTCATTTTTAACCTGTGGTGAAAATTTAATTTTACCTGATTTAACTTTCAAGAGTTCAGTGAACCGTGGAGCCTCATGCATTGACTGATCTATTTTCATTTTTTAATGAAAGTTGCAGTAGGTTTCTTTAGCAATTATCTCCCTGATATTCTTATGCATGTTTGTGAGTTAGACATGATAATTTCCCAAGTAGACCATGATAGCTTAGTGGCTTATATTTAAGTCATAAATGATAAAGTAGGCAGAAGTAGGGACTGGGAGAATGAAGAACTGCCCACTGTAGAGGAAGATCGGGCTCTAGACCATCTAAGGAACCTGAAGGTGCACAAGTCTGTGGGACCTGATTAAATACATTCACAGGTCCTGAGTGAACTTTTGGATGAAGTGGCTAACTCACTCTCCATCATATTTGAGAAGTGGTGGCAGTCCAATGAAATTCTCACTGACTGGAAAAGGGGCAACATAAACCCCATTTTAAAAAAGAACAAAAAGAAAGACCCAGGGAATTACCAGCTGGTAAATCTCATCTCTGTGCCTGGCAAGGTCATGGAGCAGATCCTCTTGGAAACTTAGCTCAGGCACATGGAAAATAAGGATTGTGACAACCAGCATGGCTTCCCTAAGGGCAAATTGTGCCTGGCTAATTTGCTGGCCTTCTATGATGGGGTTACAGCATTGTCGGATAAGGGAAGAGTGACTCATGTCATCTAGCTGGACTTGTGCANGAAGTGGTGGCAGTCCAATGAAATTCTCACTGACTGGAAAAGGGGAAACATAAACCCCATTTTAAAAAAGAACAAAAAGAAAGACCCAGGGAATTACCAGCTGGTAAATCTCATCTCTGTGCCTGGCAAGGTCATGGAGCAGATCCTCTTGGAAACTTAGCTCAGGCACATGGAAAATAAGGATTGTGACAACCAGCATGGCTTCCCTAAGGGCAAATTGTGCCTGGCTAATTTGCTGGCCTTCTATGATGGGGTTACAGCATTGTCGGATAAGGGAAGAGTGACTCATGTCATCTAGCTGGACTTGTGCAAAGTATTTGACTCAATCTGCATGACAACCTTGTCTCTGAATTGGAGATACATGAATCTGATGGATGGACCTCAGTGAATAAAGAATTAGCTGGACAGTCATGCTCTTAAGAGTTGTGGTCAAGAGCTTGATGTTTCAGTTTGATCATTGTTGAGTGACATTGCTCAGGGTTCAGTATCAGAACCAGCATTGTTTGCAACACGGACAGCAGGATCAAGTGCAGCCTCACCAAGTTTTCCCATGGCACCAAGCTGTGTAGGATGGTTGACAGAGGGGCCTTGACAGTCTTATGGAGTGGACCTGTATGAACTTCATAAAGTGCATCGTGTCCAAGTGCAAGGTCCTGCATGTGGGTCAGGGCAATCCCAAGCACAACTACAGGCTGGGAGAAGAATGGATAGGAAGAGNCAGTCATGCTCTTAAGAGTTGTGGTCAAGAGCTTGATGTTTCAGTTTGATCATTGTTGAGTGACATTGCTCAGGGTTCAGTATCAGAACCAGCATTGTTTGCAACACGGACAGCAGGATCAAGTGCAGCCTCACCAAGTTTTCCCATGGCACCAAGCTGTGTAGGATGGTTGACAGAGGGGCCTTGACAGTCTTATGGAGTGGACCTGTATGAACTTCATAAAGTGCATCGTGTCCAAGTGCAAGGTCCTGCATGTGGGTCAGGGCAATCCCAAGCACAACTACAGGCTGGGAGAAGAATGGATAGGAAGAGGAAAAGGAAGTCCTGCATCCAGTTTTGGGGCCACGAAGATAAGAATGATATGGAACTATTGGAGTGAGTCCACAGGAGGGCCACAAAGATGATCAGAGGGCTAGAGCCCCTTTCCTATGAGGACAGGATGAAAGATTTGGGGTTGTTCAGCCTGGAGAAGAGAAAGCTCCGTGCAGACCTTCTGGCAGCCTTCCAGTACCTGAAGGGGCCTACAGGAAAGATGGAGAGGGACTCTTTATCATGGAATGTGTTGATAGGACTTAAACTGGAAGAGGGAAGATTTAGATTAAATATTAGGAAGAAATCCTTTACTATGAGGGTGGTGAGGCACTGGCACAGGCTGCCCAGAGAAGCTGTGGCTGCCCCCTCCCTGGGAGTGTTCAATGCCAGGTTAGATGGGGCTTTGGTCAACCTGGTCTAGTGGAGGGTGTCTCTGCCCACGGCATAGGGTTGGAACTAAATGGTCTTTGAGGACTCTCCCAAGCCAAAACATTCTATGATTCTGTAATTCTGTGATCTGCTGTAGGTAATTCTAATCATGACAAAGCTGACACAATGTGTATAAATAGTTATATATAGAAACAGTTTATTGTTTTACACTCATACAGAACATTTTTTATTGCTTTTTTCATTACATTTTTCTATAACTCTCAGCATTGTAGAGCTACTTTTTCTTTTTTTTTTTAAACTATGTATCATCTAATTTTGTTATGTTACCAAACTCTCCTAAGTAATCACTTTTTTATATTCTAGAAAGCCAATTATTAAAGTATTTCTATGGAGCTATACAATTTTTATTATTGTATTGTTTAGAAATACCAGGCATTATTAGACTCCTCTGCAATGTTAGTCATAAATATGTTTATTGGATATCAGTACAGTATATCACGTTTGGGTTGGTTTTTTTCTGTAATATATATTTATGGCAACCTTCCTATGACTGTGCTACAAGGACAGTCATTCTTGAAAATCAGGGACATCATTCTCATCTTACTTTGGTTTTATGCCAGTAAAAACTCAGTAGAGAATTCCAGATTCGTATTAGTATCACTCCTGATATGTATAGAAATAACTGATATTAGAATTGAACTCTTGTATAGAAAATACAACTCTGCAAATGACCTTTGAACAGAGAAAATGGGTGGATTTGGCAGTGAAGTCCAAAAATCACAATCATAGAATCATCAAATGCTTTGGGTTGGAAGGGACATCTAAATCATCTAGTTCCAACCCTCTGCCATGACCAGGGACACCCTCACTATACCAGGTTGCCCATCCTTAAGCAAATTCCAATTTTTCTTGCCAAGTTCTATAACTGGTAACTTTGTATCAAGCAAAATATTTGACATGAAATGTTGGGGCTTTTGTAGTAGCATTTAACAAAAGGAAAGCTTAAGTCATCTTATTGCATGAGAAAGCCTGCTACCTGCTTGCTGTTCATTAGTTTGGTCACTCCGGTTTTCCTCCAGATGATGACATATATCTTGCAGAAATATCAAGATTCATCTTCTATTTGTGAGTTTTCTACCCATATTTCTCACATTTAAACAGTGCTCTCATCCCTAAGGTACAGAATATTTAGGGTTTGCGTAGAAGTTTGGGTTTCTGTTCTTCCTGTCCATCATCAATTTCATATAAACAACCACAGAAGTAGAGACTGAGATTCAGGCGTCAACTTCATGGATGGTCAATCTATATAGCTGGAGAGCCATTCTAGTTTTCTATGGAGTATTGTGTCCCACACAAAGGGAGTTAAAGGAGTAAATCTTTTGGATCATATTAAGACGCCAGTAAGTTAGGTGTTTTCTTAGCAGGTAGAAACACTGGCAGTTAACTGGCATGGATTCCAGATGTTACACTTGTCAAATGGATTTACTGGCTGCAGAGGTGGGACTTGCTCAATCACTTTTCTGAAATTCTTCTGACTTGTAGGATGGTGAGATTGAGAATTACTCTCCTTGGTAGATGGAGGTCTCTAGTCTGTTCACTTATAATCTTCCTACTAACACCTGTTTGGATGTTACCAAGTAGTTCCTACTCTAACTAGAATAAGATAAAGTGGAAAACAGGTGGAGAAAATGAAGAATTACAGTTAATTTCTAGGTGTGTAGGTAGGTTGTAAAGGTCAAGAAAGTCAAACTCACAGAAATATGGACATCTAGGGTCTAATCAATTCGGAATTCTTTCACTAAATACTGTTGAGAATACCAGGCTAACTGGTTTGCCTAAGGTCAGAGAAGGAAAACATCAAGGGGAGAGAGGTTCTCTATATCCTTTTACAGTTATTTTAACCACCATATATAATCTCAAGTGCTTTAGCAGTTAATTTTAATAGATACTGACAGCATAGACTTGCTTTGTCTTTTCTGTTGTATTTTCTTATTTCAATATACTGCCGAGAAGTGAGGTTAGACGGTAAGCTATTATAGCATATCCACAGTTAAGATATCTTAGCTGGCTTTTCATCTGGCATGGATCAACCATTTTACAGTACTGCCAAGTTTTTTTCAAACCTCTTTATGGGTAGGGGGACGGTTGCTCTACATTAGCTATTGTTTCACATAAGCAAAATCTTTCTTTATGGTGATAGATTTACAGCTAAGGTGGCTGCAGAAGTGTTCCCACCATCAGTGCGTAATGGATACTTTGTCAGTAAGCAATTTGCCTCCATTCACAGAGGTGCAATTATCAGCTTTGCTGGACTGAAGAGAGTTCTGAGTGCTTCATGAAGCTTTAGTGTTTCTTACTTGTCTGCATGTGACAGCAGCGCAGCTGTGGGCAGATTGAAGTAGATACTTCATACAGATCTGCACTGGTTTTGACTGGGGTGGAGTTTTCTTCATAGTATGCATAGCATGGCCTGTGTTTTGGATCTGTGATCAAAACCGTGTTGGTAACACAGGGGTGTTTTTAGTTGTGGCTGAGCAGGGCTTACACAGTGCCAAGGCCTGTTCTGCTTCTCATCTCAGTGCACCAGTGAGTAGACTGGCTGTGCACAAGGAGTTGGGAGGAGATGCAGCCATAACAGCTGACTCCAACTGACCAAAGGGATATCCAATACCATATAATGTCATGCTCAGCAATGCAACTGGGTGGGTAGAAGGACGAAAAGGGTAATGTTTGGAGTTATAACATTTGTCTTCCCAAGTCACTGTGAATGCGTGATGAAGCTCTGCTTTCCCGGGGATGACTGCCTGCCAATGGGAGGTAGCGAAGGAACTTCCTACTTCCCTTTGCTTGCACACACAGCTTTTGCTTTCTCTGTTAAATTCTCTTTAACATAAACCATGGGTTTTTCACTCATACCCTTAATGATTCCAGTCCGCATCGCATGCCAAGGGAGAGTGGGCGAGCGGCTATGTGTGGCTGAGCTGCCTGCTGGGATTAAACCTCAGCAAAATCAAAGACCATTTAGAGTTTCCTTCCAAAGACTCCTCTAGATCAGGCCTTATGTGCATAGCAGTGACTGCAGAGGATATATGACACTCCTCTCAAGAAGGGATAACCTTTGCCAAGCTTGCTGATGTGATTTGTGTCTGCAGTGTCATGGCTCTCTTTGATTGTGAGTTATTGCAGCAGTAATGACATGCAACAGTTTTGCTATTCCAAAAACATTCCTTTGCTCAGGCTGTTTAGATTAATGGCAGTATAATCCAGGTCAGTATCAAAACTCTGGCAAGAATATAATTTATACTGTATTATGTTATTCTCAATAAATAATGTTAGTAGTGATATTTAATTTATCATTTGTATTTCATGAGTCTCTAAGCCTACAGTTTTGAGGACAGATTAAATAAGATCAAGATTTTTTAATTACGGTGTTTTAACAGATTTTCCATGCTGGTTACTGGGTCACTTCACTTTTTCAAACTGGGGAAAACAATAAATGTAAATTCAGTGTATAAAAGTATGTGTGTGGTTAATTTCATATGTGCTCTCCCTCTGTGGCTCTCTTCATGTGTTGATTAGATCATGCATAATGGGACCTAAACCCATATATGATAGTCTGAAGAAATAACTAGCAACAGCTAATGTTGAAGAAAAGCAAGATCTGAGAAAAATCTGTCCTCCTGTACTTTCATATTGTATGGGGAAGAGACGCACTGAGAGTGCACAACTCTCTTGCTAGTTAAGTATATCTTTATGAGCATCAGAGGAAATAATTCCTAAAAAAATTTAGGAGATATAGCACCTTTCTTATGGCTAAGTGTTCTGGTTGGATTTCTGAATCCTTATCTCCTAGCCTTCATAGAAGTTTTCCAGGCAGAGCTATATGAGAGTGCTAGATTTAAATGTCTAATGAGCATATGACAACGTAAAAGCACTGAGACAGGTTTAGACATCCTGGCTGGAAGACTAACACATAGCTTGAAAAGGAAATGCAAGAGAATAAACACAGACTAAAAAAAAAATAAATCAGCCTTTGAATTGCTATACAAATTCCAACTGTATTATTAAATATATTCCAGCAGGCCACTTCCAGGCTTCCACCAAAGCCAGTAATGAAATGCTGGGGAAGAAGAGGTGACATGGGAGACCCTTTGCCTCAGTTTGCTACTGCTCAAGGGCTACACAGCAGCAAGCTGGAACAGTACTCTTGAGTGACGAAGTGCTGGATTCTCAATTATTTACCTTCTAACTGCTGAGCTTTACATAGAAAAAGAAAGAAAATTCCTCACAGTGAACTCTTTGCAGCTGATGAGGGCATCTGTGCCGCAGTCTTGTGCTGAAACACCTATTAGCCTCACGTTTTTCTCTGGCCCTCCCATCCATCAGCTTTTTGAAGCTGTAGGGAATTAAGTGAGCACTGGCATTGCACTTTCCCAACTGCAGCACAGGCTCTGGGAGACCAACAGGGAAGGGGTTAAAGTGCTCTGTGTTCTGCACTTGGTTGTTAACCTTCCAGCCAAGGGGGAATTGTTCTCCTTTCATCAAAGTCCTTCAATCTCTTTGCATTACTTTTGGTGCTGTATAACATTTTAAAAGCTCCCTGACTGACAGACATGGCCGGAGGCAGAGCTCTGCTGGGAGAACTAGTAATGTACGAAGCCTCCTCAGCAAAGAGCAGCAGTACACCAGTTAAATTGAATACAGCATGATTTTGGGGTTTGCGAAGCAGTGCAGCCTATCCCACCACTTTCTTATGTTGTTTATTTCCAGCTCCCGTCTATGGCTGGGCAGTTCAAAAGGATACTTTGAGTTCTTTGTTTGGGTGGGTTTTTTCGTGGTGTTTCATGGTTACTATGATTTGGCCATAAAATCTAGGCATGCAGTCTGCAACTATGGATTGGGAGAGGCACAGGAGTTTGGAAATCTTGGACCTAAATTGTGCATGAACACAGCCTGAACTCTGCATTACATACCATTGAACACATTGAAGAGCAGAGTGCGAGAAGTCATGCGAACCATTAAGTAAAGAAGCTGCTAATAAAAATACATTCAAGATACCTTGAGTACAGTTCTCTAGTGTGGCAGGGCCCTGTCTTAAAGCTTCTTTGCTGGAACAAAATCCGTGGAATACAAATGATAATCCAAGTGAGAAGTTTGTACCCATTGTACCTTAGAATATTTTGCTGTAGATGAAAAAAAAAAAGGAAATTTCTTGTGCACAACTTTAAAAAAAAAAAAGTATCATGAGTAGAGAGTTCTTCCCTCATTTGTAATCCTTTCTGAAAATAGAATTAAAATACTCATTTGTACTAGATACCATTCCACCAATTTTAAAAATTTCTTTCTTATTAAAACCTAAAAGATAGCCCTTCTAATCAGAATAGAAATATACTTGCCCTAAATTTAGAGTAGGAAATGAAGTGGGTTTTTTAGGGTCTTTTTTGTTTTGGTTTTTTTTTCCTTCAAAACTTGTTGGGTTTTCCAGGCTCCCAGGTATAAATCCTTTCTGTTTAGATACTTTAGCATGTACCTTAAAAATAAGAATTTTTATGTTACTTACTGGTATGGATATTAATATAACCTTTGGCAGAGTTTGAAAATGAAAAATATACATGGTTAGGTACTTTACTTTTTCTTCTGTTCTGAGGTCCATATTGTGTCATTGATTTTTAAGCAGCACTCTTTATTGATTTAGTAAAAACTTCTGCTTAAAAATCAATGGCACAATATGGCCCTAACAAAGTGCTGAATTCCATAGTGGTATGAATTGGATTTTGGGGTTCTGTTTGTTTGTTTGTTTTTAAATGTAGAATGCATCCATCTTAAATTCTACAAGCAGTGATTCTTGTACCTAACAACCAGCAGACTGTAGAGTAGGCTGACACTTCATACCCAGGTTGTAGGTCTTAATGAGATAAGATTACTAATTTATTCTTAAATCTTAGTCCACAGTGGGATTTAAAATTTGTTAGAATAGATCTGTGGTTTATGGAAATGTTAGTTGCTCAGAAAACACCTTCGATCCCCTTCTATCTATGTTAGCGCAACATGCAGCCTGCCAGTCATCCACCCCTAACCATGAAGAGCCATGGAAGAGAAAGTGTACTTGCTAAACAGATGTTCTGGGTCTTATAGCAGTGTGAGGGCTCAGTTTTAACACCTGCAGAGGGCCACTATAAGCAAGGATAGCTTCAGTAAAGCCATTAAGCCACTTTCTCTGTTAATAGAAAGATCAGTATCTTGGAAGTGTGGGTAAAAATAAACACCCATGGCTTCATGTTGCCTCAGTACTTACTGCTGCCCACCTGAAAATGAATGCAGATGTTGTGTTACTGTTTATTGTCTAATTCTAGAGTAGCCCAGTTTGTTTGACCATGGATTCTGTACATTTAGCAGTCTTCACAGTGTCTTTATTGGGCATTTTAGATAGCGTGAGTTCTCATTTTCACCAGCTTTATTGCTGCTGATTTTGGTGCAAAGTTGCAAGTGACAGCTAGAGCTACATTTTATTGAACTTGTTTCATATTCCATAATATTTAAATATTAACATTCCTAATATTTACATCCTTTAGCACTGTCATTTTATTAATTGGAGATGATGAATCAGAACATTTCATAAATACAGAAAGAACGCACCTCTGTTAATTTTACTGTGGCTAGAAAACACAGTATATTTCACAGTATATCTGTCTTTTTGTGAGAACTGTCTGTGCTGGTATAAACAGAGACATGTGAGAGCCTAACAATTCCTTGAGGGTTTGTGTTGGGTTTTTTTCTTCTTTGCTGATGGCATTTGGCTGCTACGAGGATCACCACTGTTTTAATTGTCACCTTGATGTGATAGGACTGTCCCAGCCCTGTAGTTAGCACTGATTTATTTTTAATCTGTGTACCTGGCATTTGTCAGTAGAAATAAGTATCAGTGTCTTACCTTACTGGCTTCTGTGTTGTTTCATTTTCTATGCTGATTGCAGTTCTGCCATTTTCTCAGTATATCGGGACTGGATTTTTTAATCTACTTTACAGTAGTCCTGAAGAACACAGCAGTCATTTTGATACAAGGTTTCTCATAAGAAGAGAATGCCAGTCACTGACTCCATATTGTGTGTTGGCAGTTTTGCTGCATGGGTACTATTTGCCATTTTTGATTTCCCATGGAATTCATAGAACTCTATCCTCCAGAGTCCAAGGCTCAGTATAAACTTTGTTGAAGTCCACTCACAGACAGAAGGGGTTGCTTCGAAGATGCTTTTCTAGCAGAGACAAGAAGCAAAGCATTCCTGTGCTGGACAGTAGGATGGAAGAGCGGGTTCCTTTTTCTCCAGCATTTTCTGTATAAATCCATAGTGAATACTTTTAACATCACTGCTGGGTAACAGTTTAGTCTGATAACTGGGGAATAAAGTGCAGGCTACAGGCCTGTCCTTGGACAGAAAAAAAGGTAATGCTAAGCAGAGCAAGAATGAGCTATTTCTGTAATACCTTTACAATGTTCTAGAGCAGCTCAATGCTACAATCAAAATAGCAATCTCTTTTAAAACTGTGATTCTTAATCATTTTCTCTGTCTCTAGAAAGTAACTAGGTGTGAGAATTTTGATGAACGCTTCAATGTAATTTTATGTAATTTGATGTTGCCATGTAAATCTCTTTTATAGGTCCCTTTAGATGGAATTTAATGCGGCAAAAACCTTGTCATCAGAAGGATTAATGCCTGCATTAGCATTTCCGCAATAAAATCAGAAGCTAAGTGGTGGAGGCCACAGACACCTCAAACCTGGATTCCTCTGCTCTGCATTAAGTGCTGGAGTTTTTATTACTTGCTGTAGGGAAGCCGTTGCCAATGCTTACAAGGAACTGCTTATCCCTGCTTCTCTGGGTCCTGTTTGATGGAGGTCTCCTAACGCCACTGCATCCACAACCACAACAGACTTTAGAAGCAGAGCCAAGAGAAAATGTTGTCCCAGTGCCAGGGAGGAGGTCATCTGCCCAGAGAGTCAAACGAGGCTGGGTCTGGAATCAATTTTTTGTGCTGGAGGAGTACATGGGCTCCGAACCTCAGTATGTGGGAAAGGTAATTCTTTAATCTTTCTTTACAAGTTGAAATGACTCAGACAAATAGTAAATTGTGCTGTAAATGTGTACCTGTTTCTGGTGGGACAAATCTTCAACTGACAGTAGTTTCCTCAATTCATCCCTTTCACTGTTCAGCCTCTCGTATAGCCAGTACAGACATTTTTAGTGCACAATTTTATAACATTTATTTTCTGCTATTGTATGTGTGTCTTATTTCCTTATCCTTGGTTTTGGAACAAAATTAAGGGAGTTCTGAGTTAAGTTTGTGGTGCACAGCTAACTTTAATTGAATTTACTGTAATAGCATACTTGATTTTTAGCAACAAAGATCAGATTCATATTGGGGATAAGATATAAACCAAAAATCTCTAGCCAAGAATGCAGTCATTTCTGTGATTGATGTGGTTATCCCAAGTCAAGGTCCCAAGATTTTTACTCTGCTCTTTTATGCCTCAGTATCATTTGCTTTTTTTTTTTCCTGATGTTCAGATTGTTTTCATGTATTTCTAGCACTTTATTGTTTCATAATTCAAACTCTTGCATTACAGCTTTTATACTCTGTGTGCAGACATGCACACTCACACATGCAGAGAATTTACAAAATTCTCTCTCTCATTATACGACCATTGATTCTGTAATAGGGCATGAGTCATTTGATAGCCAACTGTTCAAGGGGTATGAGGAGTGGATTTAGGTAACAGATTTTTCAGAAAGGATGGGTGAAAGCGAGACCTGAAAAAAACACATTACCACAGTATATAATTGGATACTATGTATAATTTTCACTTTAAGGAAAGTCCCTGGCTCCATAAAAATAAGAGGTCAGAGATTAATTTACTGGGTCCCCAAATGCCACTTCCCTAGACAGTGAGGTTAAAATTCACCTATCATAAAAATGAGGCATCATACTTCAGTTTTTACTTACATACAACATTTATTTATTTATGTGTGTGTGTATATATAAATATATATGATTATTGGTGTTTTTTTTCAGTATAAAAGCTGGCAATAAGTTGAGTTTTTTCTAAATAAAAAAACCACCCATCACAGAGAGTAACTTTTCCTTCCTACCCTTCCAGGAAACAATTCTACGTAGATAATTTATAAATAAACCAGCAAAAGACTACATGTGGTTCACTACTTGATTTGACAAACCAACCAAAAATGTATGTATATATTATGTAGGCATTAATGTTAAGCACTAAAACATATTAGTCAAAACAATCTACAAAGCAGCATGTTTATATCACGAAGGTAACGAAACGAGTTTGTTTCACAGTCTGAGGAGACGGGCAATCACATAATGTGAAATCGTATCTTTGTGACACACGGTGGATCCAAATTACTCTCCTTCTAACACACATTGTTCTGGCCACTTGCTAATGAATGCAGACAAGGACGCTAATACCATTCAGTGCTGTAGTGCAGGCAGCATGGTTGCTGTGCTTTTTACCTCAGAAGGCAGAGATGTTAGTGTTGCACCACTGTAAGTAGTCTTTATTCCTTTATGTAAGATGGTCCAGGCAGTCATTTAGGGTCAGTTATAAGCTGCTAAAATAATATTAATTTGCACATAATTTACTATAAGGAATTCAGTTGACTTTGATCTTATAAGCAACTTTAGAACTAATGGGATGTTTTCATTAAGAGTAACACTTACCACACCACACATTTACCTGGCATGCTTTTAACTCGTAAGACTATTTTTAACTGTTGCAAGTTGCAGAAAATACACTTTTCAAAAAAGAGGAAAGGTCCACCTGCAGCATAACACAACACAATATTGCTTTTTCTGGACAGGATATCATATATCACTGTACCTAATAAATAAAATAAAATGTGGCAAGAACTTGGTGGTGAAACACAAAATACATTAGCATGTTTAATTAGTACATCAGTAACATTAAGTCGAAAAATTTGCTTCCAGATTTGGATTTATAAATTACTGTGACATTATTAGTGTAGCAGTTAGAATATAAACACCAGTACACATGTCACTGTATTAGTTTCCCCTTACTCTGCTTTTCACACTGCTAAACAAATCCAGTTCCCTCAGCCACTCCTTATAAGACTTGCTCTTTACAGGCTTCACCAGCTTTGTTGCCCTTCTTTGAGCATGGTTCAAGACCTCAATGTCTTTCTTGTAATGAGGGACCCAAAACTGATCACAGTATTCAAAGTGGGGCCTCATCACTGGTAAATACAGGGGGATAGTCACCTCCATAGTCCTGCTGACCATGCTGTTTCTGATATAAGCCAGAATGCTATGGGCCTTCTTGGCCCCCTAGGTTCACACTCAGCTGCCTGTTGAAAAATGCCCCCAGCTCCTTTTCTGCCAGGCAGCTTTCCAGCCACTCTTCCCCAAGCCTGTAGCATTGCATGGGGTTGTTGTGACCCACGTGCAGGACCCAGCACTGAGCTGTGTTGAACTTTACACCATTGGCCTTGGCCCATTGGTCCAGCCTTTCAGATCCCTCTGTAGAGCCTTTGTACCCTCCAACAAATCAACATGCCCACTCAACTTGGTGTAATCTGCAGACTTACTGAGGATGCACTTGATCCCCTCATCCAGATCAGTGATGAAGATATTAAAGAGGACTGGACCCAATATAGAGCCCTGGGGAACACTGCTTGTGACTGCTAACTGGATTTAACTCCATTCACCACAATCCTTTGGGCCCAGCCATCCAGCTAGTCTTTTACCCAGCAAAGTGTAGGCCTGTCCAAGCTATGAGCCACCAGTTTCTCCAGGAGAATGCTGTGGGTACCAATGTCAAAGGCTTTATTCGAGTCCAGGTAGACAAATAGAAGGTGCTCTGTTTTGTCAAGCACTACGTGCCTTTCATAAATCCATGCTGACTGGACCTGATCACATTGTTGTTCTATACGTGGGGCATAATAGCATTCAAGATGATCTGTTCCATAACCTTCCCCAGCAGAGAGGTCAGACCAACAAGCCTATAGTTCCCTGGATTATCCTTCCAGCCCTTCTGATGGATGGGTGTCACATTGGCTAACCTCAGTTCCGTTGGTACCTCCTTGGTTAGCCAGGAATGCTGATAAATGATGAAAAGTGTCTTTGTTAGCACTTCTGCCAGTTCCCTCAGTACCCCAGGGTAGGTTCATCCAGCCCCATAGACTTGTGTGTGTCTAAGTGGTGTAGCAGGTCATTAACCATTTCTCCTTGGATTATGAGGGCTTCATTCTTCTCCTCATCCCTGTCTTCCAGCTCAGGGGCTGGATACCCAGAGATAAGATAAAGTGCAGGATATTTCATGTGACCTGAAATCACAGGGGTTTTATATTCTCCTTCCAGCTATGATAGCCAGACATAATATAGTGACATGTGTATTGGTGTTTATATTCTAACCCCTACACTAATAATGTCACAGTAATTTATAAAAAGGAGTTTAATGTGTCTTTTAAATCAGATGACAATATTGCTAAACTGTTAGGGGTGACTACTTAAATTTTTGAGCCACCTGTAAGAGATTTACAGCAATAATGTCAACTATTATTGGCCAACACAATTCCTTTTATGTCTGTTTTAGGAAGATTATCTCAAATAGTGTCAGGTTAGTAGTTTAGAAACCAATGAGTATCAGTCTAGCTCACAGTTAAGAGTGTTTGACTTAGTGCTTCATGTTGATACATTAAAAGCCTTTAATCTGAATATTTAATCAAAGTTTGGAAATCCTCTGCTTGCAAGGTATGGAAGAGATGTAAAAATCCATCAGATTGCCAAAAGAAGACCCCAATATTGCCCTTTAGTAAAGATCCATGTAAGCAGACCCAGGCTAAAAAGCAAAATTGGAATATGGTGTTGCCATGTGACCCATGAAAATTGAATGAATGCTGGAAAGCTTTCTGTAAAATAAGGGTTGCTCATACACTTTCTTTGCTTAACCTTATGCTTTCTCCTGGTGCTGTGAAGCTCCAGAAAGCCAGGCAGAACAGGGCATGTGTGGATTAAGATAAAAAAGTTTGTGATTCTTTTTTTTTTGTGCCAAAGTTCAGTCCTCAGTGAATAGTGACAGAAGTCTGATCAGAATATTAGATCTTAAAGCATGGCCATGTCTCAATGTTGTTTAGAGCCACTGACGAGTTAGCAGTTTTAATTGCTTTTACGGAGGAGTGGATCAAGGGCTGTAACCCCACCAGAATTTACAAATCTTGCTGTAACCTTCCTTTATTGTTGTGTTTCAGTAGTCACCCGCAGAGGCAGCATAATGAAATGAAGGTTTAAGAGAACAAAATAGTCGAGAACAGTACAGGTTCTTTGTTATAAAGCCAACACTAATAGAAGGTTTCAGCTGTCATACACGTAGCATGCTTCCACCTATGTATGTGTCTTTGCATTTCCAGTATGCAAATTCACTGTGTTTTTCTTGTGTAGTATACCCGCACCACTGCTCTTGGGAGATGTCTTGCTGGCTCTCCTCAAGCCTGCAGAGACAGGAATGTGGAAGTCTGTACTGAACTCAGGACAGGAAAAGATTGCAAAGTCCTCCTTGAGGCAGTGGCCATTTTTCTTCACTTTTCCAGTGTGTAAAAACTAAATATTCTTAGCTTGCCAGGCATTGCCTTGCTAATAAATGACCTATATGTTTTTCCACGTTTTGTACTTTGAACCTTTGTTACATTATGTATGTTCATATGTATATACTCACAAACAAACTACTACAATATTTTTTTTTGCTGTGATCCCTACCAGCTGAAAATGACAATACTCACAACTCCCCTGTGGCAGTACAGGGTGCGTGTAACACTATGGTATTTTTCATCTGACTCAGTCCTAAGAAAGCCTCATCATCTTCAGAGGCTTCCTCATATATCAAGACAGAAATGGTACTGATTTAGAGGAAGCAGAGCTCTCTATCTATGACCAGAACAAAGTGCTTTTCTGAGACCTAATGATTTATCCTCTGAACGTGAACTATGAGCACAGAACTCATTTATGCATTTTATAGTGGATAGTTTTAAATATAATTAAATTAATGTTGATCACCTTCCATCAGGCTTAAATCAACACCTCTTTCTGACTGCACACTCACATTTTACAGTTATTTTCCCTCTTGAGTGAGTGTCTGGGTGACAGGGCAGTCTGTGAAGGAAATTTTGCACTGCTGGTTCAGAATCCGTTCTCAGACAAACAAATCTACAGTGCCATGGCTATGAGTTTGGTGTTATTTCAACCCCTGCAATTCTGTGATTCTGTGAGTTAACTTGAAGGAATAAAAAAAGAAAATTAAAGGAAAAGAAATACATGAAGTGAATTTGAAAGCTACTGCCCTTTGAAGGGAAAAAACGCTTAAATCTCAGTTCAACTGTACCCTGATTTATCTGATTTTTAAAAAATGTGTATTTCTACTAGATTTCTTCTAAAAGGGTGACAGTAATATTTCACTTAAAGCTGTCATAAGCATTTTTGCTAGCTTATCAGATCCTATGCCCACAATTGACAAAGTGACAATACTAGAGAGAAACTTGTGTATCATTTCCATTAGACATTTGCACAGTGCCATCTTCAAGTGGATAAGAGTTTCAGGGACTGCAGCTAGTAGCATGTTAATTGACTTTCATGATGCAGGACATCACAGTTACTCATTTCTGGCTGATTATAGTATAAAAGGTCTTCCAAATAGTATTTGTAAGGAAACTTGTTCAGTGCATCTTTAACCCATGGGAATTCATATAACCATCTCTGTCTGCAGAAATGACAGTGTCATTCTTGTTGGACCTTAGTGGTTCTTAGGTGATAATTTAAAGCATGACCAGGCATGGTTAGCCTAAACTAACTGACTGAGTTTATTCCATGCACATTTTCAATCAAAAACATGGGCACAATTTATTTCAGATAAGAAAAATTATGAAGAGAAATGAAACAGTAAAAAACCCCCAAACCTTTAAGAGGTATCAGAATGGGGGGCGGAACTCCAGACCTCTCATGTTGCTGTGTTGAGCTGAGACTTTTATCTCTCTTACTTATGTCTGGTGTTGAAAAAGTGATGACTTTAAAAGCTTTGCATCCTGTATATTGCATAAACTGTGTGAGACACAAAGCAATTTTGACAGCTGCACGTGAAAAGTGTGAGAAGGGAGTAGAACCATGGAAATACAAAACTCCCATAAGCAAGTCAGACTTGCATTTAATGTCTGCTTTTGCAAGCTTGTCTTTTTATAAGATGTATAAAGACCTATTTTTTTTGTCACGTGTAGTGGAGACAAGCTACTTACAATAGAATGTTTCTCATTGATCTAGCAGCTTCACATGTTTATTGATCTATTTAGGTAGCTCATAGTGGTAAAATTAGAAGCAAAAAACTGATAGTAGCAACACTTTTTGCCCATGATCCTTGCATTAATGAAAATTATATGATGTATTTGGAGATGAAACAATGTTCGTAGAAATCATAGAGTACAAGGTTGGAAGGGTTCAACCTTTCTTGGCAAAAGCTCCATCTAGACAAAAACACCACCTAGACAAGAAGGGCCCAGCACCCCATCCAGCTGAATCTTAGAAGCATAGAGTGTTGGGGAATCCATCACTTCCCTGGGGAGATTATTCCAACAGCTGCGTGTTATTGTGAAAAATTTTCCTCTAGTGTTCAATCAGAATCTCCCCACAAGTAACTTGCACCTGTTCCCCCTCATCTTTTCCATGTGACTCCTTGTAAAAAGGGAGTCTCCATCTGCTCTGTAGTCATCCTTTAATTACTAGAACATGGTGATGAGATTTCCCTTAAGCCTTCTTTTCTCAAGGCTGAAAAAACTCAATTCTATCAGCTTTTCCTCTTACGCCAGGCTTCCCAGTCCTTTGATCATCCTGATGTCCCTTTCTGGACCCTCTCCAGCCTGGCCCTATCTTTTTAACATAATGTGAACACAAACTGAACACAGTATTCCAGATGTGGCCTGACAATTGCTGAGTAAATGGTGTCTTTGATGATGCACCCCAGCATCCTTTTGGTTTTCTTTGCTACTGCAGCACACTGTTCACTCATATTGAGCTTCTTGTCCATCAGGACCCCTAGATCCCTTTCCATAGACCTGCTCTCCAACTGGGTGGATCCACATCCTGGATTATGTTTTCCCAGACCTTATATTTGTTGTTGAACTTCATGATGTTCTTGTTAGCCCACTCTTCCAGCCTTTCCAGGTCTTCCTGAAGGGCGACTCTCCCTTCCAGTGTGCTTACTTCCCTACCCAGTTTGGTATCATCTGCAAAC
>VZTU01030677.1:0-11260 GCA_013400835.1 Zapornia atra
TCTTTACCTGCTTGAACTATCAAGCACTTACAGTTGGCAAGGTGGTGTCTATGAGACGATAACAATAACAGGTCAAATTGCCTGTCAGAATAACAGTCATTCCTGATAGCTATTAATAGAAAGCTAAACAGTTTAGTTTAGATCATTGGTACATTTGGATGACTACACAACTTTGAAGATCTAGGATGAAAAATGCTAACATGGATTTTATTCCTCTTCCCAAATTTAACTTTCAGTGGACATAAATAAATGTATGTAACAGACATATTTACTTTTTCTATTCTTAGTCCAAAATCCCTGAACGCTTCCAGACAGGAAGATTCAAGGAACCTTTGTGTCTTTGTTCTCCAGAAAGGCAGGGGACTGCTTTGCTTGGTCTGTGTCAGTGAAGTGCATTGGTCTGCATAAGAATGTCAATGCGTTATTAAAGATTTACTTGTCTGTCTGTCTTGCCAGCTGAAGGAATTCTAGCATTTCCAGTTTGGATGCCAAGAGAAATCTTTGAAGACAATGAGAAGAGATGGAGATCAAGTTTATGTTTACTGTGTGAACAATTTGAGATTTACTATGTCTTTACTATTATTTATAGTTTAATTTACATGGGTTAGGGGGAAAAAGCGTGTTCAGTAAATGAACTGTCCTCAACAGTTGTGATGAGCAGTTGAGATGAAAAACGTTATCAAGCAAAGTCCTGTCATTCATGCAACTCAGCACTGACCCCTACTTCATCCCAGATCTCTCATGCCTTTTTCCTTGATCTTTTGTAATCTTTCTGTGTAGGTAATAATAATAATTTTAATTTCTTCTCTTATCAGGGACTTTGAATTATCACTAGGGAAATGTATTTACTTTTTGTTATCTTGGTCACACTAACTTTACAATTCCCTATGACCTTTGTTCTATGCACGTTTATGTATTCCTCATTGAATGGCATAATATATTTCTTGCTCAAAGTAGGACTATAAAGTTTAAGTCCAAATTTCTGCTGAGTCCATATTAAGAGTGCAAAATGAGTTTGTATGAGCTTTTTTTGGTCAGCTTTCAACGTCTACTGAGAAGGCAGTAGAGACACTAAATCTTTTATTATCTAATTTTACTATGTATTGTTAATCTACAGTTCTTTCTGAATTGATGGCTTTATATGTGCCCTTCTGATCTCTGCTGTTGCAAAAGGCACTTATGGTATATATAATATCTCATTTTAATTGTATATCTAATATGCAGCATGTATGTAACATTATATACAGATATCTAAGATCTGTATATAATGCAGCTTTAGAGTGATCTTTGTCGCAGAAAAAAGTTACTTTAGGAATATTATCTAAAATATTTTAATTTATTAATTCAGAAGAAGTCTGGAATAATATACTGGATGACATAAGTTAACATTACATAATAAAGTCTGAAGTACTTATATATATAAGAATCTTTTCACTCTATTAATAGGTGTCCTTAAAATCTATGCGTTTGAAAAGCAAGTCAGTCAGAAGGGTCCTCAGAAGACTATGAAAATTTTCTAGGGAATTTTAAAATCTTCTTTGGAATTGTTCAAAATAATTTTTGCGTCTAGAAGAAGCTAAGCAAGATGTATATCAAGATAGTGGGGGAAGGTATTATTCTAACTTATACTAATAGTCTAGTACTGGTTAATTCCCAAACCATCAAATCATAATCACAGCACGCAGAAAACAGCATTAAAATGAGAGCTGTTAGTGAGATAGGTGTGATTTTTGTGCCTGATTTAATTTGTTTATATATTTTGCTAATGAATCGCAATTAATTTAGTCAGATGGGTAAATATATTGTTAAATTCCGCAATGAATTATATAGAAAGCGCGGTAATGGATAACAAATCACATCTTGTCATTATGTTGACTTTGAAGAGTGAAAATAATTACCTCCACTGACATTATAGCATGGTATACACACAGGTGTGTAGAAAATGGATTTTTAAAGGTCCTGGAAGCTCAGGTCATTATCTTGTAGAGAATACCATAAAACTTCACCTCTCCAACATGAAAGCCCACTGTAGGCTCCCAAAAGTTGAATGCCCAAAGACCTACATTTACAAAGTAAATACTTAAAACATTGACTATCTCTTTCACCTCCGTTATTATGCATCTCATTCTCACCTTGATGGATGTGCCCTCCCATCAGCAGTGAGGAGAAGACACAGCTTTATCCCACAGCCAGCAGAGGAACCCTGGGTTCTGCAGCCCACCAAGGTTGCTGGGCCTCTCAGCACCACAACTCAGCCCCTGCAGCTGAGATGAGAACTGAGTGGGGCAGTTTCGTGCTAGCTCCAGTGTCTACTTGCTCTGTGTCTGTAGTGTGACAGCAAATAACGTGCACAAAAATGACAGCATCTCTGTCTCTTCTATGCAACCTTATTTTAAATGAGAGAAACCACACAATTGCTTTTCCTTTCTTTTTTCTGTTGCCATTAAGATTTTGTGTAGTCCTTTCTGTAACAGCTCCCCAAGGTTAATCCCATAATTATAAAAGGGAATCAAGGAGACAAAACGTAGAATGAGCATCTCACAGACATTGTCCAATTGTTCTCTGTATGTACTGAGATCCCGCGCCTCTGTTCCTTGAGTTTTCTTAGAGCTGCAGACACTGGGCAGAGGAGGGAAAGGTTACTCTACCTATACAATGGCAATGAATGGCAGGATTTTTCTCACTGAGACAGTTAAAAAACCTGACTTTTTACTTGGCAGGTCACAGACAGAACAAATATGTTGCCCCTGCTGCTGATAGAAAGTGCATAATGGACTAGAAAGGACTCTCACAGGTATGTTAGAAGACAGGCACCCATGGACTGAGGAGGCTGTTTGGAGGTTAAATGCTGCCCAAGTTTGTCTTTCACATAAACCAAAATACATCTGCACATCACATCTGGTAATGTTTTCATGAATTTAAGACTCATTTCCTTTGAGAAACCCACCATACTGATAAGTAACATAATGAGTATCTTTTTGGCACAAGTTAGCTCAGTTTTTCCTTAGAAGAGTTCTATCATGGTGGAGTTGAGTGCTCCTGACCCCCAGGTAGGTCTCCAGAAAAATGAAGAGCTTGATGCCATTGCACGAATATCTAAATTTAGTGGTCTGATGATCTGCAAACCAGGTATATGTAATTCTGCAGTTTATATTAGTCCAGTTTGGAAAGTGGATCAAATTTCTGCTTCCCTAATACAATATATTTTCTTATAAGGTTGTTATTTTCCCTAAGGCTGATAGTTTGGTTTGTTTTATTTCCAAGGAGATGAGGAAAAAACCCAAACAATACCCCTTTTCTTTTATTGCCTTTAACGTTTTCTTCTCTGGTGAAAAAATGAGACTCTCGCTATCTATAGAGACTGCTGTGATGACAAACCTCTCATTTACAGGTCTTGAGGAAAACTTGAGGAAGGAGTACCTGTGGGAAAAAATGATGCTTTAAAGTTCTAAAATCTGCTTTTTCTGCAATTCAAGCTTCATTTGTCTGTTGAGCTTATATGTGCCTTATGTGTTTCTCATTAGTGAAAAAAGCACAGAAAAGATTTGCAGTGAAGGGAAGAAAAAGCCACATTTCAGAGGTATTTGTATTACTTGGTTTAAAGAAAAAATAAAAATTCTCTGAGCAGCCCTGTGATGCACCGAAGCAGGAGGGAAAGCAGTGATTCTGATCAGATCAGATCTCCTCCTGCCTCACTGTGCCCTGTGCATACTTCCTACGGCTCTGTTTTAATAAGATTCTTTGTTGAGCATTTGGGAGAGCAGACCTAGTTTCTCTTGTTCATTACAATCAAGGTTAATAAATGTGGGAAAACAGCATCTAAATAAAACTTGTGGTTCTTTTCTTTCTTTTTCTTTTTTCCCCCATGCACTTCAGCTTTTTTCCTCTTTGAATTATTGATTTCCCAGTCTCAGATTCTGTGTGTTGGGAAATGACTTACACATTTATGATATTCACAGAGGCAGTACTGAAAACCTTTGTAACCCATGTGACTCTTTCCTGAAATTATTACTCATCAACATGAATTAGTCATCAGAGATGACAAAACAGAATGTTCTTCTAGGAAGATCTGAAAAAGGGTAGGGCATTGTTTAAAGATGAAAAATAAGAACATCTGGTTGAAGTGAAAGGTAGAAACTTCTCATAGTCCTCTTACAAGCTGGATACAGGCAAATACTAAGTGCGTCTCAGATATCTTTCTTCTCTGACTTCAGCTCATTTTCCCCACCTGCTCCGGCCACTGATAGGTCAAAACCATAGCGGACAAGCTCCATGAGACCCAGAAACTGGTATTATCCTCCTGCTGGTTCATGGTGGCTCATCAACAGAGGCTTCAGTTCGCAATAAAAAACATACTTGCATCCTTAGTATGCCTGGTTTCAGCTTTTATAGCTTGTGTAACTAGCTGTGCTAATTTGCATTAGTGACGCTGAAGCTCGTGTTGGTAAGTTGACCACATCATACACCACGAATGCCCTCAACTTTATAGGCTGTGATTATTATCTCATTCTCCTTCTGCAGATTCTCAATTTTTTCAGCCCTTCTGCTACCTCCTGAACAGCCTCAATTCAGAGACTGCATTATAGCATGTGGTGAGCTGACCCTGGCTGGAGGCCAGATGTCCACAAAAGCTGCTCTATCACTCCCCTTTCTCAGCTTGACAGGGAAGAGAAAATATAACAATAAGATCCAGATAAGGACTGTGAGCAATCATTCAAGGATTAATTAATGTCATCGGCAAAACAGACTCAACATGGAATAAAAAGCATGTAATTTATTACCCAATCAAAACAGAATAGAATAATGAGAAGTAAAATCAGATCTTAAAACACATCCTCCATCCCCTCCCTTCTTGCCAGGCTCAACTTTATTCCCAATTTCTCTCCCTCGTCCCCCAAGCAGCACAGTGGGGTGGAGAATGGAGGTTGCGGTCAGTTCATCATGTGATGTCTCCTGCCACTGCTTCCTTCTCAGAGGGAGGACTCCTCACACTCTTCCCTTGATCCAGTGTGCGGTCCCTCCCATGGGAGACAGTCCTTCACCACCTTCTACAAAGTGGGTCCTTCCTGCGGGGGCTTCAGTTCTCCTCAAACTGCTCCTGTGTGGGTCTGTTTCATGGGGTGCAGACCTTCAGGAACATACTGCTCCAGCATGGTCCTCCACAGGGTCACAGGTCCTGCCAGGAGCTAGCTCCAGCAAGGGGTTCCCACCATGGTCTTCTCTATGGGCTGCAGGGAAAACTGCTCTGGTGGCTGGAGTGTCTCCCCTCACCCCCTTTCTTCATTGACCTTGGTGTCTATAGTGTTTCTCACATCTCTCACTCAGCAAAAAGTGGCCACTTGCAGGTTTTTTTTCTTCTTAAATACTTTATCACAGAGGTGACACCACCATCACTGATGGGCTTGGCCTTGGTCAGTGGCAGGCCTTCCTTCCTTCCTTCCTTCCTGCCTGCCTGCCTGNCCTTCCTACCTGCCTGCCTGCCTTCCTGCCTGCCTTCCTGCCAGCCTGACTCCCTGCCTCCTTGCCTCCCTGCCTCCCTTCCTGCTTTATAATTTTTTTCTTTTTGCCTGCCTTGTCTCCCAAAACAAACTCACATTTAATTTAATTGGGATATATTAAGGTTTCTCAGATTGAAATATCATTTCACTTCCTTTGTCAGTTTAGGTATAATATTTCCTGTACTTGATTTAGAATGGTAGAATTATAGAATGGTGAGGGTTGGAGAGAAGCTTAAAGATCATCAAGTTCCATCCCCCTTGCCATGGGCAGAGACAACTCTCACTAGGCCAGGCTGCTCAAGGCCCCATCCAACCTGGCCTTGAACACCTCCAGGGGTGGGGCATCCACCATTTACCTGGGTAACCTGTTCCAGTGCCTCATCACCCTCATAGTGAAGATTGTTTTCCTAATATCCAATCTAAATCTACCCCCTTCCAATTTAATTCCCCCTTGTCTTATCACTACGTGCCCTTCTAAAATGTCCCTCCCCAGCTTTTTTGTAGGCCCCCTTCATGTACTGGAAGGTACTGTCTCCCCATGTCCCAATCCCCACCTTCCTTAACCAATTTTGGAGATTTAGTACGAACCTTTCAGTGTGAATTGTGCATCATCCACTGAATTGTGCATCATCCACTGAACTGTGCATTCTTTGTCACTGCAGATTGCCTGAATAACTGATGCAAACAGTTAAAAAGGCTGCCTACCTGACAGCTTCTTGATGCTGGACATGAGGTTGTAAAATATTTTCAGGTAAATACAGGTTTGGGATGACTGATAGGTGTCATCTTTTCTTCCAGGGATGCCATAAAATAAATAGCAGAGAGTTCTGCATAATGCAGACCCGCTTCCCTCCTCCCCCGTCCTGGCTTTGGATTTATTCAAAATTCATTTATAGTCTAAATGAATTTGCTGAAGTTTCATCATCCTAACCTCACTCTAATAGGATGCATTATCAGGCCCAACAATGTTTCTTTCTATAGTCACACATTATTCTTAGACCAACACTTCGCTAAATTTTACTTAATGACTCTAAGAGAGCCAGGATTTACACTGCAGTACAAAAGGAATGGATTTTAAAAAGACCCAACCAAACAAACCCTATTTGAAAATATGTTAAATCTTATAACTGCCTAGAGAATGGAGTAGAGATTTTCACTCAGAGTTGAAAAATGTCTGTGTAACTGTGGATAAAGACTCTAAAAGCACCATCAACTCTGAGCTCCATCTCCTGCAGAAAGAATGAGATCCCAGTTGATGAAATAGGAAATTCAGTGCATGTGGGTTTTCTAGAAGGTGTTTCTAAACTCACAGTGAAGAAGTAGTTTTAAGATATAGAAAAAGATTAAATGATTTATTTAGGAAATCTTAAACAATCTTAAGCCATTCATATAATTTAATTTATACTTTAAAGACATCTCCTTAGAAACTAATCTTTTAAACACAAATTTAAATTAATGTTCTTGGTTGGCCACCAAGGTCAGCCACACAGTGGTAAAAAAACAATTAGCAATAAAAGCTATCAAACCACTTGCTAGGTTTATAAGGTACTGAGTAATTCTCTCTGTAAGGGTTTTGAGAAAAACAGCTGAACTAAATGCAAACCAGGTGTTATGTAAGAACGTATATAGTCATTTAGAATTTTTAAAATACTGTTTCCTCAAGATGAATCTATGAGAAAAATCTATGAGGAAAAAAGTACAGACATAGGTACTTTACTTGCTGATGAAACAGTTTTGGATAAAAGAGCTGTCTTATGCAAATATAACTATTAAGAATGCATATTATGGGTGTGTGGAAAACATTCAGTTTGGAGATAAGGTAATAACACATGGGTGAAAAAAGCTGTGTTAACGAACATATTTACAATCTTAAGATGGTTTCACAGTAATAAGATGCAGAGTTTCACTCAGTTGTCAGGGGTCTGATTGCAGATTTTTTTGCATCACAAATTATTCTGTTTTTCACACTGTACTGAAAGATGAACAACACTCTTTTGTACTCATGAAAAGTTGACCTACTTTTAAGCCTACTCTGTGTTACAGTCACATCTATCAAAATAATTCAACTTTAACCTTTTGTAATTTAGAATAATGTTAATGCATAAGATCTGGACTGCTTACAGGACTTAAAAATTCAATTAATTTCTTATTAGTTTCAGTGTACTGATTAGACCTATTCAGCAGTAAACAAAATAAACTCAGCTTTGTGAAATAAACCCAACCAGAGCTATTAATGAATCCTTTCAGTCTCTGATTTAATTATATTTGATCCTATAATCCACTCTCTTAAGTTGGAAATGAAGAAAAAGTTTTATTTAATCTTACCTGGTGGTGCAGTCAGGAAAATAAAATATCTGTAGTAGTGCAAACCTGGCTACCAATGTAAATATACCTAAGTATATTATACTCTCTAAATGCATTTGTATATGTATGTATACATGTTGTGGAATATAGTGTCCCTGCCCATGGAAAGAGGGTTGGAACTAGATGATATTTAAGGTTCCCTCCAACCCAAACCATTCTATAGTTCTATGATATATGTATAAAAATATATCACAAGAATGCTGAATTGGTGATCTGAAAAAATATCAAACTTGTATAGGAGTGTAATTAAAACCTGAAATGTTTAGTTTGATCTTCTAAGTTGCAAACCCCAATTATATTCATTAGAGATACCTTACCATATAATCATTTCCAGAAACTTACCAAACTTGGACTTAAAACTGTTTAGATTTACTGCTTCCTCAGGTTTTGCTCATACAAAGTTATCACACTGAGTTCTGTGCCTGTCATCCCTTGTCCTGTTGCTGGGCATCACTGAAATAGGTCTGTCCTCTTGACACCCACCCTTTAGATATTTATAAGTATTTATCACATCCCATCTCAGTCTGCTCTTGTCCAGGATTAACAGACCCAGCTCCTCATACAAGAGATGCTCCAGTTCCCTGATCATCCATGTAGCCCTTCCGCTGGATTCTCTCCAGTAGTTCCCTGTCTTTCTTGAACTGGGGAGCCCAGACCTGGACACAGTCCTGCAGATGTGGCCTCACCAGGGCAGAGTAGAGGAAGAACAACCTCCCTTGACCTGCTGGCCACGCTCTTCTTCATCCACCCAGGATGCTATTGGCCTTCTTGCCCATGAGGGCACATTGGTGGCCCATGGAGAGCTTGATGTCTATCAGCACTCCCAGGTCCTTCTCCACAGCTCTGCTTCCCAGCAGGTCAACCCCTCACCTATACTGGTGCTTGGGGTTTTTCCTCCTTAGGTGCAGGACCCTACCCTTGGCCTTCTTGAATTTCATTTGTTTTGTCTCTGCCCACCACCCCAGCCTGTCCAGATCTCACTGAACAGCAGTGCAGCCTTCTGGTGTCTTGTACACTCCTCCCAGCTTTTGTATCACCAGCAAACTTGCTGAGGGTACTCTCTGTCCCTTTGGCCAGGTCATTGACGAATATATGGAACAAGACTGGACCCAGTACTGACCCCTGAGGCACACTGCTTTCTACATATAGGGATAAAATTCAATTCAGAGTATACTTCCAAATATGGACTGCTAACTGCTTCTACAATAGCCCTGGTAGTACTGCTTATATCATTTGATCAAGGCTGAATCAGGGACTTGAGGGCTATTGTCTTATTTTCACTGCATGTTGTTCAGACAGCACAGTGAGGAAATGGGTTCATAAAACAGCTTGAGAATGCATTTAATTTTCACTGTAAGAGCTTTTCCATTCAAGTCATTGACTCTGTAGTAGTACTGCTATGGTTGTCATGTGCCATTACATATTGCACTTTTTAACGTTTATGTGCTGAAATGATCCAGTTCATTATTGCATGGGCAGAATTAAACTAAACATTTACAAATTTGCACTGAGACCATTCTCTTAATTTAAACATGTATAGGTGGGCAGATATATAGTTCAGTGATCTACTTTAGACCTTAAAGAAAACAGCATACCAAAGTGCTTTGCTGGCATGGGATATTAATGTGTCATAGTTCCAGAAGAATTAATAGCACTTGTTCAGATAATTAAAACCATCTTATAAAACATATCCTCCCTTTCTCCCAAGTTGGAAAGACTATTATTTGATGTGTGATTTGAACCTTGTGATTTCATATGCACTGGATGTTTTGTTTTATGTTAAAGCTTGTTTTGTTGGTGGCTGAGTTTGTAGTTTCCTATGGTTATTTTTAAAAGAGCAACGAAAAATATATAAGAATAGTATCTAAGAGTTATTTTATGAAGTTACCTAGAATTTTTATCCTTACAGTTTAGTATCCAGAATGGTGGAACACTAACAGCGCAATAAAACAGGTGAGGGTGCTATCCCATTGTGCAAGATGTCCCCATCTTGTTCCAGACATATATATAAGAAACATTTAAATATACGATGGAGGTGACAAAAATTATCATCACCTTACCTCCTCTAAAGGACAACTATTCCATTATGGGTAAAGAATTTTATATATCCAGAAGTCTGTCCTATGATATCAACATGTTTTGTGTATCTGCCTCCTTAATTTTTTTACAACTTCAGGGTGGCTTTTATTTGTGTATACACCTAAGTATGTATGCATAAAGGCAAATAAATATCCACACAGGGGTGATATTCTTACCTATGTGAAGCTGTTACTACTATGCTTTTCCTTAAATATGGTCGTGGTGTCACCTTTAGTTTATGTTGCAGTTACATTGTGAAACCAGTCACTTCACTAAATGATGAAAATTTTCTGTCACTGCAAAATGACTTTTCCCGACAGTCACTTTGCGGAATGACTCGGTTTTGTGGGCGTTTAGTGAAATGACTGGAATAAAAAGCACTTTGTTACCCTATTGGACTGCTCCGCTCAGTCGTTGCATGAAATGCCTAAATGTTTTGAGTATTTCATAAAAATTTCACATGAGTGAAATCTAGCAGATCACAAAATGTTGCATGCAGGGTGTTCTGCTGCAGTACTGCTAGAGAAAGTAAAGTCTTCCATCACAAAGAGTACTCGCAGAATCTTACAATAAGAATGATAGAAACACAACTGGCACACAAGAAACCCTTTGTCACTTTTCAGTTCTTTTCAGTTCTGTTACACCGAGGGTGCTGCTTCTTTTAGGGAACTTAAATTTTTTTTGTCTTCCATGGTAATTTCTTTTAGTCTTTTAATCGGTTAAGGAAAACCTTCAGTCATATTGGTGGGACTCTCACCAGTTTGAAGGAGCGTCAGGCTTCTGGGACACAGAGCCTCTAAACGATGGTTATGTTACTTGGGACACCTCCATCAATTTTTATACTTTAGAATCACACTAATGTGAAAGTATGTTGTTGTGGTTTTGCGAGGTTGGGTGCTGGAAAAGAACAGGGGTGCACTAAATGGCTGCTGTGAGGAGCTGCAGGAATTCTCTGGAGCTCCAAAATGTAAACAATCCAAGGCCAGAATCATTGTTGACCAGGGCCAAGCCAATAAGAGATAGTCACAGCGCCTCTGAGAATCACATATAGGAGAAAACAACCCGGAAGCAGCTGCATTTTGCCACCGGAGAAGGGAGTGAGAAGATGTAACGAGCTGTGCACACCAAGGCCGGGAAGGGGGAGTAGGCACCCCAGGTGCTGGAGAGAAAGATGCCCCTGCAGCCCGTGGAGAAACCCCATTGTAAAGGCTGAGACCCCACCTGCAGCCCGTGGAGGGGCTCCACGCTGGATGGAGCAGGTGGAGACATAGAGAAGACGCTGTGACCCTTACGCTGAAGCAAGCCCCTGCCAGCACTTG
>VZTU01030677.1:20421-35400 GCA_013400835.1 Zapornia atra
TCCTGAAAGTATGAAATAATACTTCAGAACTTAAAAATGTGTCTCCCATAACTTTAAATGACACTTAATACCACCTCCTCTTGTCATAACAAACCGAGCTCATACTCCAGTGGGGGCTATGTGGTAATTTTGACTAGAACAGTGGAATTATGATAGATTATTTTTAACTTTGGTTCCAGCTTTTTGAGTTTCAGTCTGTCTCACTTGATTAAATTGATGGGAAAATTAAAGGCAAAACTTGGCTGGAGCAACTGTTTTTAAGGGAAAGCTTGACAAGGAAGCTGATAAAACTCCTTTACAGGTCCTGTTAAAGGTATAAAGGGATCAGTCTAGGCATGTTCTGACCCATCTTGTGGTCATTGTAGTGATAAACGATGATAGCTGAAGTTAGGTACCATATGTTAAGTCTGACTTGCCAGTTTCTAAAGTGTTTTAGTTGGGAGTCAGGCAGCAAAGTTGAGCTTAAGATCAGTTACGTACCTCATCCTTTTCTTTTTGGAAACTCCTCCCAGCAAAAATATATTTTATCTAATATGATGTTTGGCTCCTTTATATGTCTATTGGTGGTGTGGGAGATGCACAATGTAAAAAGTGTAAAAAAAGAGAAGAAAAACATTAAGAAATATGCATAAGGAAAAGAAACAGAATCAGAGTAAACTGGATAATGAACAGAGAAAGATAACACTGATACAGAAATACATGCTCTGGTAGCATTGATTCTTTTATCTCTACACTTTAAACTGTGTGAAACTCATTTCATACCTAAGCATACTTCACTGGGGCCAGAAAACAAATTCTAATTCAGCATTTATGACAAAAACTATAATACTATAGTATTATATACTATAATTTAAAGTGATATTGTAATTGTTAATTCAATCTCTTTTAGATGGATAGTTTACTTTAAAACACAATGAAGACCTGCAATTGTACACATAATGAATATATCTGATCTTTTTTTCTATCTATCTTGTCCATTTTGTCATTGTCAGCCTGTTGTTTGGGTTTTTTTTTAAGAATCTCCTTAGAAAGTCTAAACCCTTTTAGAAGGGAATACCCCGGTGTGTCTCTCCTAGAGTATCCCAAAATAGTGTGTTGTTAAAAATGACCTTGTTTCTTTACTCTTACTGCTAGAGGAACATTACAACAAATGAAATTAACAAGGAAAAAAAATTAGAAAAAGAATCATTAAAAGAGAGAAACACTGGGTCTGCTAGAGTCAATACACTGAGCCAGTTCTGCCCTTCAGGGTTGGGTTAAAAGGTAAAATTCATCCATGTGTTGCTAGCTATTTAAAACAGTCCATCTGAAGCTTAAACATAATCAGCCAAATAAAATGGTTTATGGTTAATTATTCTGGTTTTATTGGCTTCTGTGGCTGGAGATTAGCAAGAGAAAAACATTTCTGAGTTGGTTTAATATAATTACTTGATGGAACAGAGTTTGAGGGTCTAAAGATTGGAAGATTAACACAAGCAATTTTACTCTCATAATCAGTTTACAGTCTGTCTCTGATACAAAGAAACTGAAGTGGTTTTGCTTCATATTCTTGATCAGTTTGATGTGAATTTGAGTAGCATTTTTTAAAAGGATGGCTATCAAATTCAAATGTACCTATGATCTTGCATAGCTGTCAATGCTTTTAGCATCTCTTTAATTTACCATCCATGTCTCCTGTTATGTCAACATGTCATCTCTCCCTTCCAGCTAGGAATATAGGGTTAACTAATAAGACACAAAATTACTTTTTAAAAATAATAATTCAGTGTATGAAAATTCAGCCCAGTGTAGGTAGATTATATATTAGCAGTGCACCAGCACATAATTCATAATTGTCTTTGACAGCCCAATGAAAGTAAATGTTTTAAACTGGCAGTCAGGAACATGTCTGTGTTTCTGGATAAAATAAAAGAAGAATCAAAATAGACAACACATTTTAATGTTAACATCAATCAAAATTTGGTAAAATATTTTTTATGGAATATTTAAAGTCTTGAATTACTACAGACAACTACCTGGTTTCTGAACACTTTTTGGGGAGCTCTATGATATACTCTAAGGACTGCACAAGAACCAGACAAATAAGTCTGACAGCTCATTGCATTTCAGATTTTATAAATGAGCTCACAGCCTAACATGCACCAGATTCAGTACTTCTATTTGCTCTGGGGCAATTACTCGTGGTTGCTATGCCTAAAGCCTTAATAACATCATGACACCAGATGGAAGAAATAAAATAAAGCTCTACAGTCAAGTGGGGGATTGTGGATGAGTGACAGAGTGAGGAAAAGAAAATAATAGATGTCATTTCCTAGTGGACTAGGACAGCCCAGTAAGAAAATAATTGCTCTTAGGAGTTCTTTTAGGGCCAAGGGCAGAGGAAATGTCATATATGAACTGTAAATACAAAACTGATAAGAATGGAACAATTGCAAATATATCATTGTGAAAAATACTTTCCATTTATTCTGATCAAATAAAAAACAACAACTCGTGCTGTATAGCCAGTAGGAGAGTATCAGGCATTCTAGGATATGATTCATGTTGAGTTGATGTAGACACCAAGAAAAGGTCAGATGGATCCTAATCTATAAATATGTATTTCTTAATTTGCTAAATGACTTTTTTTTCTGCCAGACATCCAAAGCTGTCTCCTTACATTGCCCTCTGCTATCTTCTTCATCCATGGAAGTTTGTGAAATTTATTAGCTAGAACCTTACCTGGGGTTTTAGGGTAAAATGAAGCAGCCTTTCTTAAGGTTTTGCCAGATATGGCTCAAAAATAGAAACTGATTTTCAGAATCACAGATTCCCAGAATGGCTTGAAAGGCACGTCTGGAAAACACCTAGTTCAACAGATTTAATTACATTGCCTAGGTCCTTCTCCAGTTGGATTTTGAATATTTCCAAGGATGAAAACTCTACAGCCTCCATGGGCAACCTGCTCTAGTGTTTGATCACCTTCACACTAAGAAAATTCTTTCTTACCTTTACATGGAATTTCCTGTGTTTCAGTTTGTGCCTTCAGCCTGTTGTCCTGTCACTGGGCACCACTGAGAAATATCTGGCTCTGCCTCTTTAATTCCACCAGCAGGGTTTTATACACATGGATAGGATTCCCCTGAGCCTTCTCTTCTCCAGGCTGAGCAATCCCAGCTTTTTCATCCTCTCCTTATAAAATGGTCCATAATAATAATTTTCACGGCCTTGCACTGGATGTCCTCTAGAATATCCATGTCTCTTTCATACTCAGGAATCCAGATGTGCGTCATCAGTGTGAGCAGAGGGAAAGGACCTTCTGCCTTCACCTGATGGCAACACTTTGCCTTATGCAGCCCTGGGTATCATTTGCTGCCTTTGACACAAGGGCATGTTGATGGCACTTGTCAAACTTTGTGTTCACCGGGATCTCTGAGTCCTTTTCTGTGACACTTGTTTTCAGCTAGTTGTCCCCCGGGCAACACTGGTGCCTGGGTTTATTTATTCCTGGGGCAGGATTTGATGTTTCCCTTTGCCGAACTTCATAATGTTCCTGTCATCCCATTTCTCCAGACTGCTGAGGTCCCTCTAATTGGCTGTGCACCCATCTGGTGTATCAGCCACTCCTCCCTGTTTTTGTATTGTTAATCCACCTCACCTTCCAATTTTGTAGACTGTATTTCATCGGTTTGTATGCAGAAATGATATGGGAAACAGTGCCAAAAGCATTAACGAAGTAAAGATTAACAGCATTCACTGCACCCTCTTCATATCCCAGTCATCTAGTTGTAGAAGGTTATCAAGTTGGTCAAGCGTGATTTCCCCTTCATAAATCTATGCTGTCTCCTCCAAATCACTTTATTGACCTTCATATATTTGTAAAGGCTTTACAGGAGGATTTTCTCCATCACCTTCTAAGGGACTGGGGTGTGGCTGACCAACCTTTAGCCCCTAGGTGTTTCTTCTGTATTCCAGAAAACAGGAGTGTCATTTGCTTTCTTTCAGTCCTCACAAACCTCCCCCAATCACCATGACTTTTCAAAGAAAATGGAGAATGACCTTGTAGTGATATCAGCCAGCTCTCTTTGCACTTATGGATGCATCCCATCAAGTCCCACACATTTGTGTCTATTCTGTTTAAATGCTCCCTAACCAGATCCTGCTCTACTGAGGGCAAACCTTTACCTTTGGTCTCAGGAGTCTGGGACTGCTGAAAGCCAAAGGCAAAGAAGGTATTAAGTACCTTGGTCTTTTCTGTGTATTTTGTCACCAGATCTCCCGACTCATTCAGCAGCAGGCCCACATTTTTGCCAGTGTACCTTCTGCTGTCAATGTATCTGCTGATGTCCTTCTTGTTGCTCTTCATACCCCTCCACCAGATTCAACTCCACATAGCCCTGGCCTTTGTAACTGTGCTCCTGAACCCTCAGACAGGGCCTCTATGCTCCTTCTGGGTCATCTGTCCCAGCTTTTGCCTCCTTACACATTTTCCCTTTACTTTTGAGCTTTGCTGGGAGTTGCTTGTGCACTGGGATGGACCCTTCTTGGAAAGCGACACATTTCAGTGCCAATTTCACAATTCAGCATATCTACATTCTGCTCTACTTTGGTGGCTCAAACATTAGACTTATTGAGCCTACTTTAATTGTGACCTTAATTTTACTAGTGCATTGTTCCTTCCCTAATTATCTAAATAAAGTTGTAATACTTGGTGACTAGCCTTCTTAAATGAATATTGGCTTCCTCATCTATTTTAATCAAATCAATAAAGGATATGCAGATTTGGGTTGCTCTAACAAATTACAGTATGGTTCATGAACTCAAGAGGGCATAGGTAACTTCAGAGATGTAATTTCTAAACCCCTCAGATCATTTTCCAAACCACTATTTAAAGCTTCTTTAGCTATTACTCTTAGACCTGCCTATGTGATTTAAGGAGATCTCCCTCGACTTCACAGACGTGCAGCAATAATGACTCAGGCCAAAAGCTGCCATGGAGCTGTAATGAAGGTGATCTATAAGGTGGCAGAGCACCTTGCTCTCTATTTTTTCTGTACTTCAGTCAGAATCACCTTTGTTTCTGTATGGCAATGGGGATCACACTCATCACTGGGACTTGCCAGAAGATCACTGTGGTTGCAAACCATTCTTCTTCACTATGCCATCAAGGCTTTGGAAAGTATGGGTGAGAAAACTATGGAATGTGCCCATTTGCATTGGTCAGACTGAGCTTGACAGGGACTCTTCCTCTGAAATAATTTTTTTAATCTTCTAGTGTATTATACTGCAATAAACTAATTCTTTGGAAACTGAGATCAGGAAGTGTAATGAAGAACTCTTGGCTGTCACATAGTCCACTACATACCTAACACCAAGGCTTGTGCTATCTGTACTGGAAAACCTGTCACAGCGGCAGCTGTTCACAAAGCATTGCCAGTGGAATTTTCAAAAGGATTCAGAAATCCCAAAACACATGCACTATCAGAAGCAATGGACAAACTTACAATACTTTGGAAATCCTTACTCACATGCTATGGTGCAGCTGATCAGGATATGTTATCTACATTTTTTGTCAAGATGTCAGAAAATAAACAGATACATTCCTCAGTCCTGGTTTATTCAAATCATAAATGCTCAGAATATGTTCTGGGAGCAGATAAATGGAGAAAAAAATCAAGGTAACAAATCACCTTCATTCGCCAGCATCTCACTACTCCTGTCATGAAGTAGTAAAATACCTAGGGTACCTCAACTCAGCTTAGGACTTTGATCTGGCATAAAGCCCAGGCTCTGGACCCTGACATTTCTCTACGTAGCTTACTGCTGATTTAACTGTGCACAATTTTAATGAATACAGCTTTGGTTGTTGAATATAGAAACACAATTTCAATGAAAAACACTGAACGTTTTAATCATAAATAAGCTACAACAAGCCCTTTTGAGCAGCTGCATTGAATGGCTCTGAGAGCCATTTTCTGAAATGGAATTGATGGGTGACATTTAGTTTACATAGCAGTAATATAAAAGGTAAAGTACTTTTGAAATATAATTGCTAATAAAGAGAATAAATAATGCCTTATAAATATGTTAACAAGCCATTCTAGTGATATTTAATATAGACACACTTAAAAGCAGTTAATAATCACATCTTCACATTTAATGATGTTACTATTTAATGGTGTTTCACTGCTAGATCCCTGAAATTATATCTCTAAATAATGTTACCAACTGTAATCACTTCTGTGCTATCAATTCATATTTGAAATTGTCCATGATGACACAAAAGAGACACACATAAAACATTTTTATTATAAAAATTTATATTAATGTGAAATTACTGTGTGACAGAGGTATTTTTGTATATAGATGATTTGGGTGTTGGTGTTCAGCTTAGTAACTTGGTAGCTTTCAGCAAGAATTTTAAAAAAATTCTTAGAATGATTAATTTTAAAGCTCATCATATAATGCCTGAATTTTCTGAGAAGAATGTCAACGGAAAAGGATTTCTATAATCAGTTATTTTGCTGTAAACCCCTTCAACCTGTGAAACTTCTCCATGTATAAGAATGAACCAAAAGCCAATACATATGATTATTCATCATGTGTGTGGAGTCATTTTTACTGAGATAAAGACTTAAGATAAGTAAGATTTTAAAAATATTTTTCCCCCAAAGCATTGTAAAGGTTTCATATCACTAGAGAAAATATTCCTGAGTACCTCTGCACTGTGAGCAAAATTTGCTCTGAATAAGGTCTTGGACAGATGCTCTCTTTTGCATGTGATGGTGACAGTTAGTGCTATGGGACTCTTTGCCTTGATATCCTGTCAGCTTAGGAATTTTGACAATGGCTTCTTCATCTTTGTCAGTCAAAATGCAGCAGATTAGCTAAAAACAGTTTAAATAGCAGATCTCTGCTACCTAGCTCACGCTGAAGAGGACAAGGGTAGTGTCAGATGCATGGCTCCAAAGAAGAGGAGTAAGTCTGGGAGTTCCTGAGGAGGATTTTTTCTTCTTTTATGTTACTATTGAGTCCAGAAATGAACATCTGTCTGTAGTCCCATCATGCAATATGGCCTTTGACAAGTGGGACGGGGTGCATCTGGTCCAGATATAAGGGAACTCCACCCTGGAAAAGCCCTAGCACAGTGACTTGTCCTTCACCACTTGAGCTGGATATGCATCCTGAGAAAGCAAGCTGGTTATTCAAGGAGCAGAGAAGAGATGCTGCAGCAGCCTTGTAGCAGTGGTGCCAACTCGTATGAATAGCAGTAAGGTCAAGTAGTTTCCCTGTACACCTATTTACCTCTATTTCCTTTTGAAATTCCTCTTACAGGAACCTGTAATATTTTTGTGCAGGGTGAGCTTTACTATGTCCTGGAAACAGGCAGCCATAAGATTGTGGTTTGCCTGCTCTGGTTCATGGTTGCCTTTCCCTTGAGTTCAGAGTCTTTGAGATGCTTGCCTTTGAGAATTGAGATCCTGCATGTGACCTCCTGTTTTTTGTGCAGAATTCTTTACCATGGAGTGCTTTTATGGTACCAGCATGGAATAAACACACAATATATTCAGAGCTGTTAAATGCATTATGTGTGAGAGCGTAGAAACATAAGTTGTATTTAAAAGAAGGCTACTCACCTGTACTCCTAAGAATCATTTAGCCAAGTGAGAGGCATAATGAGGCATTTACTGCTATTTAATGTCAACAGCAAAATTCCTAGGTAATGACAAAATGCTCTCTGACAGGTGAAACATGAATGGGAATGTTCATCTGCAATTTGTATGGCTTTTCTGACATATGAGCCAAATGCAGCAACAATCTGTCAGTATCACTTAAACTGTTACTGTATTTGCCAGCCTGATAGCAGCAGTATGATGGAAGAAGGCAGGCAGAGGTATTCCTGAACAATACCTTGCTACACTGTCGTAAGTACAATGAAGATTAAGCAGTTAGCATGAAACAGCATGTAACTGTGTGTCTGTATTCAAAGCCCATTGAAATCAATGGGAAGTCAGTCAATAATTTCATGGTTCCTGGGGGAAGGATAGTGCCTATAGAAGTGCTTGAGTCCCACTTAGTTCTACCAAAGACTGGGAGGTGCTTTAGAAGGTTTCACACAGGTCTTAAAGCTTCCTTTTTTTCCCCTTGATTTCAACTGCACTTTGTCTTTGGAAGCTTTAATCTCACTCATTTAAAAACAAAACTCTCTAATATCACTTGCTTTTAACTCTGTATTTGACATTTTAGCACTGCTAATTTTCTCTTGCATTCTTTTCACATAAATGCTCACATTTTAATGTTTCTTTTTTCACACAAGGTAGTTGCAATAAATTAACAAAGTGGCCTATAAATTTCTCATTTCAGATAACGTGACTTTTAGAAGGCTGATTTAATACTTTAGAACCCTTGAACCACAGAAGTGTTGGATTGGAAAGGGATCTCAGGAGGTCCCTAGTGCAGCTGCCTGCTCAACGCTAAAGTCAGCTCAGGACTTTCTAGAAAGTCTTAGGAGCCTCCAAGGACAGAGATCCCACTAAATTTGTGGTCTATACTCATTTATACTGCTTAATTACTAGGAAAAGTTTCCCCTTTGTTTCCCTTCCTTATATATCTGTCACATAGCCGTTTGTAGGAAAAGAATGAGATGTTGCACGGATAAGATGTTAAAATGAATGCAATTCAGATAATAGGTGTCTGTCCCACAAATATTTGCAATAGTAGGAAAAGAACTTACGTAGGCTGAATTTAAAAAGAAAAAAGAATACAGCCATAACTTTGTGTGCCTGTGACTGCCTGCACTGATTCCCCATTTTCAACCACATCTGGAACCTTTATACTTTATTCGTCTCCTAACGCTAATTTTCACATGCTGTGTTTTTAGAAGCAAAGCTTTTATTGATCCTTTATATTTTATTGCAAGTGCACTCAGGCTTTCTCCCCACTCACATTTAAAACAGAGGAATTTATAAAAATCCAGTTTTGTATTGGTCCCTACAATCTACCTGTGCCAGTATATTTTCAGATCACTGAAGAGAAATACTGGGTTAATTAGGCTTTGTGCCATGATTTCTGATTATCACACAAATCTCTTTCTGGGTATTATTCTACTTATCTTTGTGTCCATCTATTCTCTTTGGCCTTAATTGTGAATGGGAAGCTTTTCAGGTTCTTAGGGATCTTCCCGTTTTATGTCTAGGTATAATGGAAAACTGGGTTCTTTAAAGGTCAAATAAGTAGGACAGAAACATTCTGGAGAGTTAATTTAATATATTAGTGTACAAATGAATGTTTTAAACCCAAATGAGAAATTTGATAAATCTAATCCATGACTTTTTAATAAGTATATTTTGTAACCACAAAAAGAACACCTAGAACTTACACCTTAAAGTTTTGATATTTATTACTATTAGTAATAAATACCGTGTGAAGCTACAGCTTACTGACTACAAGAATTCCATAAGATTATCTTTGGAGTTACAGGGACATGTTATTTGGAAGAAGCAGAGGATGGCACTGTTGGACTGCAATTATGAGTTAATACAGCTGGCAAATCTTGAATTACAACATTGCTCAAGCTTACAGAAATTATATTAGATGTCTTACAAGAAGCACAAGCAGAAAAAAGGTTTACACAGGGTTTTTTGATCATAAAAATTTTGCTTGAAGTCTAGCAGGCAGATAGGAAAATGGTTCTTTTTTAACGGGATGTAAAGAGGAGTGATGGAGAAAAGGCAGGTGAAGAAAAACAAAAACATTAAATGCTATATTTTGGGAAATAAATTAGTAGTATAACTGTGAAAGGTATTTTTGGCACTAAATCCTTAGCTGTGAAGCATCTGAGGTATTGAGTATTTGCAAAGACATTGGGTCTCTAATGTAAGCATTATGGTATCCACAGCCTCTTCAGATGGATTCTCCCACAAGGGCTGCAATTCAAATAGGAACAGAGGATAGACTTGCAAAAAGGTAAACCACTCAAGAAAAAAACGCTGATGCCCTTCTTCTCAGGCACAGGTCTCTACTCTGTATTTGCATAGGATGTCAGCCTGTTTCTGCAGATTTCACAGCAAAACCTTTATTGTAAAAAGCTATTTAATATAGTGAGAGGGAGAAGAAACACATTCCAGGAATGTTAATATAAGTGTTTGTCGTGGTTTGACCCTGGCTGGAGGCCAGGTGCCCACCAAAGCCATGCTATCGCTCCCCTTTTCAGCTGGGCAGGGGCGAAAATATATGTTGAGAGGCTCAGAAGTCAAGAGAAGGACAGGGAGAGATCATTCTGCAATCAGCGTCACAGGCACAACAGATCCAACGCAGAATAAAGGAAAGAAACTCTCTAATTGATGACACTGCCCTGCACACCCAGTGACACCTGAGTCGGGTAATGAGAAGTGTGACTGGATCTTAAAGCACCTCCCCCCACCCCTCCCTTCTTAGTAGACTTCACTTTGGTCATGATTTCACTCCCTTCTTCCCCCGCATTGTGGCATGGGGAGGGGCAGGGGATGGGAGAATGGGGGTTTTGGCCAGTTCCTTACAAATTGTTTTCCTTCTTATTGGAGGAAGGGGCATTCCTCACACCCTTCCCCTGCTCCAGCATGGGGTCTAACCCACGGGAGACAGTCCTTCATAAACTTCTCCAATGTGAGTCCTTTCCCACGGGGCTTCAGCTCTTCTCCACCCGCCCCAGCGTGGGTCACTGCTATGGGGTGCAGTCGTAAATGACAGAATGTCTCTCAGTCTCTCAGGCCCAGACTGCTCTAGCCTATTCCACCACGGAGTCACAAGATACCCCCAGCAAACCTGCTCCAGAGGCCTCTCTCTCTTGCTCATCTCTGTCTCTCTCTCTCTCTCCATGGGCTGCAAGTGCTGGTAGAGGCTTGCTCCAACATGGGTCACAGCGTCTTCTGTATGTTTCCCCCTGCTCCAGCATGGGGTCTCTCCACGGGCTGCAGGTAGGGTCTGGGCCTTTTCCATGGGTTGCGGGGGAACACCCGCTCCACCATGGGTTTCTCCACAGGCTGCAGGGGCATCTTTCTTTCCAGCACCTGGGGTGCCTCCTCCCCACCCCTTCACTGGCCTTGGTGCCTGCACAGTTCCTTACATCTTCTCACTCCCTTCTCTGGGGGCAAAAAGCATCTTCTTGAGGTTTTTCCTCCTAAATGTGATTCCCAGAGGCGCTGTGACTGTTGCTGATGGGCTTGGCCTTGGTCAGCAGCAACTCTGGCCTTGAGCTGGCTGGTGTTTGCTCTGTGGGGTCTGCAGAGAGCTTCTAGCTGCTTCTTGCAGAAGCCACCCCTGCAGGCATCGTTCTCCACCAGAACCCAGCTGCGCAGAACTACAATAATTTTTAAAAATGCTGTTCAATTAAGTAACTCAGTTTTGTTATGCGAGATGCCAATCTTGCTGTACAAACCTCCAAATTTTACCGGTGTTCACTTATTAATTTCTCTGTCATCCTAGTTAAGCTTATGGAAATAAATTAATTTTCACCTCTAATATGCGTGTTGCAGTGGGCTTACCTACAGGTCTAGGGAACTTTGTGAAATGAGTCCTTTTTGCATGAGTGATGTGAACTACACAGCACTGTGGAATATATTGGATGCATACAAACCATCTTGCAGTTCAACAAAATTTGTTTTCCAGGATTGCTTATGCTGCCAAGTATATTGAGATAAACTTGGAGCAACATGCTAGACTGCCAGTATAATTTGCAAGTAATTATCTCTTAAGAAACTGCAATTGTTAAAAAAAAATAAAGAAAAAGAACTAGAATTTAGTTGAGACTCAGACTTAAGTTCTGAGAAGTTGGCATAATCATTGTAATGCAATTGGCTTGGCACTCAGAATTCAAACGAGTCCAAACTGCTCTTATAATTTTACATTTTAGCTACAAACCCCAATGAAATTCCATGGTTACTTGGGAGCTTTATATGTACTTTTCAGTAAACCTCAGCTGAGTTTCATTGCAATAAAAACTCAGATCAAGTGAATTCTAGGTGGTTTAGTTTTCATAAGAAATTATATTACAGAGCTCTAGGAATACCCATGATTTCTGTATGTCATTACTGTGTCATTTTTACCTTATTTTACTGTTATGGCAAAGCTCCTTTTTTTTTTAATTTTTTATTTATTCCAAATTCGGCCATGGGTAGGAAAAAACCCAGGATCTTTACGTTCTAAATGCAGCATTTTTCATAGTAGTCAACTCAGTCATTCACACTTTTATTAACTACTGTGTGATGGTTTGCCCTGAAAGCCATTTAAGCAGCAGTTGTGGTTTTTGTCTTTCCACCCTGAGAAGGACTTGTTGGGATTCAAGCTTTGAGGACTTTGTTTTGCAAATATGTTTTTACTTTTTACTGGGAGTAACTCCTGTAAGAAGGATTTAATTTTTAGGAATCCTTTTTAAATTCTCCTTGGCAAGTGTGCTTTAATGTTCAAAAATTAGTTTACAATGGTCTAAGTTCTTTGTAGTGACATGTTTTATTGCCTGAAGGTATCTCAGGGATACCTTGTGACTAGCATTACACTGGTGACATTTCTACTTTCTCGTGGTTTTCACTTTTCTAAAGTACTTGTAGCATAGCAACTGTCAACAATCAAACATTAAAAAACTCCATAACAACAAACATAAAATTATTGAGAAAAAAATACAGAGTGTTTGAGCAGCTAAGCCACAACTGTAACAATGGTCAGGCTTTTTCATGATCAGTTCCACTTTTTAGACTTTCTGAATAAATAGTAGACACACTAGAATAGCATTGTGCAGTTGCTTATTTATTTTAATATTGCTTGTTTTGGTTAAATGGGGGAGTACAAGATTCTTATTATTTTTAAAATTTATCTGGAAAAGCCTCTCTTTTTCAGACAGTTTGCATTAATTTCAGAATCATTCCAGTCATTACTCCTCTAGATTGCTAATTTTAAGATCAAAATTGTTATATCAGAAATATTTGACAATAGCATCTTGCAGTCAACACACACATTTTGTTAATATTAAAATAAACTTTTGGGAGATATAATAAGATAAAAGAATTAAAGTCTTTCAATCTGTGGGATTAACTGAGCTCATTTGCAATTTGCATTTGAAATTTTGAACCATAGCAGGTCAGGAGTGCAATGCCAGAATGTAATATTCAGGATGAAATCCCAGCTTTACTCTGGATAGTGACAAAGGTTTTGTTTTTTTTTTAATTTGCTTTTTGAATTTCTGTGGGTTTCTCCCACTAAATGCACAGTATGCATACTTGCTGTACTATAAGTATGTGCTGTGTACATGTACCACATATGAAGTCACATCTGATAAATGAAACTGTGGAAAAAAATCTTAAAAACTAATTTCAAAAGTTTGAGATATGTTTAAATGAAACTTAATATTTTAAAGCCTTTCTCTTGCTTTCTGACCTTTCTGAAAAAGCAGGGAGAAAATGTGTGCAATGGTTGGGCAGAAACATGAGTGATGCTGAGCTTCCCACATGCGCATAGAGAGCAGTGACAGTCCAGTTTTTCTTATGGCTGGAGATAGTCACGAATACTGTTAAAATAAATCAACCAAGAGTATTGTCAGTTTCTTTTACCCCCCATTTTCCACCCATATCTACTCCAACTATCACAAGGTTACCTTGTACCTGCTCCTTCCATCTTCCTATAATAGCTTTAGTACCCTGACTTTCGAAAATATGTACAGGCACTCACAGTATTACTCCGGGGTAATTGATCAGTGTAAAAGGCCATCACGGTTTATGGGGCAGCAAATTCATTTTAGAGATAATTAAAGACTATTTTTATCCTGTGCCATTATTTTTCTTGTTCAAATACTTCACAGCAATAGAGTATTCTAGGCACTGTTAATGATTTGTATAGTTGTCACCAAAGAAAAGGAGAGGTATTTGTCTTAAACTGTCTAGGGTTATTTACACAGTAGCACAGTAAGCATTTACTGTGTATTAAAGAGTTCATCTGAGAATGGGAAGACCAACAATCATGTGACAGGCAGTTTTGAATGCCTGCAGGGATTAATATTTTTAATCTTATTTAAATTGCCATATTTTCACATGTACAGCATGCTCCTCAGATAACTTTAATCCCTGTAAAAGTCTTGTCCCCATGATAGGTCCTCAGAAAACTCTGAAGACCTGAGGTCATTTCAGCACTGAAGAATGAGGAATTTGAAGGAGAACGAGTAGGCTGTGAGGGGCAGAGAAACTATTGGAAGCAAGAAAGCTCTAAGCTAATTTTCCTTTCTGGAATATGTACGTGTGTAACTCCTGCTATTGAGTCACAGGTTATGTTTTCTCAATTTCATGCTATTTTTTTGTTTTGTTTTGTTTGATCACTTTGTTTTGTTATGTTAGATAACCCAAAAGTTATGCACAAGAATTCCTGGTAAAACATCGAAAAATAACCGTCATAAGACATTCCAAGTAGTATGATTGAAGACTTATATTATGAAATGCTTTTTGAAACTGTAGGTTAAGGTTGTCCAACCTGATCAAGTGAGCAAAATCCTCATAGCTTCTGAAAGAAGTTGGAAAGAGCACACTAAGAAACTGGGCATTTTAGTTGCTGTTTTGTTTTCCCTAAATTGATCAGAATTTGCACTGTGACTTTGGAATACATTACTTATTAATAGAGCTGAATAGGATTTTTCCATCAGTATTACTTCTTCTATAGAGATAAATTTTGATTTTGTTTTCTTAAAGAAAAATGTTAAGTACCTGTTTTCCTAGAGGCTTTTCGAAATGATCATTAGAAATCCCAAATTGAATCTTCTGTTTCTGGACAAATAAAATTTAAATCAAAAAAATCTCCATGAAAGGAAATTTTTATGGTGGCTGTTCTTGCTCAATGCATATCATACAATCCATCATTCATATAATTTCTAGTTTTAACATTTTAAACATTTACCTGGCTCTATGTATAATAGTAGCGAAAGTGATCATCTGCATGTAATATGAAGAAATAATTAAAAAAAAGAGGTACTCCCTTGTAACTCAT
>VZTU01030677.1:35407-58674 GCA_013400835.1 Zapornia atra
TAGAGAGGACTGAAAATAGGAATGAGGTTTGTCTTAAATTAGAGAAAATGAGCTGTATACACTTCTTGTTTTTTGGTCTGGCAGCACTTTAGGTTTTACCACTTTACATCACCATGAGAAAGAGGCAAAAAAAAAAGTCTGTCCTGGTTACTTTGTATTTCTTCCAACTAAGAATTTCTCAGAAAACAAAATTTTAATGAATGATGTCTCCTAGCTCCCTACACATAGATGTTTTCAGTGGCTTTCTTAAACTATTTTTCTTAGTGATCTGCTGGGTCTTTCCTCATCCCAAAGACAAAGCCATTTACTGGACAAACAATAGGTCTTACTTGCTGTTTGAAATGTTGCTCGTCAGAATTTTCTGTCCATGCAGACACTTCACTGCCGCTTTAATAAAATACCTGGCTACAGCAGTATTAAATCTGTATTCTGTTGGCATGACTTTGCATTCTTTGCCAAGGGCACTTCAGCTAATTTGTATGAAGATAAAGTAGGTAGGCAATTCTGCGTTCACCAAGTTGCCTTTGATCTGCTGGCAAGAATGCGGAGTTTATACATACAGAATCTCTGTTTAATGACTGACTGTGCAGGATAGATTTTTGCAGCCTCAGATAACAATACATTTTCTACTATATTGTATTCTGTCTCCATGCCATTTACTTGAGATACAAAGTGTAGACCTAATTTTCCCTTTAAAGCTTGTGTTTGCAGACAAGAGATGTTGTTTCTTTGTGAGCTCTCAAAATTTCTCTTGTAACTTTAATTTATTAGATGTACATGGTTGAATATCTTTAAACCTTGCTGGCACTGAATAGACTGGTGAATGTTGGAACAATTTTTCTCCTAAAAGTGGAAATTGTTTCCCTTTATAGAATACATAAAATTTCCAATCAGCTAACCAAATTTGCTTTGCAACCTGAAATATTATTATATTAGCAAAAAACATTCCATTAGATTGTTCTTGATAAACTAGACATAAAAAATTGAGTAGAACAAATTTATTTGGACATCTTTTATGGACCTCACTAATTAAATGCTTTGGAACTGTTCTTAGCATGATAACTTGCCTAAACAAATGAAATCATACCAGGTCATTGTCTTTTATCCTTTTTTATTATTACTCTTATTCTGCTCAATTGTGGTAATTGACATTAGGTCTTACCACACCCATCTAAATTTGATCTGAGATTTATTAAAAGGAATGTAATGATATTTGTATAGGTCAGAAGTTTCCTAACAGATCATAGCATATTCAGCTATTTAAGAGTTAAAGGGAATTATTAAAAGGATTCAGGTCCTGTGGCATTTTCAAATTGTGTGCATATTTTGAGTCACACTCTTACGTATTTATATGTAATGTAAAGTTATATAGATAGAGTTTTGTGTAGTGTATAGTGTGTGTATACACTGTATACCTGGTAATTCTTGATGGAAGGTCTCTCCTTAGCTCAATTTATAGATAAATCCCTGAAAGACAGCATAGATCTTTCTCATGTCTGTCTCCAGTATTCTTGACACCTGAGACAAATTCCTGGTTGAAGATATTAGAGAGAAGGCTAAATGTTTGGCTGCAAATCCTAAAAGCCATGCATGTTTGTGGGACAATAGGGAAGTCTTCATGGTGATGATGACAGACATCAAATAAACAATGTTTAGTTCAGCTTCAAACTCTGAAGCTGACAGAGGAAGGATGGAAATTGTGAAAAATAATAAACTCTTTCTTGGCTATTGGAAAGCCAATCACTCCTTCAGCTTTCCCATGTAACTATTAGTTTTCAAGTCCAGTGGGCTGTTGGTGTCACACAAGGCGTGAAGACTGTCAGAAGGGGATTTGTGGTAGGCGTGTTCCTATGGAAAGCAGGCTTTATGGAATAGAAACAGAAGATTTCAGTAAGTTTGAGAGAGGTATGTCTGCTGGTCTGTTGGGTCTGCTGTGTCTCAAAGTGTGAGACTCCTCTCTTGGACCTAGATGAGACAACCAGAATTGGGGTCATGCAGGAAAACTAAGTTTCTATGTAGACTGCAATAAAGTTTTTCCTTGCAGGAGGATAGGACTGCATCAGCCAGTGTGATTTGCCTGTGTAACCCTCAATACTACTGACACTTCAGCACACTACACTACATGCTCAAAAGTTTGCTTAACTAAGCAGAAATGAGACAGGTGGACAGGAAGTGTGAGTAACATATCTCAGGCATTATATACTAGTTTGGGCAGGTAACTAGGTGAGAACTTTGCCTGGACTGTGTCTTAGGTCTAGCATTTCCCTGAACTCAGACACATAACCTATAAACAGCTATGATCAAACAAATATGGCTGATAATATCAAGACTTTGAGAGAGTTCAGTGTTGAGGATTTAATGGTGTATCATGACTTAGGAATTAAACATCATGTGTAAGCAGAAGCTGGCGGAACGCCTTGAAAGGATCAGTAGTCAGACAGAAAAAAGACCCCAAAACAGGTTACCCGGAAAAAAGAAACAGATAAATTCCCTGAAATCTTTAAGTGAGATTATTGTGGTTGCATAAGTATGTGAAGTTCATTTTGCAACCATTTGCTGAAAATATAGGGTATGTATAAGAAATGTAGAAATTTGGTGTGACCTAAAGCCTGCATTATTTTGGTAACAGTCACTGTTGTGAGGAATCCTCTGTGAAATTTCTTGTATCTTAGGCAATGATTACAGCCTGCAGAGAGATTAGCGAGGAAATGGATGAGATAGATACCCGTGAGTTCTTGAAGATGCTTGTAGAACTGAGCAAACAGGACCCAGGAAGTTCTTTTGAAAGCTGTGTACTACATACCTGAAGTGAGTTGAAGGAAACAGAGTGTACTCTGAGCTCCCCTGCACATTGAGATACAACATCACGGCAGATTCTTCCCTGTGCTGGAAATCTGGCATGTCACTGTGACACATTCTTGCAGAAAAGTAGGCAGGATGGTGGTGCTGCCTCAGCAGTGTGGATGTATATGCAGTGGTTAAGGCTTGAGCATGCGAAACATACTGAGAAAACAAGCCTTCCCAGAACAAAACAGGAGAACCCTTTGTCTTCACTAGCTATTTCTAAAGTTTCAGGTACTGTGGCTCAAACCAACTCTGTAAAGGTCAGCAGAATCCAGCTGGATTCCCAGCACTGTAACTAAGACTAGTATTAAGAAATTTTGTCTGTATCTATACCTATATATCTGAAGCTTGCTGACATTTCCTAGAAAAATCTATCTCTAAATCAATCTGTAATGGGACTATGCACCTTGAATCACAGCTTCTTAAGGAATCCAATGAATTGTGGTGCGTCCTAACTGCAGTTTATTTGGCTCATTCTGTTCACTAGTGGCTGTATTTAGTCAATGGCTAAGCAAGGCTGCTTCTTCAGGTGGTGTAAATCAGCCCAGCACCACAGACGTTAATAGATCTTTACCAATTTACATCAAATAGGAGCCTCTTTTGCTCTTTTTTTCCCCAAATTTATGAGGATTATGGAGATGAGCTGTAGCCCTAGTGGCAAATGCATCATTTATATATGCCAGGTCTCATGCATAGTGTGATTGCTGTGCTCTCCAAATCTTTACAGACATTCTATAATATATGTGATGACTAAGTAGTGGAAGTCAAGAGAAAAAGGAGTAGGCATAGCATATGGAATTTTTCTTTGAGTTTTTTTCCCTTATTTTTCTTTCAGCTTAGGGATGAGGGTTAAAATTATACATAGTAAACCATTTTATTGAGCCTTTTGTGTTTTAATTCATCTTTACAACTGAGTTTCCTTCTTTTCTGTTAACACTTGCATTGTCAAGCTACTTGTATCATTTTCAAGGTCTGAACATTCTCTCCTTGTAGCTTATTCATATGCTACCTACCGTGGACTGAGGAACAAGAGGCAGTTGCTGAGCCTACGTTTCACACAGAGCTGCTGACCCTGTTCTGTGAAAGTTTTCTGTCTGTGAACTAGGGTAAAAAATAAAATAAAACCTAATACTAAGAAAACCCCAAAAGAAGAGCCCTGTAAATCTAGAAAGAAACACTTCTTATGGTTTTAGTAAGCTCCAGAGATGACTTATTGGAATAAATTCAGTATTTCTTATTTAGATCTCTATGCTTTCATGTCAGAGAAATCAAATTCATGAAACAGAGACAAGAAATGAAAATAGCAAATAAATGCATATTTCATTTGAAAGGCCACTTGATTACCGATACCTAATCCTCTCTTTTCCCTTTTTGGCTTATAAACAGAAAATCAACAAGTCTGTATCAGATTTTTGTCTTTTTCTCATATGTGTCTTTGAGTTCTTTCCTTTTACTTTGCTACAGTAATTGAAATTTATAGTAGTTAATATTTACTTCCTTGTACTTGGTAATACACTAGTTCATTTACTTCCCTGTTTGCACGTCATCACTGAGGATGTCAACTATGAAAGTAGCACTTGCTATTGAACTACTAATGAAGAATCACATTTCAAATTGTCCTATCCATGTGTCCATAAGGTTGATGGCACAGACACCTTTCCCAGTGACTTCTAATCAGAAGATTCTGTCTTTTTAGAAGAATGTGAAGGTCTTGAGGACTTATGGTGCCAAGTACTGGCCCTAAGAACAGCAGCAGGCTGTACCTTTCCTTTCTGGGAGCACACCACTGGTGGCCATAGTAGGGATGCGAAGGAGACACAGGTATCCTAAATAGCAGTCGGAGGTAGGTGCCAAGTGTGGGTAAATATGATAACCATGAATACTTTTCAATAGCTGTTTATGGCAAAGCAATGCTTTATGAAATGGCAGGAAGTGACACAGGAGATGAGAAGGTTCAGTAGCGCTGGAGTCAGTGCTGCTGCCCAGGGAGGACACAATCCTCTTGGTACTCTGATACAGCTGTACTCTGGTCCACAGCTCTCCATGGGTCAAAGAGAGAGAAAACAGAACTTTAATATTACGGAAAATAACATATTTGTCTTTTGACTTTATTAAACCTCAGCTAAAATCAGGGAACTTGGTGATTTGCTCTTTACCAACACATGCAGAAAGACAGTCCCCTCCTGAAGACCTTGCAATACAGATAGACATTCCAGCCAATGAGTAGGAGGAAAAACTCCTCCTGAGTTGTACACACCAGATTATATTGCTTGTTAATTACATTAAATTCTATTCTGGGGTTTGGCAGTGGAAAACATTTTGCTTTGTTTTCACCCAAGGTTCACCCCTCCTTCTGGAAATCAGTTCCTCCCAAAACGGCACTCAGACTTTAATATGCTAGGCTGCTGAGCAGCAGATGTCAATGGTAACACTGTGGGAGGGGAGCAGGACTCTTGTTTTGTTGATCATTAATAACAGAGACACATGTCTGACTTTTTAATGGCCTCATTATTGTTTTCTACTCCTGCCTATATACATGCCTCCTATCTGATCTTCACTGGCATTAGTTCCAGTTAGAACCTGTGGTCAAGATAATTTATAACTATACCATGGCAGATACAATCATTTTTTAATTAATTTTTTAGCTCAGTTTTGTGTATGATTCCTATATGATCATGTCTGTGTCTCTTTTTACCCCGCTCAACAAGTCTGAAGCTTAATTGACGATTTCAAAAAAACTAATCACAAGAAAGAGGTTTTGAAAGACATTAAAAGACTGCTATTTTCATGAAAATAGGTGATAAAACAGAAATTCAGTACATACCTGTCCTGAATGAAGGGAAAGCTAATCTTATTAGACACAGAGAATTAGCATAAGAAGCTGCTATAATGAATGCTTGAGAAAAGCTCCAGGAGGGTAGGGAGGCTCTTCAGAGGGATCTGAACAGACTGGACCGATGGGCTGAGACCAATGGGATGAGGTTTAACAAAGCCAAGTGTAGAGTGCTGCACATGGGACATAACGACCCCATGCAGGGCTACAGGCTTGGGGGAGACTGGCTGGAGAGCTGTCAGGAAGAGAAGGACCTGGGGGTGTTGGTTGACTGCAGGCTGAATATGCGCCAGCAGTGTGCCCGGGTGGCCAAGAAGGCCAATGGCATCCTGGCCAAGTAGTGTGGCCAGTAGATCTAGGGAAGTAACAGTGCCCCTGTACTCGGCATTGGTGAGGCCACACCTTGAGTTCTGTGTCCAGTTCTGGGCTCCTCACCATAAGAAGGATATTGAGATCCTCAAGCCAGTCCAGGGAAGGGTAACCAGGCTGTTGGAGGGGCTGGAGGGCAAATCCTATGAAGAACAGCTGAGTGAGCTGGGGATGTTTAGTCTGGAGAAGAGGCGGCTGAGGGGAGACCTTATCACCACCTACAACTCTCTGACAGGAGGTTGTAGAGAGGTGGGCGAAGGTCTCTTCAGCCAGGTGACAGGAGATAGGACATGGGGAAATGGCACAAAGCTGTGCCAGGGCAGGGTCAGATTAGATGTTAGAAAAAAATATTTTACTGAAAGAGTTGTCGGGGCCTGGAACAGGCTGCCCAGGGAGGGGGTTGAGTCACCTTCCCTGGATGTGTTTAAAAAAAGGGTAGATGAAGTACTTGGGCATATGGTTTAGCTTAGGATGGGATTGGTTGGACTTGATGATCTTTTCCAACCTTGTGATTCTGTGATTCTGTGAACAGATGACTTATACATCAAATGCAACAAAAAGTGAGGCAGCTGTAATGCATGACATTTTATTTTGGTTCTCTCAGAACCGTTTGTCCGAACTCTGGAAAAAACGGAGAACCAGAATGGTGAAAGTTCATCTAAATGCAGAACATGTTCACTTGCTAATCTCTGGTTTATTAACTAGGATATTTGCTGATGTATCATTATTACTCCTTCTCTGAATGCATTTATGGCTCAAGATGTGCTCTCTAAAACCCAGGACTTTATTGGAAAATCGAACAGGTAGACTGCCCTTCTGAGCTTTCCTGTGTACAGAGCAAACGCACTTTAAAGGCAAGCATGAATTTGTTCTTTGGGCCAGTGCTCCTCACCGAGGTGTGGTGAAAAAGGCTGGCACAGGACAGGTAGATGTGCCCATCAGAGTCTCAGGGTTTTGCAAGCTTTAGGATCAGATAAGACTGCAAACCCTGGGCATAGTCCAGGCCAGTCAGTAATGCCTTCAGTTTTGATATCTGTGTCTTAAAACCGCAAAGCAGTTGATGTCTTTTTGTGGCAGTCGTAATCAGAAACAATGGAGTGCCAGATGTCAGCCTAATTTAAGAAATTATATTATGGTTTATCCCCAGCCTAGGGTGAGGTCAGTGACATAGAAATCAAAATGTCAACGGGGAGTTTGGCAGATGCTTCAATGTCTGAAAGAACGGCTTTGTAAAATACTTTAGAAGAAGGTGGTAGTGGAAGGTACATTATTTTGACTGAAGCAGGATGAGCACACATTCCTCTCCTGCTGTGCTTACTGTCCTTATCAGCTGTTCCCGAGTATGTCTCTAGAGGAGACATATATATATATGTACACATATATACATACACCAGTCTATGTACACACAGAGAAACAAGCACGCAGAGACACATCTAAAAATGAATATTATAGAACTCCTGACACCAGTTAATATGTGTTGACTGGAATTTCTAAAGCTGAATTCTAGCATGGTGTTTCCTAGTTTGCAGGTAAAAAAATTCAGATGCTCAAAATAATTCTAAGCCCTGCCTGATACCACTTCATACTCTACAAATTGCTCTATAACCTCTGTCATTAAAAAGGTTCAGTGTGGTTGTAAACCACTTTGGCTGCTGTTGCTACTTACTCAGACAGTAATAGAAGCTAGGATAGGACAGTACAGGTGCAGAACCCATGGTAATATGTGCTGTAAAAGAGGGGGCAGAAATACAGTTTATGTCTCATCATGGTGAAATCTTCTGGGTTATACACATATAGTATACTTCATATATATTTTTCTTCCCGCTGTACACCTTATTTACATATGAAGGTGACTCTAGCTTGTGCTTAGAGGGAAGAAGACACTGTCTTCTGTCTCCTAATGAATGAGAATTAGTAAAAAACAGATAGCCTCATGGAGCTGAAAGACACTATCATGCTAACATAAATACATAATTATCAGCTCTGCTAATTAAAATTCTTCATGGTAACAGTGATGTTCCTAATGCAGATAAAATTTCCTATCCTACATATCCATGTGGCAGGGCATAAATGTTATAGCAAGTTTTTTTGTCCTTGAGAAAATAACACGGTTCGTGATTGCCTTCCACACCAAGTACATTTTCCTTTTTCCTCTTATTTTTAATATTGAATTTATCTCCCCTCTCCTCCACATACTATTAGATACTACTAAAGAATCAGAATGTGTTCCACCTGTACATTCATTTTAACAGTGGACTTCTTTCTCTCTTTTATGATGTTCTGGGTTTTTTCTGTGGTAATATTAGAACAACACATGTATGATAAGCACTTCTAATAAATTTGAAATAGGTGAGTACTGCTGGGCACTAACTAGGGCAGATAAAATGTTTTTGTGGAGGTGTCCACAATAATGTGCATGCATTAAGATGGGAAAAATTTAGGAGGGTTGCCAGCTGCCTCTGTGACTAGACATTTTCTTGTAATACTGTGTTTCTCATACTGTCACACCCCTACGAAAGAATTATTCATGGCGATAAAACCTTCTGCTCCTACAATGGTACTCTAGTGAGTTTGCTGGCAAGTTGCAGAGTCTGCTGGTCAGAGATGCTGGAACACAAAGCCATTAAGAGTGCTTTTCCCCTTGTAGAACAGAACTGCTGTGACTGACCTTTCCCTTACCAGCCCTCGATCTGCAGATTTAGTTTGAAGTGTGAAATTTAACATGAAAATACTGTGGACCTCACTGAGGGGTAAGTGGATGGCCTAATCATAATGGAAATTACCTTTGATTTGACTGTGTTAAATGTTTGAAAAAATCATCTTTCAAGGCAAAAATTCTTTGCAAAGCTGTGGACTATGTACCTACAGATGACTGATTGCACATACAGACCTAATATTTTACTTTCGCAGCAAATTGATCAGATCCCAGAGTGGAAGCTGGGTTTGGGCATGGATACAACAGGCCCAAGTTGGATATTTGGTTCAGTTCCTGTGGTCATGCTACTCTTCAGCTGGACTATCTGGTCTCATTTTTAAGCTATATATTTCTGCTGGTCACCCTCCCCAGCTAACCCTCTGACGCCACAGCTTGCCTGAGGGTGAGGGCAGCTTCTGCCTGCATCAGCTGAGACCCTCGGAGGGACATCTACTCCGTGTGTACCTAGCGGTGGGGTGCTTAAGGGTTGGTGCCACTCGTTCCATCAGAGCCCATCACAGCATGGAATGAAGCAGGAGGAGCATGGGAGTAAGGGGGAGGACACCACTCTTGAAGTAAAAAAGAGTTTCACTTAATTCCCTTTCTACTGTTCCAACTAAAGGGATGAAGGAAGGTGAGGAGAGCTTTGCCTCAATGCATAATAAATTTTCCCCTGAGATTTTGGTGCAACCTCATCAGACTTTCCCAGATGCACCCTACATAGAGTTCACAGAAGACAAGTTAGTAATTATGGCTGATTGGAGAGTTAAGATATATATCTTGTATCATTTTAGGAACAGAATAATTTGATATGAAGATAATGTAATGAAACCATAATGAGCTTTTTTCCCTGCAATACCACGTACTATTTTCAAGAGTCTGAAACCTATATGCTGAATCCTAAAGGGGCATATCCTGGAAGTTCAAAGCAAAATACTATTAAGATAGATGTGCCTGTATGTTAGATAAATAGAATAGAATTCGATAAATAAAATACTTGTGCATCTGCTATACATGTGTCTACATATAATGCCCTATTAAAATAGTTTTGCATCAAAGATGACGTGAAAGCAGAACTGCTTTGAAATACAAAGCTTTTCAAAGTTTTCCACAGAGAAATAGAAGCTTTTTTTTTTTAAAGGAGATAACAAACGGCATTGCTACAGGGTAAACATTCTAAAAAATGTATTTGTGGCACCAAAGGAATATCTACTACACTGAATTTTTGACTTTCCTCCTATTCAGCAGACCTATAATCATTCCAGTTAAACAGTTCCCTTGACTTGTGCAATTAGTTTTTCCTGGAGGACTGCCTCATGTTTTTGTTGCTTCCTAATTAAATAGAAAAAGCTTTATCTTGCAATTGTCTAAAGGGTCTATTCCCGCAAACTAACAAGGAAATCATGCATATGGAATTTATAGAATCGGGGCCATCATTTACTTAGGAAGGAAACAAAGTTCAGTTAAAAAACTGTGGTTATCTATCTCCAAAACAATCCCCAGGGCATACACAAAATCCGAAGGTTTCAATAGAAAGGCTTTCCTACTTTTCTGACCTGCTTATGTAAATGGGTAAAACAAAGAGCAGCAGAAAAAGATTCACAGGAACTGAGCAATGAAAGGCAGCCCATACTTGTCATCATGGTACAAGCTGGGATGGTCCAGAAGCACACATTCATTTATTTATTTGCATTTAACGTGTTCTTAGTGGAAGAATAGTTTACACTGTGAGTGTATGGGTAAGAAAAGGAGTGAAAAATTATTCCCATTCTGGGTTGAAACTTCATTTTTCCTGCACTGTCTCAGGAATTCTTCTAGTGCTCTGTCAGTAGTTTCATAGGTTTTCATTTTCTGATATACAGAGACTGATGGAGTCCCTGAAGGGGAAAAAGGAACAGAGACAGCTAATTTGATCTGTTTCTATGGTGAACTTTGGAAATCTTTGCAGTACTCATCTTGTTTGTGCAAAATGTATGAGTCCAGACTGAGCTATTACAGTTCACAGCCCAAGCTGAAATAGTTACTCCAAAAGAAAATCAGCTTTTCTGGTTAGCTTCTACACTACATCTTCTCCACTGAGAAGAATCAGTTTGAGGGTGTACACACAATTATGCCTTCACTATCGGTGGCGATTTTTTCCACATCAGCACACAATGAAACCTTATTTAATGAGTTTTTATATGGGTATTGTGATTTCTTCTCTGTAGTTAATCACAGCTGAATTCCAATTTCATGTCAGGGTTTTTTGGTTCGTGGCTTAACGCTCCTTGTTTTCTCCAGGTATACCTGGTAAGTATAACCTGCTGGAATACAGCAGGATATATCTGCTGGAATATATGCTAGTATAATGGACTTCCCTTCTTCCCACCGTTTATGGATATAACACAGAAAAATATGCTTGGCCTTCCTGATCTTCAGTAGATATTCATGCTCCACTGCTGACTACCAAGAGCTGAATGCACTGATTCCATCAGCCCTTGTTCACAGCCTGTGAAGAGCGAAAGTAGATAATCCTGAAAATGTGCATGAATGAGTGAAAAGCACAAAAAATAATTTCAGACAGGCTCAGGATATTTGAATTGCTGTCATTTGAACTTTTTGTGAGCATTTGCAACTTGCTCATCCAAGTTTGTTGTCTGCATAGCCCTGGAGAAGACTTTGTCCTGCTGTCTATATGAAAGACGTGTGCAAATCTTATAGGAAGTGAAATATTCATAAGAACTTTGCTTAGACATGAGGATTGAATTGTGTTTTCTAGTGGCATAACAAACAATATCTCTAAGTTCTCCTGAAAGGAAGCGGAGGGAGCTTGGATCAAGTCAGATTAGATTTCCTTTTTTCCTGTTAATTTATGCAAAGTCTTTTAACTTCAGATCAGAGTTGCAATTACCTCTGATCAAAGTGTGTCTTCAATTTATAAGGTATTGCTCACTCATTATAAAAAAGAGGTAAAATATCACTTCATAGTTATACTATCCCACTTGTGATCTTGGGAAAAAAATTAAAGTTTACTTTTATTTATGGAACTGTCAATTGCATACTTTGATTTATGTTAAATATGGTGACCAAACAGCATGATGCGATCCTTTGTCAAGTTTTTGGAACTGATACATAACACTGAAAGTGAGCCTGAAGTGTATTTTTGTTTGAAGTAATTTCTTTGGTGTGACATCAGCATTGGTATGACCTATTTAAACCCAACCTGAAACAAACAAAAGAAACCTCAACCAAGCAATCAATTCCCCCTTTCCCTCCAATTATGAACAGAAAGAAGATGCTGCATTGCAAGTCTCCCATTATCAGAGAGAATATTGTTATTGTACAATTTATGTGAATAGAACACATCATGTCTAGTAGATTAGTAGAAAAGGATGTTGGGTTAAAAACCCCAAAGAAATCTGAGAAGACTGCAGCTCACAAGAAAGTGTGTATGGAAGCTCTGAACTGTCCAAAATTTGAAGAAGAAACACAAGATAAAGATCATAAAAGAGTAAGGACATGAACTGCATGTATGAGCTGGAATGGCTAAGGCCAGTATGACACATGCAAGAACTAGGAGAAGGAAGACTGCGGAAGTGTGTTAGGTGACAATTTTATATTACTGGGATAAGAATAAAAACACAGATGAAGGAGTGGAGTTGTACCCATATTTTTATTATCCAGAGTATTTATATTCATGCAAGTTAGCAAGGAAGTCTCCTGATAGGTCATACGATTATTGTTTATTACTGCCTAAAGGATCAAAGTAACCAAGAAAGGAGTTCCCATGGGGTTTTTTTGTGTGGTTTCTGTCAAATGACAGTTCTAAAGCACTACAGAAAATATACACTTGATACAGGTTTAAAGTAAGCTGGTCAAGCCATGGTGGCAAATGAGCTGAGGTAGGATGGAAGTATAATGATGTCTACATTAGTGAGTAGTGCAGATCAACAGGTCTGTATCTGCAGAGAAACAGATGGCACTAAGGGGCTGACAGTCACACCAGAAGCATTTAGAAGGATTATTGCTTCAGGTGGTCTGTAGACTGATACTGTGATTCAATGCCTGGGAGTGGTTAGGGAGCATTAGAGGTACCCCTGGAGTGCATCTTCCATTTTGTATTCATCCAAAAGACCCCAGTTTCCTCTGCAGTATGAATCAGAGTACATTTAGAGGGCTAATCAGAACATTTGCTTCAAAAGCTGTGTCAGAACTGAACTGAAATGCTAGTGCAGATGCACCAAATACACACATATCTCCTCTGAGAAATGGCAAAAATTAGTTTGCACTGAGATCTTGCCCATTTTGCTAGCAATCAACAATCACCCACCATAGCAGGACTCCTGTTGATACAGAACTGTGTAGTTTTTATCAATATACAATACGGTTTTCACTTAGCAGCTTACATATTTATACCCTGGAGAAACTAACCTTTATAATGCAGGTTTAAAAAGTGGAAAAGATGATTAAGAGAAAAGCAAGGATGGCTGAAAAGGCACAAGAGTTTAAAATTCGCAAGTTTTATATACCTGTACACTTCTTATTTTGTACGTGTCCACTTATTTTATGGGCCAAAGAAAGAATCTCCACGAAGAATTCATGTCTCTTAATTTTTAACTTTCAAAAAAACTACACTGTTGAAAGAAACACTTATAAATAAACACATAAACACTATTGAAATTATTCAAACCATAAGACAATGTGTATACAAGTTTCTCAAATTTTCAGTAACAGGTAAATATTTAAAATATAGAATGAATTTGATATTTAGCATCAGTTTAAAACTTGGATCGCTCCATCTCTAGATGCACAAAAGCTGAGAAGGAATGTATTTTAGTCTCATTTAAGTATATGTACAATAATATGGTTAACTTTATCTGGATAATTTCTGTCTATGGTAACATTGTGCACTTTTAGAAAACTTTGTGTTTCAAAATGCATGAAACCGTTTCTTACACTTCTAACAGACAGAGGAAATTATTTTAGCTATTTTATACTTCATTATCTGAGTCCTGGAGAGAACAAATAATGGGCATGAAGGAAATTCTTCAGCACGTTTCTTCCACAATGATATTGCTTCATACTGTGCACAGAACGTAATTTAATAGTTCTGCTTTTCTGAATGCCTACCAACAGTACAGCAGTCCATTATCTGTTATCATTACCTATAAACAGTGTAGTCCAAAGGACCAGGCTTATACAGGAAAATTAGAAGTTAAAACGAATGTAGCAAGATGAGGCAACTTCCTTCTAGGGACAGCCATGACTTGCAGGGGATCTACCATGCTGTCCACTGTTCAGAGAGAAAACACCTTCTGAATTCTAACCGTGGTTCAGCATTTGATCTTTACTACTGCTAGGTTCATGGTGATAGTGTAAGCAGTAGGACCATTTCCTACAACATATTTTACAAAATCACAGAATCACAAGGTTGGAAAAGACCTTTAAGATCATCGAGTCCAGCCGTTCCTGGTCTATGCTAAACGATATCACTAAGTACTTCATCTACCCTTTTTAGAAACACATCCAGGGAAGGTGACTCAACCCCCTCCCTGGGCAGCCTGTTCCAGGCCCCGACAACTCTTTCAGTAAAATATTTTTCCTAAGATCTAATCTGACCTTGCCCTGGCACAGCTTTGTGCCATTTCCCCTTGTCCCATCTCCTGTCACCTGGCTGAAGAGACCATCGCCCACCTCTCTACAACCTCCTGTCAGATAGTTGTAGGTGGTGATACGGTCTCCCCTCAGACTCCTCTTCCCCAGACTAAACATCCCCAGCTCCCTCAGCTGTTCCTCATAGGATTTGCCCTCCAGCTCCTTCACCAACCTGGTTGCCCTTCTCTGGACTTGCTCGAGGATCTCACTGTCCTTCTTATGGTGAGGGGCCCAGAACTGGACACAGTACTCAAGGTGTGGCCTCACCAGTGGAACTACTAAAATGAAGGTACACCTAAAGTTGAATCATGTAAATGAAAAACTCCGTATTAGAGGAAACAAATGTTGGAGGGTTGTTACATGCAGAAACACATGAAACATCTTTTCTGTAATGAAATCTAAAACGCTTACCTGTATTTTAAGCTAGCAGTAGAAATTCATAAAGTACCCAATTTAAGAGTTTTTGCATATCATTTTCTACTCTTCATTTTCCATCCATGTCGTAAGCTTTACAAAAGAATTTAGTATTGCTTTTTCCCAAAGAAGTTATGAATTTGAGAGTTACTTCTTTGCAAACATGGAGATTAAATATGTGTAAGGACAAAGTTAAAGAAAGTAGGATGAAAGCATTTGTTTTTCCCTGAAAGATCCTAGCAGAGATAAATTTCAATCTTTGATAGAACAGAGGTTTCCTAAAACAAGACTTGTGTAAATACTAGCATGATATAATGGAATTTTTGGCAATATAATATTATCCAGAAAAGTACCGACATTATGCAGCCAACACTAGAACAACCGAGAGAATAAGATACCAACATACTGTAGGCTTTTCTTGGTTTCTACTATCATACAACCCCCCATAACTTAAAAAGTGTAAAGGAAGACAGACAATTAATTTCTCAATTAAAAGCACCCCACTATGCAAAGAATTAGAATTCACATCAAGAAATGCTTTTGCATATATACACCGTCCTTGTGCAGGTCAGTATAAGACCCTCAGAACACCCTTCTTTCCCTTTATCAGTCTTACAGTTTCACACGAGTGGGTTCCCTCATTAGATATGCTCCAAGCTTCAGGCCTACCACAGAGTTGGTCCATTAACAAACAGTTTGTTCCTAAATATTTCATTGTTATGAGCTCATACTTAAACCTAAAGAGCAATCTGTGAAAGAATGGAGTGTTAAAGATTTTATTGCCCATAAAACAACATGAAAGTAACTTTTAGAAAGCTGCAGAAGGATTCTGGAAAAGGATGGCTTTCTTTGCATTTTATTACTTCTTGGTGAATATTTTCTGTTTACTATCTCCCTACAGTAATGCACAGGGTGACTGTTAAGTCTATCATGCTGATAAATTGATTGGAAATGCTAAAGCTTGTTAGCCAACTGTCTCCATTCCTTTTCGGGTGGTTCCTCTACAAATGTGAGCATGGAATCACTGAAAAGATCTGGTTTGTGAACCTCAACTCAGTCTTGGATTATTTATTACTCAAGGAATGAAATTTTACATGGGTAAAAGAACCCACATTTGCATTGGGGTACTGTACTTTTTACCCCAGAATCAACACAGCTCTACAGATGGATATGTTGTCCAAGGTGTGGAAGCTAGAAAAGAGATCATATAGTTTATTCGTTTTACATTATTCTGCAGCCTAGAGTACTGGTTTCAAACTGGTTTTTCTTAGAGGAAGCAGGCACACTGCCATCACTTTAACACCAGCCTCTTTTGGCAAAACACGGGACATGGCCTACCTACCTACCTTTAGCAGGCTGAATTGAATATATGAATTGCTACAGTTAATAATTTAGGATGGCTTTATTCTGGCCTATATCTGATTGCTTTTCAGCCTTTGTAAAGCTTAAATCTCTTTTTACATTCATCCGCTTCAACTTTTTATGTTGGACTTGAAAAGCAGATCTATCAAACTACTAAATAATATATATCAATAGATATATTATCTGCAACGAAAAGGAAGCCTCTCTCAGATAGGTACAGTGTCCCAAGAAAAGGAGAACAAGGTTCTACCTTATTTTGGACTGTATACTGTAATTTTTTGAGATTTTTGTCTTGGTAGATATGTATTTTCTGAACTTGCAAATACATGAAGTGGTCTAGATAAGAATCCTCTTTTTCGCTTGAATGGATACCTACTGTAGAAGTACATCCAAACATTTCTATTTAAAATGGCAGTATAATTTCAGAACAGAAGGCATGGGCAGAATTAGAGAGCAGAAACTCAATCACAGCCTACATACACTTCACAATCACTGTGTTGTGGTTAAAATCATCCGGTAGTGATGCAGGTAGTGCTTTTCCTCAGTGACATGAAAATTGAATTTAGTCTTGAGGAACATGCACTCTTTTATTTTTATTTCTAGGCCATTTACACATTAGATACAGAGCTGCAGTCACAGGAACATGATATAGTCTGCCCTTCCAGCAATTAGTGCACTCCATCAGCACTTTCTTAGGTTTCTGAGATGTCGACACAGTAATAATAGTGCCTATGGGTTTTCTGAACTGCGAGATGAACTGAGGAAAACACTGAAAGGATATAAGCAATAGTTGAAGCAGAGAATGTTGGCAAGAAGTTCCGAAAAGAGACAGGGACAATGGCAGTACTTCAGGCTATTGATATCATCTAAGAACTATAGCAAAATGGAAAATGGTTAAAAAAGCCTATTGGTAAAGTTTGAAATGAATGGGCCACAGCTTATGTACTATAAATTAGGCTTAATTCTTGAATGAAATAATGTGAAGATTGTTAGTTCCTTTCTCCCTTTTCTTTTTTGAAAAAGGGAGATCAGGAGTAATGTGGAAAAGGATTATGTTTCATTTGAAATGTGATTCTTTCTGCTTTTCTATCTCCATTCTTGATCTCCATAAGCTTTTTGACTGATAGTGAGAGCAATAGTTCTGTACATCAATGAGAGGAGATGAAATTGTCCATCCAGCTCTGTCAAGACTGAAATTATACCTCAGCTATAAGCACTGCCAGAAAGAGCTATAAAAATGCCAAATCCTTGCCAGGAGCTTACTTAGACTAACGTGGGCCTATACATTAGCCTAAACTGATGCACAGACTTTCTCATCACTCACCTGTGTGCCTCATAAACTCTTAAATTGCTTGTTTTGCTGATAGCTGCAGCTGTGTGGAATTTTTTTTCTTTCGCATATATAGGATTTTAGTGGATTTCATTAGCCTGCTGAAATGAAACCATAGTTGATATGAACAGCTTTGGTATGAAACGAGAATCTGAAAGTAGAAGGACTTTAGTGTCTTGTCAAATACGCATATTCTGATCTGGTTGATTGTGTGGTGACCACATGGATGAAGAAGATAAGGAGGGTTAAAGTGTAGGTAGGATGGTGCCAATGCTGGAAAGACGGTAATTCCCTTAAGAAGAGAGAAAGAAAAACTACCAAGATCCTATCTCTGATATTAAAGTACAGTGTGCCTGGCTTGTGTCTTGTGTGAGGAAGTCAAGGAGTGTCTGCTGCAATTATTGATGTGAGGTATGAAAATACTTACAGCTTGTTATGTTCTGCTGTACGTTTGCACATGGTGTGCCCACTATCAAAGACTTCTAAAGTCCTTGTGTTTGTCTTCTGTGGTCACCTTGACTCCTTAAAACAAAAGTTCTTGTTGTAATGGAAAGGAGGGACTCCAACCACCCAGTGACATGCACTTTTCAGCCTTGGGAAGACAGGAAGCTTAGCAAAAGCTCTTGCTACAGACTTGTCAGCACAGGTATCTTTTTGACTGAATGTTTTCCTGTCTTCCACCCGAGAACTGTCAGAAAGGGCTGCAATTTTTCCAACTTCTGTTTTCTGATGTCTAAAAATTTGTGTCAAATTCTGGAACATCCCTGCCACTTTCTTACAGATCACTTCAAATTTCAATAGGTCTAACTTTCTTTATAATGAAGCAAGCTCTTGACAAAGTAAGAGACTCAAATTGAACGCAGTAAGTCCAAAAAAAATTGTGTCTGTCCTGAAAAACTATTACATTTTAATTTCATAATCTTTGGGGTTTTTTTCTTTATCTATATATTTCCAATTTTTGGCATGGATTTTCTGGTATTGCAATCAAAGACACAAAACATAGTTTACTTTTTTGTGTGTGACAAGTTTGTGTCATGAGAGTATCACTGACAGACCACAGAAAGATTTTTTTCTTGTAGACACAAGTGACTCTTTTGGCTGTCTGAAACCCACAGAAAACTCTGGGATGAGGTGTCTAAGCCTTTTTCTAACATTTAGAAGTTATGACATTTTAATGATGCACAGAATCATAGAATCTTCTGAGTTGGAAGGGACCCATAAGGATCATCAAGTCCAACTCCTGGCTCCACACAGGGCCAGACAAGTCAGAACATGGGACTGAGTGCATCGTCTAGATGTGGTCTAATATAGTTTTGTTTAATATTCATTAAAAACCACAAGTCCTGTGGAAAGATTACATCTTAAATGTATGATGAAAGTGAGTCTGAGGTCTAAAGAAAATCACTACAAAAGTTTCTGTTGTAAAATATTTGCAAAGATAAGGCCCCAAAAGTTGGTATATTAGTGTTTTGAAAGTAAAGCGATCACATAGAAAAGGATCTCAGAAAGAGAAGTCCTGCACTACTTCTCCTTTTTCAGTGTAAAGAATTAAATAGAATAGAACAGAACAGGGTGCAACAAAAACATGCTGTATTCTAAATGAATTATGGGAGAAGAGGATAAGATACATCAAAACCAATAGTATGCTCTGTAATAGTTGCAGAGGTACTGCTGGGAAGCCTTCTAGGAAAGTATTTTCAAAAACTCAGACTTGTAATAATTCATGGTTGGTCCTAAAATGCCAGGACAAATCAAAAAAGGACTGGAGATTGAGATAGAAGGGTAATAGTAAATAGTAAGGTAAGAGAATAAATATATAAAGGCAAAAAACATTGCAAGAATAATGGATAAAAAGGACAGTTAAGTGCAAATGAACATAAAAGATTGATCAGTCAGCTGAATCTCTATCGTATATCTCAGAGCATATAAACTATGGAATGCAAAAAAGAATGTAGGATAGCAACTACTTGTTCCACAACCTCATGTACCAGAACAGGCTGGGGATGGACATGTTGCAGAACAGCATAGGGGAAAGGGACCTGGGGGTCTTGGTGGACAGCAGGATGACCATGAACCAGCAATGTGCCCTCTTGACCAAGAAGACCAATGGCATCCTGGGGTGTATTATCAGGGGTGTGGTTAGTAGGTCAAGAGAGGTCCTTCTCCCACCCTACTCTGCGCTGGTGAGACTGCACCTGGAATATTGTGTACAATTCTGGGCCCTTCAGTTCAAGAAGGACATAGAACCCCTTGAAAAGAGGCCAGCGCAGGGCCACCAAGATGATTAAGGGAATGGAACATCTTCCTTATGAGGAAAGGCTGAGGGAGCTGGTCCTGTTTAGCCTGGAGAAGAGGAGATTGAGGGGTGATGTCATTAATGTCTATAGATATGTCAAGGGAGAGTGTCAGGAGGATGGAATGATGGCCACTGATACGACAAGGGGCAACAGGTGCAAGCTGGAGCACAGGAGGTTCCATGTGAACATAAGGAGGAACTTTTTCACTGCGAGGGTGACAGAGCACTAGCACAGGCTACCCAGAGAGGCGGTGCAGTCTCTTTCCCTGCAGACATTCAAAACACTTCTGTATGCATTCCTGTGTGACCTAATCTAGGTGATCCTGCTCTAGCAGGGGGGTTAGACTAGTTGATCTTTCGAGGTCCTTTCCAACTCCTAACATTCTGTGATTCTACATACTAGCAATGTATCAGAATCCTTATTATATAATCCTTCAGATTTTGTAATGTAGCACAACTACAGAAACAAGGAATAATACAGCCCTGCAATTATCATATATAAAAACCTGCATAAGTGAAAGTGAAGGAACAGAGAAACGCTGGAACCAGGAACAGAGTTGTGTCAATTATAAAAGAAGATACAAAGGGACGTGAATGTATCCCAGACCTTTAACATGAATGTATCCCAGACAAAACCAGACAGTTTGCAAAGTCTACAATTTACCGGTATGTTGGTATGGAGAAATCACCAGAGAAAACACAATGGTACTGACATTAGAAGTCTCCTCTGATGAGAAAAAGCAGGGCAAGCTGGGTTAGAACATAGGAGCTGCCATAGCAAATTAGATCAGTAACTCATTTGTTCTGTTATCCTGTCTCTGACAGGGAGCAGCTATCGGTGCTTCAGAGAATAGAGAAAAATATTAAAATGCATACAATTCTGGAAAGACTATCTCATTGGTGAAGTGTTTTCTCTATTGATTAGGGGTTGGCTTGTCATCTAGAGATTTAATCTTATGACAGCATTCAAGGAAACATTTTAAATATAACAGTGAGTACTGAACTTTGCTCACACACATATTTTTACTTATAAGTAGTACAAAAATGCCTGTCAAAATAAAAACAGCTGCAGAGCTGGAAGGGAGAGATTGTACCCCAGGCATCAAAGTATTTTATTATGCTTTTAAGGCTGGTTGAGAAACTGTGGTAACACTCCCTGTTCTTTAGCCTGTTGATTTATATGTGGAAGTTCTATGTTGGACCAGAAATATTCACCATTTAATTAAAGCCCTGTAAAATAAACAAATCTTCCTCTTTAACAAGCAGTTGCTGAAGTACAATTTCCAAAGTGGAATTCTAAAGAACAGTCATACCCATAAGTGAGTATTAAAAATTTGCTGTGGTGATTGGCAGACACGAAGAACACACTGACTTTTTGCATGGCCACCCTGACATTACATCTCTGGTTTGTTCTGTGCCCAGGAATTTTGTACTTACTTATTTCCCCAAAAGCTTTAAGCAGGTACTTTTAAGCTCTGGTGACTGCTTCCAAGCTGCCACTTAGTTGAAACTCACTTGTTTGCACTTCCTAGCCCTCTTCCATCCTATACGCAAGACAGTTTTATATTTGAGATATTCTCAGCCAGACAGAACACTGTTTTGTTTTCAGTTCCATATGCGTTGGTGTTTCAACACAGAATTATTCAGAGATCCCAAGTGGGTGCTGAAGGAACTGCTGGTAGCATAACCATGCCTGGGTCAGCACAGTGGCGTCTTTGCCTCATCAGCCACCCTGAGATGAAGGGCTATGTAGCCTTGGAGTAGCACTTCAGTAAAGCAGTCTATTCCAGGACCTCTGTAGTATCTGGATATTGTCCTTGTCTGAGCTGAGGAGCTATCCCCTGGGTGGTTCAGAAAAAATGGGGACTCAAATACACTAAAAGTCTAATAAATACTGGATCAGCATACTCTGGCACATAATACATTTGCCAAGTGCAAACCCACTAAGGTATACCCTTATGTTGGTCTTGACTTGCTTAAATGTGCATATTCATCCTGCAGTAGATCTCAGATAGTATATTAGACACAAATGCAAACATCATCTTGGTAGACTGTGTGAACATCAAGAAGGTAATGAATCCTAAGAAGGAAAATGATAATGTAGTGAGGATTTTGTTTCTGTACTACCAGTATGATGATAGGCTCAACATGCTTTTTGTCACCAAATGTAGGTGATTATTCTTTGGAAAGATCTTTGCATTTACTTTATAAAGAAGCCAGAGTGGATTTAGGAGAATTTGCTAGAACAGATCTTGTTATGGGTGTTGGTGCTTGCAAATATCTTAAAAATGTCTTCATGTTTTCGCTAGAACCAATAAAAATTCATGAGAATCATGCAAAGAAGAAAGGTCTGAACAGCGTGTTTTTCTTTAAAATATGCAGCAGACAAAAAATATCAAGAGCAAACAGCGAATGCAGTAAAAAGACTTTTCCAATGCTGTCTGTCTATTCCAGTATCCATCTGCTAATAACAGATGCCCAATGAAGATTATGAAACCCAAAGAAGTATACAGAGATATGCCTTCAGTATTCTAAACACACAATCATCAGTATAGAAATCTTCTGAACCAAAAGGTGTATTTAAACTACAAGGTTTAATAACAATCATTATAATTGAGAGTACGTATATTTTACCTTTCCTGGATTCTACTCTTGCATGTTGAGTAAAACCTGCTTGGTCTGTTCGGTTCAAATTTGCTTACTTTTAATTGTATTAGGTATCCTTTCTGTTTTTTTTAGGAAGAACAGTGAGTACTTCTTTCTTTGCCATCTGCATATTTTTATGATTTTATAGATCTTTCACACACTCTTTTCTACTGTTTACCAGCTGGAGAATTTGAGCTTATGTAGCCTCTTCTCAAGCAGAAGATGCTTATTTCCTCTGATTGACCATTTTATTCTCTCTTGTATCTTGTATTAAATTATTTTGGGAGAGACAACATGAATCACCTACAATTTAAAAAATATCACAGATTTATTTAGTAGTACAAAAGAATCTTCATGGTGTTTTGGTTTGCCATCTTGATTGCTGTGGAGCCTTAAGCTTGGCATTTTCAGGAGGATCTTGACAATGAGTTTCTGGATTCTCATTACAAATCGTAACAAACATCTTAGAGCTTACTGCAGTGGAATAGCAGTTAAGCTTTCCTTTCTCTCATATATACAATGAAACCCCCCAGCATGAAAAAGGGCATTCGTCTCTGTAGAAGCTTTTTTCATATGTCCTTTTGGTGTTCCTTAGAGACTGACTACAGCCTGACCCATGAGTGGTCCATGCAGTGCTCCAGCACATCTTGAGGACTGTGAAATCCCTGGGTTCACTGTGACACACTGTAAATTAGAGAAGCTCCTGAGGGAGAGCTGCTCTTATGCTGAAGATTACTGTAACCCTCAACAGTCTCTAAACAGAATACAGAAAGTGCAAAAATTGCTTGCTTTCAATAATTTTAACTCTGGCAGAACTGAGCCCTTATAACTGTTACAAAAAAAA